>JAOPSE010000082.1:8055792-8539284 GCA_029449295.1 Zea luxurians | reverse complement strand
GGCGATCCAAGCTAGGAGCCGAGCTCCGACGAGCTAGACCGGCTGGATGATGCTACGGTTAGAGCTCCCAAGCGACAGGAACCAAATTAGACTCCATCCGCACCTTTCCCCCCAATCAATTTCGCTAGAGATGGTCTATCATACTCTGGCCACGGTGTCAGCGCGGGTGATCAAGTGGATTAAGGTGTTCCGGATCACCGAAGGCTGGGCTGGCTAAATTGAAGCTAGGGAAAGGTTCCTGGGTTTATCAGAGATGATGCACACGCTAAGTTTTGGGCTAGGCACGAGCAGAAAGGTGGGGCGACGGAGAGGGTGCCATGGCGGTGTTTGACAGCGCACGGGTGCGTTCCGCTGATGGGCTTCGGCCAAACTCAAAATTGCCGCATCCAGGAGCAATAAGAGATCAAATACTAACTAAAACAGGGAGTAATTTGATATTTACTGACCAGAGGAGCGCTGGCCACGGGTGTTTCTTCTCGGCGGAGCTAAGAACAGAAGAGAGAGGGAATTGGGGCTACGTGGTTTTTCGAGCTCGAGTCAAGTGCTTAGTCGCTGTTGTGCGGAATGTGGTGACAAAGCAGCGCCCGCACTCAATTTATAGGCTGCTGGCCGACGACGGATGAGGATCGCGGATCCCTTGATCGCGCTGGCGAGCATATCCCGCGGCAGATTCCGGTGACGGCACGGTGGTCGCCATTTAATCGGAGCCTGCCACCTCGGTGATTCGCTGCCACGTTGTCGGAGATATTTACCGCGGCCGCCAGCCCATCCCAACCGCCGTGGCGTTCTTATCGCCGGCGAGGGCTGACCCTTATCCTCGGCGTGATTTTTCTGAAGACCGATGAACAGTGCGACTGATTCAGCAAAGAACTTATCTGACAGACCAAGTTGGAGCTCTATTTTCTCCAATTTTTATGTGGTACCTAAGCCAACTTTTTGTATCAAAGTTACACACCTATAATCCATCTTCAACTTTGCCACAATGCTTACCATCAAATAGTCACTGAATCCCATTCAAAATCGAGCTCAAAGTTCATCCCATCACACTGTTACTGAAAATTCAGTCCAGGGGTAGCCTGACAGCCCGACTTTGGACTTAATTATCTCTTGATTTTTCTTAACAACTGAGCTCACATTCTTAGGCAAAGTTGTTCTCCTATAATTGAGCTACAAACTTGATGTGGTGACCTAGGGTAAAAACCCTATTTTTGAAAGTTACCAGGCTCAAAAGTTGATCCCTTAACACTAAAATTCAGACTTAGAATGAAATCTCAATTAGGGACCTTTTTGCAAATGAATCCAAAACTTAAGGTTTGGCTTGTAAATTCACATATGAGTGACCCCAAATGACTTAAGATACTTATTTAACCTGGTTTTTGTACTTTAGTCCAAAAGTGGACGAATTTTGCACATAACCCCTAAGGTTTGGTTTTAGGGTTTTCTAGGGTTCCAATTAGGGTTTTTGGTACCCCAGGGGTATAAATGCAATTCAACTTTATTCATGGGATCATTTTATGACCTTTTCCTTAAATCTTTTAGGTTTTCTCAATTTGGGTTATGTTTACCCCTTTAATCCCCCTTTAGGTTAAGTGCCCTATTCAGGGTCTTATTTGCAAAACACTAGGACAATACAACTTATTTGAAATTTTTACCTAGTGAATGCACTCTAGGTGTGTCAAACATATGCAATGCCAATGTTTATGATGCCATGCTCAAGTTTTAGTTACAGTAACACCAGGGGTGTTACAAAAAGATAAATATAACAGGATCTAAAGTTCATCCTTGGCGCCAGAAAGTCGATTGGAAAACGCCACCTAGATCGAATCGAACTCCTCGTTGTGTGGCTCCTCTTGAACCACCTGATCTTCTCCTATGGGGTGTGAGACAGCAAGGGTGAGCTCACACATGTTCATCGCTCAACAAGTTGTGGGGAATAATGTGACATGAACTCACCAAAGGTGGGAGCTTAAGTGAGGTGTAAGGCTTACCAAAGAGAATGGTTAAAGCTGAGCATTGCTTTTAAAGTTGGTCAAAATTTTATTAGCAGTTACTAAATGTAAGTAAATACCAAACCATAATAAAATAATAGAACAAAATTAATAAATAATCCCATGCTAATGCATATGACAAACTGAATTTAAGTTCCATAGATTAATCATGCGAGAGTCCTGAGCTGCTCTTGACTGTGAGCTTGGCTAGTATACCAGTTTTACACTCTGCAGAGGTTGTACCCTTTACCCACAAGTCGTGTTTCCCATGTCGCCAGGGTTAGCTAGACCCTTAGACAGTACCGAGGTGAATGGCTAGGGATCCACTACGAGGCCTTTACAAAGTTCCACTAGCTTCCGAAAACCCGCTACAGTTTATGGAAAGAGCACTTGCAAGAATCCCTCGTCTGACCCATCGCAGCAAAATCAACCCGAGAACCTCCTTGCATGCAACTTCCCTTGCCCGTTTCGGTAAGGTAGTCTTCCACTAGCTTTCCTAATTAGTTAGCTAAGGGGTCCCATTCCTCCCTTGTGGTGGCACATGTTTCTCAAGTTAAGCTCCATGTTCCAATTAACAATAATATAATGATCTTGACATGAACATAAATAGAATAACAAAATAACTGGAACATGGATATAATGAAATATTAACCCAAAACCATGTAAAGCAATAGCATAACTACCCATATGATTCAGGGGTAAACAAGGTAAAATGGATAAACAGACTAGGGTGACCTATTGGGTCCCATCAAAATTAAACCTATGCATTGAATTGTGACAATAAAGAATATTATTGGGTAACAAAAGTGGATCAAGGGCACAACTTGCCTGGCACTTGAGATTCCAGTTACCAGGGTAATTCTTCAGATCCTCGTGACCTTGCGCTAGTCGTAGCATTACAAACAAACATGGTATAGATAAAATTAACATCACACCAAACATAAGTACAAACTGAATAATAATAATCTACGCGTTGCTACGATCGTGGGAACGAGAACCACTAAAATCGGAGTTACGATTAAAGAGTTATGATTTTATAGAGGATTTATGTGATTAAAATATTAAACTATATTATAAATTGGTTAATACAGATCATATAAGAGGTTATTCTATAAATAATTATCTAACCTTTAATCTAAGTTATAAATTTACCTTAAATTATATTTTGGTAGATAATGATGAGCATATTAACAAGACTAACCAACATAAATTAAATAAAGATCTAATCATAAAAGAACAATACATGGTATAATAAATATTTTTATTGCATAGTAAATATTTATACGAGACTAACGCAACTGAAACGAGTCAATTCGGAATTAAAACGAAGGAGTTATGAATTTTCGAAGGTTTTATGTGTCTGGTATAAGATTAATTAAGAAATCAAATTTTATTACTGTTTTCATGTCAAAACAGAGACACTAAGCATTAAATAATATTAATACAAAGTTATAGGAACTGAAATGGATTAAAAATGAGTTAAATGTATTTTCTAGGAATTAAACAAATTTCTAGAATTAATTTTGCATTAAAAACCTTTTTCTAAATGAATTTCTCTATTTTCCTAGAGGTCTGGACTGCGCGCATGATTAAACAAAAACCCAGAGGCCTCAGGGTAAGATTTCCCAAGACACAGAGTCAAGCCGGATGGACGCGGGTTTGTTCCTAAGTTCTTCGGGGTCTCTTTTATAAAGTGAGGCAGCCGAAGTGCCCTGGCCCATGATCACTGTTGGATCAATAGTTGATGGCTCAAATTAGATCACCGCTCTATGCAAACCGGTACGTAATACAGATCGCGGGATCACGACCCAATGGCTGAAACGCCATCGACCCCTAGATCCACATGATCCCTGACTGATGGCTTGGATTTAATCACTACGAAGAGTTATCCCAGGATCTAATCAGGGTCGTTCATTCCTAATCCAATGACCGTGGCTTACTCGTCACCATCCGACACCGAGGTTGGGTGGAGTGTGGATTCGCCGTCGGCGACGAGCGCCGGTGAGCAGCGCTCCCAAAGCCCCCGAGTACAATTCCAAGCGTAATACGTAGGACACGCTCTATGAAGCATACTAAATTGGTTACAGGGCTTACAGGGTATAATGGCAGTCGCACTACTGTCCACGGACCCAGCGGATTTACGGCGGTGCCATGCCTCCGATGAGTAATTGCGGCGGTGCCCTGGGGTTACTCGAATCCTGACGTTAGGGCAAGAGACAACGTGTGAAGATGATTCCCCGAGTCGACAACCAAGGTGCACCGCGAGCTCGCAGGCACGGATTTATGGCAGCGACTGATTCTCTCTGTCACTCAGCGGCGTCGTCTTCCTCCCTCTAGCTCTCGATTTTGTGGGTAAGAGAGGATGCAACATTCACTAAATACACCGATGCGAGGGGATCTCAACATGGAGGTTAGAACGACCCACGAATTCCGCGCGGAATCTACGGCGCTGCCCGCCCCAGCGCGTGCGCGAGGTCTGTTACGCTGGAGGAGAAGGAGCTGACAGTGTCGGCCCACCAAGCAGTGACCGTGACTGACCAGGATGGTGGGACCCGAGTGCAGTGAGCGTGGTGAAGAGCTGGTGCGGCATGGCAGTGACTGCTAAGTGGGCCCCGCCCGACGGCGACCCAAACACGCCCACGAGCGAGGACAGGGCTGGCGGCTAGGGTTTTGCCGTGGGAGACGCGCGCGCGGGAGCGGAAGTGGGCTGCGCGGGGTAAAGTCTGGAAATGGGCCGAAGAGGGTGAATTTGGCCCAACTGCAGGGATTGTCCTCTCTCTTTTTTCTTTTATTCCTGTTTTGTTTCCACTCAAATTCATAATTTGAATTCAACTATGGATGTGAATTTGTACTTAGACCAAATATTTAATTTGATCATACCAAATTGTAATGAAGTTATTTATTTATAAATTTCTTTTGTTTTGTATAATATTTCTCCCTTTCCTTCTCTATTTTCAATCCCAAATCCTAATTTTCAATTTAGGTTTTAATTCAATTTCCTTATTATTATATTTTGATTAATAGAGTTGCTATTATTATTATATCCACAAATGAAACTCAATATAATGCATTAAATATTTTTATTAGTTATCTTGTCCTTTTGATTATGATTAATCCCATGTGATAGTAATGGGATGGCAAACCAATTCATGCTATCCAATTCTTTTTGGAGGATAGTATTTTGATTGTGGGTAAGAGTCAAAAGTTACTTCAAAATTAAATGTTCATGTAAATAAATGCTTATGGTGCCTCATTTAATGATTGGCATAATCACTTAGTTGAATAGAAAACTTTTCTATTACTTCTTTTCTAAAATTGATTCTTGGTTTTCAAAATTCAGTCCTCAAATTTTCAACACTCGAGTATAGTTTGAGATATATGAATTTGCAATTTTTAATTCTTCATATATTTATTTTATTATTTTTTTCTTATACAGATTTTGGGCCTTACAAAAGTATAGTAAGATGCCTCTTCGCTAACCTCGTATTCCTAAACGCGCTCATCTACTTTCTGTACTGAAATTTATAAACTTAAACACACACTAGGGCCGGGGTTAGCGTTAGAATTAAAACCGAGTGCAGAAGATTGTTTCTCTTGCCACGAGTTGCTCAAATGATGCGGATGACATTTGGGAGCAAACTCAAATCAATATTAGCAAGAGAACTTTAGAGAAAGGAAAGGGAGCAAACAAATCAAGCGAGAATCAAGGCGAGTGAATACAATGATTTGTTTTACCGAGGTTTGGTTCCAAAGAACCTAGTCCCCGTTTGAGGAGGCCACAAAGGCTGGGTCTATTCCAACCCTTTCCCTCTCTCAACGGTCATTTAGATCGAGTGAGCCTTCTCCTTAATCAATCAGGTCACTAAGACCCCGCAAGGACCACCACACACTTAGGTGTCTCTTGCTAGCTTTACAAGCACTTAGAAATGAGAATGAGAAAGGAAGAAAGGCAATCCAAGCGACAAGAGCAACAAAAGAACACAAAAGCACCCTCTCTCAAGTCACTAATGGAATTTAGTTGATTTGGAGGCTTGGAGAGGATTTGATCTTTGGAATGTGTCTTGGAGTGTAGTCTTTTGCTCTTGTATTGAATGTTGAGTTCAAATGCTTGGATGGCTTTGAATGAGGTGGTTGGGGTATTTATAGCCTCCAACCACTTCCATAGCCGTTGGCTGAGTCTGCTCGCGATGGGCACACCAGACAGTCTAGTGATGCACCAGACAGTCACTGTTCACTGTCCGGTGCACACCATGATCAGCACGTCCATTAGGGTTTGGAGCTGGTCGACCGTTGGAGCCGTTTTTCCTGTAGCTGCACCGGACAGTCCGGTGCTACACCGGACATGTTCGGTGCCCTCTTACTTCTGCGTTCTGACCCTGCCGCGCACTGTTCATTTTGCAGTCGACCGTTGACGCCAGTTAGCCATTGCTCCGTTGGCTCACCAGACAGTCGGTGAATTATAACAGAGCATGCCTGGCAAATTCTCGAGAGTGGCTAGTTTGTTTGCGTGTGGGCCTAGTGCACCGGACAAGTCTGGTGCGCCACTTGGCAGCACACTCTCATGTTTTGCTCCAAAATTTGTTTGTGTCCCCAACTAAATTTCTTTATTGGTTTGTGTTGAACCTTATGCACCTGAGATAAATGACATCTAGGCAAACTAGTTAGTCCACGTGGTTTGTGTTGGACTCAATCACCAAAATCGATTATAGGAAATGTCTAGGTCCATTTTCCTTTCAATCTCCCCCTTTTTGGTGATTGATGCCAACACTAACTAAAGCAAATCTGAAGTGTAGAAATGTAACTAGTTTGCAATTTAGATAGATGTGCATATGTTACTTAGAATTAAACCAATGAAAGACTTTATGCATATGTCTAAGAATGAATGGATTGCTTTTCTCTTTTTAACATTTTGGACCATTTGCACCACTTGTTTGTTTTTGCAAATCTTTCGGGAAAATCTTTTTCAAAATCTTTTGCAAGTAGTCAAAGGTATAAGAATATGATTGTAAGAGGCATTTTTAAGATTTGAAATTCCTCACCCTATTTCAAATGCTTTTCCTTTGACTAAATGAAAGCTCCCCCTAAAGAAATTCTCCCCTTAGTTTTCAAGAGAGTTTTTGAAACGATTTTTCCTTCTTTTTGAAATAGATGCCAATTGAACTTATACCAATTGAAATCTCTATCCTTATTTGAAATTTTGAAGCCAAATGAGACACCAATTGAAAAATTCATTTAGAGGCTAACTATAATTCCAATTGAAATATTTTTCATCCTCATGAAGTTAAAATAAGATACCAATTGAAAAACACTTCCTTTTGAAAAATTTTGATACTAATTTGAGATATACACTAATTTTTTTTAAAATGGTTGGTGCGGTGGTGCGGTCCTTTTGATTTGGGCTTAATACTCTCTCCCCCTTTGGCATTAATTGCCAAAAACGAAGAACTTTGAGAGCCCTTTTAAACTTTCTCCCACATTGATAAAGTAAATATAAGTGAAGGGTTATACCAATTGAGAGTTGCATGAGTAACGGCAAAGGATAAATGATACCGTCAGAGTTGGAGTGGGATCCTTGCCTTTGCCGAATACTCCATTTCCCTTTCAATCTAAGACTATGTATAGAAATATGCTTGAAAGCACATTAGTCTTAGCCTTGGCACAAGAAGAATAAGAAATATGAATTTGTACCAAATGAAAGAGACATAATCAAAGGTATATAAATTAGCTACGTGTGCAATGTTTCAATCAAAGTTCCGAGAATCAAGTATATTTAGCTCATTCATAAGTTTGCTAAAGGTCTTTTCACCTAGTAGCTTGGTAAAGATATCGGCTAATTGGTTGTGGGTATTAACATAAGCAATTTTGATATCCTCTTTTGTTGGTGATCTCTCAGAAAGTGATACCGAATGTCTATGTGCTTAGTGCGGCTGTGCTCAACGGGATTATCCGCCATGGGGATTGCACTCTCATTATCACATAGGATAGGGACTTTGCTCAAATTGTAGCCATAGTTCCTAAGGGTTTGCCTCATCTAAAATAATTGTGCACAGCAATGGCCTGCAACAATATACTTGGCTTCGGCGGTAGAAAGAGCTACTGAGTTTTGTTTCTTTGAAGCCCAAGACACCAGGGATCTCCCTAGAAACTGACAAGTCCCTGATGTGCTCTTCCTATCAATTTTACACCCTTCATAATCGGCATCGGAATATCTAATTAAATCAAATGTAGATCCCTTGGGGTACCAAAGCCCAAACTTAGGACTGTAAACTAAATATCTCATGATTCTTTTCATGGCACTAAGGTGAACTTCCTTAGGATTTGCCTAGAACCTTGCACGCATGCATATAGAAAGCATAATATCCGGTCGTGAAACACATAAATAGAGTAAAGATCCTATCATCGACCGGTATACCTTTTGATCTATGAATTTACCTCCCATGTTGAGGTCGAGATGCCCATTGGTTCCCATGGGTGTCTTGATGGGTTTGCCATTCTTCATTCCAAACTTCTTAAGTATGTCTTGAATGTACTTAGTTTTGGCTGATGAAGGTGTCCTCTTGGAGTTGCTTGATTTGAAATCCAAGGAAATACTTTAACTCCCCCATCATAGACATCTCGAATTTCTGTATCATTATCCTACTAAACTCTTCACATGATGACTTGTTAGTAGTCCCAAATATAATATCATCAACATAAATTTGACATATAAACAAGTCTTTTGCAATTGTTTTAGTGAAGATGGTAGGATCAGCTTTACCAACTTTGAAGCCATTAGTGATAAGAAAGTCTCGTAGGTATTCATACCATGCTCTTGGGGCTTGCTTGAGCCCATAAAGCGCCTTTGAGAGCTTATAGATATGGTTAGGATACTCACTATCTTCAAAGCCAGGAGGTTGCTCAACATAGACCTCTTACTTGATAGGGCCATTGAGGAAAACACTTTTCACGTCCATTTGATAAAGCTTGAAGCCATGGTAAGTAGCATAGGCAAGTAATATACGAATTGACTCAAGCCTAGCTACGGGTGCATAGGTTTCATCAAAATCCAAACCATCGACTTGTGAATAACCTTTTGCAATAAGTCGGGCTTTGTTCATAGTCACCACACCATGCTCATCTTGCTTGTTGTAGAATACCCATTTGGTACCTACAACATTTTGATTAGGACGTGGAACTAAATGCCATACCTCATTCCCCGTGCAGTTGTTGAGCTCCTCTTGCATTGCCACCACCCAATCCGGATCTCTTAGTGAATCCTCTACCTTGTATGTCTGAATAGAGGAAATAAAAGAGTAATGTTCACAAAAATGAGCAACTCGAGATCTAGTGGTTACCCCCTTCTGAATATCACCAAGAATGGAGTTGACAGGGTGATCTCTTTGAATTGCTTAGTGGACTCTTGGGTGAGGTGGTCTTTGATCCCTAATCTCTTGATCATCTTCCTTGTCATCATTATCTTGAAAGGGAAATGTGCCCTTGGGCAATTTCTATTATGTTTTGGTGATTAAGTGCCCAACACATTTAATTAAGTTCTTATGTGCTAAATGAAGAGAAAAGTGCAAATCAAGACATGAGGTATGTTTCTAGACTTAGTACATTGTTTTGAGTACTAACATATTTTGTCTAAGTGCTAGAAACAGGAAAAGAAAGAATTGCAAAAGACTTGGCTATGTGCAGCCAAAGTCCAGCTCGGCCTGGCACACCGGACTGTCCGGTGGTGCACCGGACAGTGTCCGGTGTGCCAGGCTGGTTTCCAGTGAACAGGCCACTCTCGGGAAAAGTTTGGCGGTGTACGGCTATAATTCACCGGACTATCCGGTGAACCAACGGTCGCTAGCGCAACGGTCGGACCGCGCAATCCGCAGGCGACGCGTGGCCCGCACCAACGGTCGACAGGGGGCACCAGACTGTCCAGTGTGCACCGGACAGTGTCCGGTGCGCCAACTGGCCCGGAGGTGCAACGGTCGTCTGCGCCAGAAAAGGAAGGAGATCTGCACCGGACCGTCTACAATGACTGTCCGGTGGCACACCGGACTGTCCGGTGCGCCACTCGACAAAAGGCAAGGATGGACTTCCTTGTTGGCCTTCAACGGCTCCTAGCTGCCTTGGGGCTATAAAAGGGACCCCTAGGCGCATGGAGGAGCAACCCAAGCTTACAAGAAACATTCTAAGACTCCAAGACTCCAACTTCACGCATTCGATTCTTTGAGATAGTGACTTGAGCTCCATTTGAGTTGTAAACTCCGTGCGTTGTGTTTTGAGCTCAGTTGTGACTTGTGTGTGTAGTTGTGCTACGATTTGTGTCTTGTGTGTGTTGCTCATCCCAACTTTACTCCGTGCTTTCATTGTGATCTTTATTGTAAGGGCGAGAGACTCCAATCTTGTGGAGATTCCTCGCAAACGGGAATACTCATCTAAAGAAAAAACCGTGGTATTCAAGTTGATCATCGGATCACTTGAAAGGGGTTGAGTGTAACCCTCGTCCATTGGGACGCCACAACGTGGAAGTAGGCAAGTGTTACTTGGCCAAACCATGGGATAAAAATCGCGTGTCTTGTGTTGATCTTTCTGTGATTGTCTTGTCCACAAGAATTTACTTCTCAACTACTTAGTCGCACTAACATTTCTATAACCAAGTTTTGTGGCTATTTAGTGTTAAATTTTACATGATCACCTATTCACCCCCTCTAGGTGCTCTCACATACCTCATTCCCCGTGAAGTTGTTGAGCTCCTCTTGCATTGCCACCACCCAATCCGGATCTCTTAGTGCATCCTCTACCCTGTATGTCTCAACAGAGGAAACAAAAGAGTAATGTTCACAAAAATGAGCAACTAGAGATCTAGTGGTTACCCCCTTCTGAATATCACCAAGAATGGAGTTGACGGGGTGATCTCTTTGAATTGCTTGGTGGACTCTTGGGTGAGGTGGTCTTTGATCCCTAATCTCTTGATCATCTTCCTTGTCATCATTATCTTCATCTCCCCCTTGATCAATGTCCTCCTCTTGAGGTGTCTCATTGTCTTGATCTTCATCCTCTTCTTCTTGAACCTGATCCTCATCTTGAGTTGGTGGAGATGCTTGTATGGAAGATGATGGTTTGATCTTGTGTTTGTGGAGGCTCTTCGGATTCCTTAGGACACACATCCCTAATGGACATGTTCCTTAGCACTACGCATGGAGCCTCTTCATCATCTAGTTCATCAAGATCAACTTGCTCCACTTGGGATCCATTAGTCTCATCAAACATAGTGTCACAAGAAACTTCAACTAATCCAGTGGACTTGTTGAAGACTCTATATGCCCTTGTGTTTGAGTCATAACCAAGTAAAAAGCCTTCTACTGCTTTAGGAGCAAATTTAGAACTTATACCTCTCTTAATAAGAATAAAGCATTTCCTTCCAAAGACTCTAAAATAAGAAACATTGGACTTTTTACCAGTGAGGAGTGCATACAATGTTTTCTTGAGGATTCGGTGAAGATATAATCAGTTGATGGAGTAGCAGGCGGTGTTAATCGCCTCCACCCAAAACCGGTTCGGTGTCTTGTACTCATCAAGCATGGTTCTTGCCATGTCCAGTAGAATTCTATTTTTCCTCTCCACTACACCATTTTGTTGAGGTGTGTAGGGAGAAGAGAAACTCATGCTTGATGCCCTCCTCCTCAAGAAATCCTTCAATTTGGGAATTCTTGAACTCCGTCCTATTATCGCTTCTAATCTTTTGATCCTCAATCCAAACTCATTTTGAGCCTGTCTTAAGAATCTTTTAAGGTCTCTTGGGTTTGAGGTTTTTCCTGCAAAAATAATACCCAAGTGAAGCGAGAATAATCATCCACAATAACTAGACAGTACTTACTCCCATCGATGCTTATGTAAGCGATCAGACCGAATATGTCCATGTGGAGTAGCTCAAGCGGCTTGTCAGTCGTCATAATGTTCTTGTGTGGATGATGGACTCCAACTTGCTGCCCTGCTTGACATGCGCTACAAATTCTGTCTTTCTCAAAATGAACATTTGTTAGTCCTAAAATGTGTTCTCCCTTTAGAAGCTTGTGGAGATTCTTCATTCCAACATGAGCAAGTTGACGATGCCAGAGCCAACCCATGTTAGTCTTTGCAATTAAGCAAGTGTCTAGTTTAGCTTTGTTATCATTAAAATCAACTAAATATAGCTAACCATCTAACACTCCCTTAAATGCTATTGAATCATCACTTCTTCTAAAGATAGTGACACCTATATCAGTAAAAGACAGTTGTAGCCCATTTTACATAATTGAGAAGCAGAAAGCAAATTGTAATATAAAGAATCTACAAGAAAAACATTAGAAATGGAATGGTCAAGAGATATAGCAATTTTACCCAAACCTTTGACCAAACCTTGATTTCCATCCCTGAATGTAATAGCTCATTAGGGATCTTCATTTTTCTCATATGAGGAGAACATCCTTTTCTCCCCTGTCATGTGGTTTGTGCACCCGCTATCGATTATCCAACTTGATCCACCAGATGCATAAACCTACGAAACAAATTTAGGCCTAGTTTTTAGGTACCCAAACGGTCTTGGGTCCTTTGACATTAGAAACAAGCACCTTGGGTACCCAAACACAAATCTTTAGACTCTTGTGTTTGCCCCCAACATATTTGGCAACTATTTTGCCTGATTTGTTAGTGAGCACATATGAAGCATCAAAAGTTTTAAAAGAAATGTTATGCTTATTTGATGTATTAGGAATTTTCCTTTTAGGCATTTTGACATGACTGGAATGCCTAGAATTAGAAGCCTCATTCTTATACATAAAAGTATGATGAGAAACAGTGTGAGGTTTTCTAGCATGAATTTTCCTAATCTTATGCTCAGGATAGTTTTGCAGGATATAAAATATAGCCCTCTCTATCTTGAACCATGGGAGCCTTACCCTTAACAAAATTAGACAATTTCTTGGGGGCATTAAGCTTGACTTTGCTTTGGCTTCCTTATTGGAAACCAATGCTATCCTTAAGGCCTAGGCATCTCCCATTATAGAGCATGCTTCTAGCAAATTTAAAATTTTCATTTTCAAGTTCATGCTCGGCAATTTTAGCAGTTAAATTAGCTATGTGATCATTTTGTTGTTTAATCATAGCAAGGTGATCATCAATAGCTTCAACATTTACATCTCTACATCTAGTGCAAATGGTAATATGCTCAACAGTGGATGTAGAGGGTTTGCAAACATTCAATTTCTCTATCTCAGTATTTAGTCTAGCATTCTCATCTCTAAGACAGATAATTGAATCATTGCAAATATTCAATTTTTCAATCTTAGAAACTAAATTTTCATTCTCAATTCTAAGACAAGAAATTGAATCATTGCATATGCTAAGCTCCTTAGTTAAGTTTTCACATTTTTCTACTTCTGGAGCATAAGCATTTTTCAACTTAACAAATTTTTTTCCTTAACGAGCAAGTCCTCTTGGCATTCCAAGAGATCATCCTTCTCGTTAATAGTTTCTATTAATTCATTTAATTTCTTCTTTTGGTCCATGGTAAGGTTGGCAAACAGAGAAACTAAATCATCTTCATTATCAGTTTATCACTAGAACACCCTCATCATCAGATGTAGTATATTTGGGGGTACTTCTAGGATGTACCTTCTTCTTCTTGCCATCCTTAGCCATGAGACACGTATGGCCGATGTTGGGGAAGAGGGGGTCTTTGTTGATGGCGATGTTGGCGACGTCCTCGTCGGAGGAGGAGTCAGTGGAGCTCTCGTCGGAGTCCCATTCCCGACTCACATGGGCATCGCCGCCTTTCTTGTAATATCTCTTCTTCTCCTTCTTCTTCCCCTTCTTGTCGTCACCCCTGTCACTATCACTAGAATTTGGACATTTAGCAATAAAATGACCGGGCTTACCACATTTGTAGCACACCCTCTTGGAGCGGGGTTTGTAGTCTTTCTCCCTCCTTTGCTTGAGAATTTGGCGAAAGCTCTTGATGATGAGCGCCATTTCCTCATTGTCGAGCTTGGAGGCATCGATTGGAAGCCTACTTGGTGTAGACTCCTTCTTTTCTTCTTACGTCGCCTTGAATGCGACGGGTTGCACCTTGGGTGTGGAGGTGGCGCCTTGCTGCAAGTTGACGATGTGTTTGGAGTCTTTGATCATCAGCTCAAAGCTCACAAACTTGCCAATAACCTCCTCGGAAGACATTTGCCTGTATCTAGGATCCCCACGGATTAATTGAACTTAAGTGGGATTACAAAATACAAGGGATCATAGAATAACCTTGGACCATTTCATGGTCGTCCCATTTTGTGCTTCCGAGGTTGCACACTTGGTTCACCATTGTTTTGAGCCGGTTATACATTGCTTGTGGCTCTTCTCCTTTGTTGAGGACGAAATGACCAGCTCCCCCTCGATCGTTTCTCGTTTGGTGATCTTTGTCACCTCATCTCCTTCATGCGCCGTCTTGAGGACGTCCCAAATTTCCTTGGCGGTCTTTAACCCTTACACCTTATTATACTCCTCTCGACACAAGGAGGCGAGGAGTATAGTTGTGGCTTGGGAGTTAAAGTGCCTAATTTGGTCGGCCTCGTCCGAATCATAGTCCCTTGTCCCCTACCTTGGGTACCTGCGCACCAAACTCAACAATCTCCCATATGCTTTTGTGGAGTGAGGTTAGGTGTTGCCTCATTTTATCACTCCACATACAATAATACTCACCATCAAAATATGGTGTTTGCCTAAGGGAATGGAGAGTAATGGAGTGTGCTTAGAAATGCGAGGATAGCGTAGGGGCATCTTACTATACTTCTTGCGCTCATGGCGCTTAGAAGCGACGTACGACGAGTCGGAGCCAGATGTGGAGGGCGACGAATAGTCGGTCTCGTAGTAGACCACTTTCTTCATCTTCTTCTTGTCGCCTCTTCGATGGGTTTTGTTGGAGGAAGAGGATTCCTCCTTATGCTTGTGGCCGGACTCCCTTGAGTGGGTTCTCCCCGGGCTTGTGGGCTTGTCGCTGGTCACGATCTCCCTCTTGGCGTGATCTCCCGACATCACTTCGAGTTGTTAGACTCTAATGAAGCACCGGGCTTTGATACCAATTGAAAGTCGCCTAGAGGGGGGTGAATAGGTGAAAGGGAATTAGGCTTACACCTATTTCCTAAACTAATTTTGGTGGTTGAATTGCCCAACACAAATATTTGGACTAACTAGTTTGCTCTAGTTTATAAGTTCTACAGGTGCCAAAGGTTCACAATAAGCCAATAAAAAGACCAAAAAAAGGGTTCAAACAAAAGAGTAAAGGGACAACCGAAGGTACCCTGGTCTGGCGCACCGGACAGTGTCCGGTGCACCACCGGACAGTGTCCAGTGCACCAGGGGACTCCAAGCTAAACTTCGCACCTTCGGGAAAACTCAGAGGCGCCGTGCTATAATTCATCGGACTGTCTGGTGTACACCGGACAGTGTTCGGTGCTCCAAGGAGATGCGACTCTGAACTCGCCAGCTTTTGGAATCCGCTCCGCTATAATTCACCGGACATGTCCGGTGCACACCGGACTGTCCGGTGTAACGGCGGAGCAACGACTAGTCTGCGCCAACGGTCACCTGCTATAGCATTTAATGCGTGCCAGCGCGCGCAGAGGAGCAGTGCACGCGCGGGTGGCACACCAGACAGTCTACAGGACTTGTCCGGTGCACCACCGGATAGCCAGGCGGGCCCACACGTCAGAACTCCAACGGTCGAACCCTAACGGTCGGGGTGACGTGGCTGGCGCACCGGACACTGTCCGGTGGCGCACCGGACTGTCCGGTGCGCCCGTCGACAGTAGCCTTCACCAACAGCTAGTTTGGTGGTTAGGGCTATAAATACCCCCAACCACCCCTCATTCAAGTCATCCAAGTTTTCACACTTCTACACCTTACAAGAGCTCTAGCATTCAATTCTAGACACACCCAAGTGATCAAATCCTCTCCAATTCCACAAAAAGCTTTAGTGACTAGTGAGAGAGATTTGTTGTGTTCTTTTGAGCTCTTGCGCTTGGATTGCTTCTTTGCTTTCTCACTTGTTCTTGTGATCAAAACTCATTTGTAACCGAGGCAAGAGACACCAATTATGTGGTGGTCCTTGTGGGGAAGTTTTGTTCCCGGATGTTTTGAGAAGAGAAGCTCACTCGGTCCGAGGGACCGTTTGAGAGAGGGAAAGGGTTGAGATAGACCCGGCCTTTGTGGCCTCCTCAACGGGGAGTAGGTTTGAGAGAACCGAACCTCGGTAAAACAAATCCACGTGTCTCACTCTTTATTCGCTCGCGATTTGTTTTGCGCCCTCTCTCTCGGACTCATTATTATTTCTAACACTAACCCGGCTTGTAGTTGTGTTTAAGTTGTTAAATTTCAGTTTTCGCCCTATTCACCCCCCTCTAGGCGACTTTCAATTGGTATCAGAGCCCGGTGCTTCATTAGAGCCTAACCGCTCGAAGTGATGTCGGGAGATCACGCCAAGAAGGAGATGGAGACCGGCGACAAGCCCACTACAAGCCACGGGGAGACTTCATCGGAGGAGTCCCGCAACAAGAGGAAGGAGTAGAAAGACTCCTCCAAAGGGAAGGGGAAGGAGAAGAAATCCTCTTCCCACAAGTCGCATCGGAGAGGAGACAAGCACAAGAGGATGAGGAAAGTGGTCTACTACGAGACCGACTCTTCATCACCATCGACCTCCGGCTCCGACGCACCGTCCGTTACTTCTAAGCGCCAAGAGCGCAAGAAGTATAGTAAGATTCCTCTATGCTATCCCCATATTTCAAAACATACTCCTTTGCTCTCCGTTCCATTAGGCAACCCACCGGTTTTTGACGGTGAAGATTATAATATGTGGAGTGATAAAATGAGAAATCATCTAACCTCACTCACACAAGCATATGGAATGTTGTTGAGTTTGGTGTACAGGTACCATTCGTAGGGGATGAGGACTACGACTCGGACGAGGTGGCCCAAATTCACCACTTTAACTCCCAAGCCACTACTATACTCCTCGCCTCTCTAAGTCGAGAGGAGTATAATAAGGTGCAAGGGTTAAAGAGTGCGAAGGAAATTTGGGACGTACTCAAGACCCGCGCACGAAGGAGACAAGGTGACAAAGGTCACCAAGCGGGAGACGATCGAGGGGGAGCTCGGTCGCTTCATGCTTCACCAAGGGGAGGATCCACAAGCTATGTACAACCGCTTGAAGACCTTGGTGAACCAAGTGCGCAACCTCGGGAGCAAAAAATGGGATGACCATGAGATGGTCAAGGTTATTCTTAGATCCCTCGTATTTCTTAACCCTACGCAAGTTCAATTAATTCGAGGTGATCCTAGATATAAGCTAATGTCTCCCGAGGAAGTAATAGGAAAATTTGTGAGCTTTGAGCTAATGATTAAAGGCTCAAAGAAAATCATCGAGCAAGGCACCTTCTCCACGCCCGAGGCACAACCGGTCGCATTCAAGGCGACGGAAGAGAAGAAGGAAGAGTCTACATCAAGTAGACAACCAATCGACGCCTCCAAGCTCGACAATGAGGAAATGGCGCTTATCATCAAAAGCTTCCGCCAAATCCTCAAGCAAAGGAGGGGGAAAGATTACAAGCCCCGCTCCAAGAAAGTGTGCTACAAATGTGGTAAGCCCGGTCACTTTATTGCCAAATGTCCTATTTCTAGTGATAGTGACAGGGGCGACGACAAGAAGGGGAGGAGAAAGGAGAAGAAGAGATATCACAAGAAGAAGGGCGGCGATGCCCATGTGTGCCGCGAGTGGAACTCCGATGAGAGCTCCACCGACTCCTCCTCCAACGAGGACGCCGCCAACATCACCGTCACCAAGGGACTTCTCTTCCCCAACGTCGGCCACAAGTGCCTCATGGCAAAGGACGACAAAAAGAAGAAGGATAAATCCAAATCCTCCACTAAATATGAATCCTCTAGTGATGATAATGCTAGTGATGAGGAGGATAATTGCGTACTCTTTTTGCCAACCTAAACATGCAACAAAAGGAAAAATTAAATGAATTGATTAGTGCCATCCATGAAAAGGATGATCTCTTGGACTCCCAAGAGGACTTCCTAATCAAAGAAAATAAAAAGCATGTTAAGGTTAAGAATGCTTATGCTCTAGAAATAGAAAAATGTGAAAAATTATCTAGTGAGCTAAGCACATGCCATGATACTATTGCCAACCTTAGAAATGAAAATGCAAAATTAAATGCTAAGGTTGATTCTCATGTTTGTGATGTTTCAATTCCCAATCTTAGAAATGATAATGATGATTTGCTTGCTAAGATTGAAGAATTAAACATCTCTCTTGCTAGCCTTAAGATTGAAAATGAGAATTTAATTGCTAAGGCTAAAGATTTAGATGTTTGCAATGTTACAATCTTCGATCTTAGAGATAACAATGATATCTTGCGTGCTAAGATTGTTGAACTTAATTCTTGCAAACCCTCTACATCCACTGTTGAGCATGTTTCTATTTGCACTAGATGTAGAGATATTGATATTGATGCTATTCATGATCATATGGCTTTAATTAAACAACAAAATGATCATATAGCATTATTAGATACTAAATTGCCGAGCATAACTTAGAGAATGAAAAGTTCAAATTTGCTAGAAGTATGCTCTATAATGGGAGACGCCCTAGCATCAAGGATGGCATTGGCTTCCAAAGGGGAGACAATGTCAAACTTAATGCCCCTCCTAAAAGATTGTCAAATTTTGTTAAGGGCAAGGCTCCCATGCCTCAAGATAACGAGGGTTACATTTTGTACCCTGCCGGTTATCCTGAGAGCAAAATTAGGAGAATTCACTCTAGGAAGTCTCACTCTGGCCCTAATCATGCTTTTATATATAAGGGTGAGACATCTAGCTCTAGGCAACCAACCCGTGCCAAGTTGCCTAAGAAAAAATCTCCTAGTGCATCAAATGATCATGACATTTCATTTAAAACTTTTGATGCATCATATGTTTTAACTAACAAATCCGGCAAGGTAGTTGCCAAGTTTGTTGGGGGCAAACACAAGGGCTCCAAGACTTGTGTTTGGGTACCCAAAGTTCTTGTGTCTAATGCCAAAGGACCCAAAACCGTTTGGGTACCTAAAGTCAAGAACTAAAATTGTTTTGTAGGTTTATGCATCCAGGGGCAAAAGTTGGATCATCGATAGCGGGTGCACAAACCACATGACAGGGGAGAAGAAGATGTTCTCCTCCTACGAGAAAAACCATGATCCCCAACGAGCTATCACATTCGGGGATGGAAATCAAGGTTTGGTCAAAGGTTTGGATAAAATAGCTATATCTCCTGACCATTCCATTTCCAATGTTTTTCTTGTTGATTCATTAGATTACAACTTGCTTTCCGTTTCCCAATTATGTCAAATGGGCTACAACTGTCTATTTACTGATGTAGGTGTCACTGTCTTTAGAAGAAGTGATGATTCAATAGCATTTAAGGGAGTGTTAGAGGGTCAGCTATACTTGGTAGATTTTGATAGAGCTGAACTCGACACTTGCTTAATTGCTAAGACTAACATGGGTTGGCTCTGGCACCGCCGACTAGCCCATGTTGGAATGAAGAATCTTCATAAGCTTCTAAAGGGAGAACACATTTTAGGATTAACAAATGTTCATTTTGAGAAAGACAGGATTTGTAGCGCATGCCAAGTCGGGAAGCAAGTTGGTGTTCATCATCCACACAAGAACATCATGACGACTGACAGGCCACTGGAGCTCCTACACATGGACCTATTCGGCCCGATTGCTTACATAAGCATCGGCGGGAGTAAGTACTGTCTAGTTATTGTGGATGATTATTCTCGCTTCACTTGGGTATTCTTTTTGCAGGAAAAATCTCAAACCCAAGAGACTTTAAAGGGATTCTTGAGACGGGCTCAAAATGAGTTTGGATTAAGGATCAAGAAAATAAGAAGCGACAACGGGACGGAGTTCAAGAATTCTCAAATTGAAGGCTTCCTTGAGGAGGAGGGCATCAAGCATGAGTTCTCTTCTCCCTACACCCCACAACAAAATGGTGTAGTGGAGAGGAAGAATCGAACTCTATTGGACATGGCAAGAACCGTGCTTGATGAGTACAAGACACCGGATCAGTTTTGGGCCGAGGCGGTTAACACCGCTTGCTACGCCATCAACAGGTTATATCTACACCGAATCCTCAAGAAGACATCATACGAACTCCTAACCGGTAAAAAGCCCAACATTTCATATTTTAGAGTCTTTGGTAGCAAATGTTTTATTCTTATTAAAAGAGGTAGAAAATCTAATTTTGCTCCTAAGACTGTAGAAGGCTTTTTACTAGGATATGATTCAAACACAAGGGCATATAGAGTCTTTAACAAGTCCTCAGGACTAGTTGAAGTTTCTTGTGACGTTGTGTTTGATGAGACTAACGGCTCTCAAGTAGAGCAAGTTGATCTTGATGAGATAGGTGAAGAAGAGGCTCCGTGCATCGCGCTAAGGAACATGTCCATTGGGGATGTGTGTCCTAAGGAATTCGAAGAGCCTCCAAATGCACAAGATCAACCATCCTCCTCCACGCAAGCATCTCCACCAACTCAAAATGAGGACGAGGCTCAAGTTGATGAAGGAGAAAATCAAAATGATGAGCCACCTCAAGATGACGGAAATGATCAAGGGGGAGATGCAATTGATCAATACAAGGAGGATGAAGAACCAAGACCGCCACACCCAAGAGTCCACCAGGCAATCCAACGAGATCACCCCGTCGATACCATCCTCGACGACATTCATAAGGGGGTAACCACTAGATCTCGTGTTGCACATTTTTGTGAGCATTACTCTTTTGTTTCCTCTATTGAGCCACACAGGGTAGAGGAAGCACTCCAAGATTCGGATTGGGTGATGGCGATGCAAGAGGAGCTCAACAACTTCACTAGGAATGAGGTATGGCATTTAGTTCCACGTCCTAACCAAAATGTTGTAGGAACCAAATGGGTCTTCCGCAACAAGCAAGACGAGCATGGTGTGGTGACAAGGAACAAAGCTCGACTTGTGGCCAAGGGATACTCCCAAGTCGAAGGTTTGGATTTCGGTGAAACCTATGAACCCGTAGATAGGCTTGAGTCCATTCGTATATTATTAGCCTATGCTACTTACCATGGCTTCAAGCTTTATCAAATGGACGTGAAGAGTGCCTTCCTCAATGGACCAATCAAGGAAGAGGTCTACGTTGAGCAACCTCCCAGCTTTGAGGACAGTGAGTACCCTAATCATGTCTATAGGCTCTCTAAGGCGCTTTATGGGCTCAAGCAAGCCCCAAGAGTTTGGTATGAATGCCTTAGAGATTTCCTTATTGCTAATGGCTTCAAAGTCGGCAAGGCCGATCCTACTTTATTTACTAAAACTCTTGACAATGATTTGTTTGTATGCCAAATTTATGTTGATGATATTATATTTGGGTCTACTAACGAATCTACATGTGAAGAATTTAGTAGGATCATGACACAGAAATTCGAGATGTCGATGATGGGGGAGTTGAAGTATTTTCTAGGATTCCAAGTCAAGCAACTCCAAGAAGGCACCTTCATTTGCCAAACAAAGTATACTCAAGACATTCTAAACAAGTTTGGAATGAAGGATGCCAAGCCCATCAAGACTCCCATGGGAACAAATGGCATCTCGACCTCGACACGGGAGGTAAATCCGTCGATCAAAAGGTATACCGGTCGATGATAGGTTCATTACTCTATTTATGTGCATCTCGACCGGACATTATGCTTTCCGTATGCATGTGCGCAAGATTCCAAGCTGACCCTAAGGAATCTCACCTTACGGTCGTAAAACGAATCTTAAGATATTTGGCTTATACTCCTAAGTTTGGGCTTTGGTACCCTCGAGGATCCACATTTGATTTAATTGGTTATTCGGATGCCGATTGGGCAGGGTGTAAAATTAATAGAAAGAGCACATCGGGGACTTGCCAGTTCTTGGGAAGATCCTTGGTGTCTTGGGCTTCAAAGAAGCAAAATTCGGTCGCTCTTTCAACCGCCGAAGCCGAGTATATTGTCGCAGGCCATTGTTGCACGCAATTGCTTTGGATGAGGCAAACCCTGCGGGACTATGGTTACAAATTAACCAAAGTTCCTCTTCTATGTGATAATGAGAGTGCAATCCGCATGGCGGATAATCCCGTTGAGCATAGCCGCACTAAACACATAGCCATTCGGTATCATTTTCTTAGGGATCACCAACAAAAGGGGGATATCGAGATTGCATACATTAATACTAAAGATCAATTAGCCGATATCTTTACCAAGCCACTAGATGAACAAACTTTTACCAAACTTAGGCATGAGCTCAATATTCTTGATTCTAGGAATTTCTTTTGATGTCTTGCACACATAGCTCATAAATATATCTTTGATCATGTCTCTTTTATATATTCCATGACTAATGTGTTTTCAAGTGAATTTCAAACCAAGTCATAGGTATATTGAAAGGGAATTGGAGTCTTCGGCGAAGACAAAGGCTTCCACTCCACTCTATTACTCATCCTTCGCCGTCGCTCCAAGCAACTCTCCATCTTTGGTATAATCTTCACTCATATGTTTTATTTGCCAAAGGGGAGAAAATAGTTAGGAAAGGGCTTATATCTCACTCAAAGTATCCGTTTTTGGCGATTCATGCCAAAGGGGGAGAAAGTATGAACCCAAAGCAAAAGGACCGCACCACCACCCTAATTTTAAAACTAATGATTTTCAATTGGTAAATTTCAAATTGGTATCTTATTGTGTTCAAAAGGGGGAGCAAGTAGTATTTTCAAAATTGATATCTTAAAACCCTCTTGAACACTAAGAGGAGAATTTATTTGAGGGGGAGTTTTGTTTAGTCAAAGGAAAAGCATTTTAAGACAAAAGGGAGAAAATTTCAAATCTTGAAAATGCTTCTCAAAATCTTATTCATTTACCTTTGACTATTTGCAAAAGGACTTTGAAAAGAATTTACAAAAGAATTTACAAAAACAAAACTTGTGGTGCAAGCGTGGTCCAAAATGTTAAAAATAAAGAAACAATCCATGCATATCTAGTAAGTAATATTTATTGGCTCAATTCCAAGTAACCTTTGCAATTACATATGCAAACTAGTTCAAATTATGCACTTCTATATTTGCTTTGGTTTGTGTTGGCATCAATCACCAAAAAGGGGGAGATTGAAAGGGAATTAGGCTTACACCTATTTCCTAAACTAATTTTGGTGGTTGAATTGCCCAACACAAATATTTGAACTAACTAGTTTGCTCTAGTTTATAAGCTCTACAGGTGCCAAAGGTTCACAATAAGCCAATAAAAAGACCAAGAAAAGGGTTCAAACAAAAGAGCAAAGGGACCACCGAAGGTACCCTGGTCTGGCGCACCGGACTGTCCGGTGTGCCACCGGACAGTGTCCGGTGCACCAGGGGACTCCAAGCTGAACTTCGCACCTTCGGGAAAACTCAGAGGCGCCGCGCTATAATTCACCGGACTGTCCGGTGTACACCGGACAGTGTCCGGTGCTCCAAGGAGATGCGACTCTGAACTCGCCAGCTTCGGGAATCCGCTCCGCTATAATTCACCGGACATGTCCGGTGCACACCGGACTGTCCGGTATAACGGCGGAGCAACGGCTAGTCCGCGCCAACGGTCACCTGCTACAGCATTTAATGCGCGCCAGCGCGCGCAGAGGAGCAGTGCACGTGCGGGTGGCACACCGGACAGTCTACAGGATTTGTCCGGTGCACCACCGGACAGCCAGGCGGGCCCACGCGTCAGAACTCAAACAGTCGAACCCTAACGGCTGGGTGACGTGGCTGGCGCACCGGAATGTCCGGTGCGCCCGTCGACAGCAGCCTTCACCAACGGCTAGTTTGGTGGTTGGGGCTATAAATACCCCAACCACCCCTCATTCAAGTCATCCAAGTTTTCACACTTCTACACCTTACAAGAGCTCTAGCATTCAATTCTAGACACACCCAAGTGATCAAATCCTCTCCAATTCCACACAAAGCTTTAGTGACTAGTGAGAGAGATTTGTTGTGTTCTTTTGAGCTCTTGCGCTTGGATTGCTTCTTTGCTTTCTCATTTGTTCTTGTGATCAAAACTCATTTGTAGCCGAGGCAAGAGACACCAATTGTGTGGTGGTCCTTGCGGGGAAGTTTTGTTCCCGGTTGTTTTGAGAAGAGAAGCTCACTCGGTCCGAGGGACCATTTGAGAGAGGGAAAGGGTTGAGATAGACCCGGCCTTTGTGGCCTCCTCAACGGGGAGTAGGTTTGAGAGAACCGAACCTCGGTAAAACAAATCCACGTGTCTCACTCTTTATTCGCTAGCGATTTGTTTTGCGCCCTCTCTCTCGGACTCATTATTATTTCTAACACTAACCCGGCTTGTAGTTGTGCTTAAGTTGTTAAATTTCAGTTTCGCCCTATTCACCCCCCCTCTAGGCGACTTTCAATAGGCGTAATCTGAAATTTATAACTTAAAACACAAACTACAAGCTGGGGTTAGTGTTAGAATTAAATCTGAGTCCGGGAGAGAGGGGGAAAACAAATCAACCAAGAAATAAGGTGAGTGAGCATAGTGATTTGTTTTACCGAGGTTCGATTCTAAAGAACCTAGTCCCCATTGAGGTGGTCACAAAGACTGTGTCTCTTTCAACCCTTTCCCTCTCTCAAATGGTCACTTAGACCGAGTGAGCTTTCTCCTTAATTCTCACGGGTCACTTAGACCCCGCAAGGACCACCACACAATTGGTGTCTCTTGCCTTGCTTACAAAACACTTGGGAACAAGAATGAGGAAGGAAGAAAGCGATCCAAGCAACAAGAGCGCAAATAAACATGAACACACTCTTTCTCAAGTCACTAGGTGGTTGGAATGAATTCTAGACTTGGAGAGGCTTTGATCTTTTGGAAATGTGCCTTGGAGTGAATGCAGTAGCTCTTGTATTGAATATGAAGTGCTGGAAACTTGGATGCTTGGAGTGGTGGTGGTTGGGGGGGTATTTATAGCCCTCAACCACCAAACAACCATTAGGGCAGGCTGTTGTCGATGGGCGCACCGGACAGTTTGATGCGCCACTAGACACTGTCCGGTGCGTCAGCCACGTCACCCAACCGTTAGGGTTCTGGAGCATTTGACCGTTGGAGGCTTTGTCCTCTAGTGGCCCCGGACAGTCCGGTGCTGCACCGAACATGCACTGTTCACTATCCGGTGCGCCTCTGACCTACGGTTCTGACTCTGCGTGCACTGTTCTTCACTGTAGCTCTGATCACCGTGCTTTTGCAGTCGACCGTTGTGCGGAGTAGCCGTTGCTCTGCTGGTGCACCGAACAGTCCGGTGGCACACCGGACAGTCCGGTGAATTATAGCGGAGTGTGCCCAAAGAAACCCGAGAGTGGCTGGTTTATCTTCGTACGGACCTGGTGCACCGGACACTGTCCGGTGGCACACCAGACAGTCCGGTGCACCAGACCAGAGCACACTTGGTTTCTTTTGCTCCTTTGTATTTGAACCCTATCTTGAATATTTATTGGTTTATGTTGAACCTTTATGCACCTGTGGAACATATATTCTAGAGCAAACTAGTTAGTCCATATATTTATGTTGGGCATTCAACCACCAAAATTAATTGCGGGAAAAGGTTAACCCTATTTCCCTTTTAGACCTTATAAACAAGCACCTTGGGCACCCAAACACAAGTCTTAGGACTCTTGTGTTTGCCCCCAACATATTTGGCAACTACTTTGCCTGATTTGTTAATTAAAACATATGATGCATCAAAAGTCTTAAATGAAATATTATGCTCATTTGATGTAGCAGGAATTTTCTTTCTAGGCAATTTAATATGAGTGGTGTGCCTAGAGCTAGAAGCCTCATTCTTATACAGAAAAGCATGGTGAGAAATAGTATGAGGTTTCCTAGCATGAATCTTCCTAATTTTGTGCTTAGGATAATTAGCAGGATATAAAATGTAGCCTTCATTATCCTGAACCATGGGAGCCTTGCCCTTAACAAAATTAGACAATCTTTTAGGGGCATTAAGCTTGACATTGCTCCCCTGTTGGAAACCAATGCCATCCTTAATGCCACGGCGTCTCCCATTATAGAGTATGCTTCTAGCAAATTTAAATTTTTCATTTTCAATCTCATGCTCATTAATTTTAGCAGTTAATTGAGCTATATGATCATTTTGTTTCTTAATCATGGCAAGGTGATCATTAATAGCTTCTACATTAACATATCTACATCTAGTGCAAATAGAAACATGCTCAACAGTAGATGTAGAGGGTTTGCAAGCATTTAATTCTTCTATCTTAGAGTTTAATCTAGCATTCTCATCTCTAAGACAGGAAATGGAATCATTGCAAGCATTCAATTTTCAATTAAATGGGTTTAGCCTTCTCCCACTCCGAATTTGCGTATTCATGGATTCGAAAGAATAGAAGAATAGTAGCCTGACAATGACAAACACCGAACGCTGTTGTTAGAAAAACCTTGCGTCATCCTTCGGTAGAGCAATCTTAGAAATCAAAGCATCATTTTCAGTTTTAAGACTAGAAATTTTATAATTGCAAATATTCAATTCATCAATCTTAGCATTTAGACTAGCATTTTCATTTCTAAGACTGATAATTGAATCATGGCAAATGCTAAGCTCCTTAGTCAAGTTTTCACATTTTTCTACTACCTGAGCATGAGCATTCTTCAACTTAACATGTTTTTTGTTTTCTTTAATAAGGAAGTCCTCTTGGCTTTCCAAGAGATCATCCTTCTCATGAATAGCTTCTATTAATTCATTTAATTTTTTCTTTTGTTCCATGCTAAGGTTGGCAAAAAGAGTAAGTAAATCATCTTCATTTTCACTAAAGCTACCCTCATCACTAGATGTTGTATATTTGGGGGTGGCTCTAGAATGTACCTTCTTTTTCTTGCTGTCCTTAGCCATGAAACATTTGTGGCCGACGTTGGGGAAGAGGAGGCCCTTATTGATGGCAATGTTGGTGGCATCCTCGTCGGAGGAGGAGTCGGTGGAGCTCTCGTCGGAGTCCCATTCCCGACATATGTGGGCATCGTCGCCCTTCTTCTTGTAGTACCTCTTCTTCCCTTTCTTGTCCTCGCCCCTGTCACTGTCACTAGAATTCGAACATTTAGCAATAAAGTGACCGGGCTTACCACATTTGTAGCACACCATCTTAGAGCGGGGTTTGTAGTCCTTCCCCATACTTTGCTTGAGGATTTGGCGGAAGCTCTTGAATGAGCGCCATTTCCTCGTTGTCGAGCTTGGAGGCGTCGATTGGAAGTCTACTTAGTGTAGACTCCCTCTTCTCTTCTTCCGTCGCCTTGAATGCGATGGGTTGCACCTCGGGTGTTGAGGTGGCGCCTTGCTCCAAGTTGACAATATGTTTGGAGTCTTTGATCATAAGTTCAAAGCTCACAAACTTGATAATCACCTCCTCGGGAGACATTAGCTTGTATCTAGGATCTCCACAGATTAGTTGCACTTGAGTGGGATTATAAAAAACAAGAGATCTAAGAATAACCTTGACCATTTTATGGTCATCCCATTCGGTGCTCCCGAGGTTGCGCACTTGATTGACCATGGTCTTTAGCCGGTTGTACATTGCTTGCGGCTCTTCTCCTTTGTTGAGGATGAATCGACCAAGTTCGCCCTCGATTGTTTCGCTCTTGGTGATTTTGGTCACCTTATCTCCTTCGTGCGCGGTCTTGAGGACGTCCCAAATTTCTTTGGCATTCTTCAACCCTTGCACCTTGTTATACTCCTCTCGACACAAGGAGGCGAGGAGTATAGATGTGGCTTGGGAGTTGAAGTGCCTAATTTGGGCCGCCTCGTCCGAGTCATAATCTTTGTACCCCACCTTAGGTACCTGCACTCCAAACTTAACAATTTCCCAAATACTTTCGTGGAGTGAGGTTAGATGATGCCTCATTTTATCACTCCACATAGATTAATCTTCACCATCAAAATATGGTGGTTTGCCTAAGGGAACAGAAAGTAGAGGAGCGCACTTTGAAATATGGGGATAGCGAAGGGGCATCTTACTATACTTCTTGCGCTCATGGCGCTTAGAAGCGATGGATGACTCAGAGTTTCATGTGGAGGGTGACGAAGAGTCGGTCTCATAGTAGACCACCTTCTTCATCTTCTTCTTCTTGTCACCCTTCCGATGGGACTTGATGGAGGAAGAGGATTCCTCCTTGTGTTTGTTGTCGGACTCCCTTGAGAGAGTCCTCCCCGAGCTCGCGGGCTTGTCGCCGGTCATGATCTCCCTCTTGGCGTGATCTCCAGACATCACTTCGAGTTCGTTAGACTTTTAATGAAGCACTGGCTCTGATACCAATTGAAAGTTGCCTAGAGGGGGGTGAATAGGCGAAACCTGAAATTTATAACTTAAAACACACACTACAAGCCGGGGTTAGCGTTAGAATTAAATTCAAGTCCAGGAGAGAGGGGAAAAAAATCAAATGGGAATCAAGCGAATGAACACGGTGATTTGTTTTACCGAGGTTCAGTTCCAAAGAACCTAGTCCCTACAGAGGTGGTCACAAAAACTGGGTCTCTTTCAACCCTTTCCCTCTCTCAAACGGTCACTTAGACCGAGTGAGCCTTCTCCTTAATCAATCGGGTCACTAAGACCCTGCAAGGACCACCACACACTTAGGTGTCTCTTGCTTTGATTACAAGTCACTTGAGAATAAGAAAGAGAAAGAAGAAAGGCAATCCAAGCGACAAGAACTCAAATGAACACAAAAATC
Organism: Zea luxurians; assembly: GCA_029449295.1. Taxonomy (NCBI): domain Eukaryota; kingdom Viridiplantae; phylum Streptophyta; class Magnoliopsida; order Poales; family Poaceae; genus Zea; species Zea luxurians. The sequence continues at coordinate 8,510,504 of JAOPSE010000082.1, read as the reverse complement.
TCTCTCACACAAGCCACTAAGTGTTTGGAGTGAATTTCGGACTTGGAGAGGATTTGATCTTTTGTATTGTGCCTTGGAGTGAATGCTAGAGCTCTTATATTGAATGTGAACTTCAGAAAACTTGGATGCTTGAAGTTGTGGTGGTTAGGTGGTATTTATAGCCCTCAACCACCAAGGTAGCCGTTGGGGAGGCTGTTGTCGATGGGCGCACCAGACAGTCCGGTGCGCCACCGGACAGGCAATGTACCATGTCCGGTGTGCCGCCACATCACCCAGCCGTTAGGGTTCGGAGCTCGATCGATCGTTGGAGCTTTGTCCTCTTGCGGCACCAGACAGTCCGGTGCCCTCTGACTTCGCTGCTCTGACTTTTGCTGTTCACTATAGCTGCACTGTACACTTTGTAGAGTCGACCGTTGCGCGTTGGATAGCCGTTGCCCGCTGACTCACCGGACAGTTCGGTGGCACACCAGACAGTCCGGTGAATTATAGCGAAGTGCGCCTTCGATTTCCTGAGAGTGGCTGGTTTGAGTTGTACGGTCCTGGTGCACCGGACAGTCCAGTGCGCCAGTCCACAACACACTCAAGTTGTTTGCTCCATCTCAAATTGAGTCCCTAACTTGAATCTTTTATTGGTTTGTGTTGAACCTTGTGCACCTGTAAAACATGTATTCTAGAGCAAACTAGTTAGTCCATGTGTTTGTGTTGACGATCAACCACCAAAATTAATTATAGGAAAATATTAACCCTATTTCCCTTTCAATATCTTATACTTCCCATGTTGCTAAAAATGCATATGTTGTCAATATATATATATATATATATATATATATATATATATATATATATATATATATATATATATATATATATATATGTGTGTGTGTGTGTGTGTGTGTGTGTGTGTGTTACCTATGCATAAGGAGAGTTAGTCTAATCAAATCATGACTTGTACCTCTATTTCTCACATGCTTTTTCCTAAGTAAAAGATCTCTGATAGGGGGAGTATTTCTTCGTCTATGACAAAGAGGGAGAATATTATTTCAAAAGTAGAACACTTATTTAGGGGGAGTAATCTTTTTGTGCTAAAATTGATAAAATCTTTTAAGAGGGCAAGTCTTATTTGCTTCCTATATGCTTTTAATGTCTTCCTTTTCGGTGGTTGATGCCAAAGGGGGAGAAGTTTTAGGGACCAAAGCAATGAAAATTGTGTCAAACATCAAACACCACTAAATTAAAAATTTTAAATTCTTTGATCTTGCAAGTGGTTTTGGTTATTTGGTCTAAAATAGGAAGTAAGTGAATTATGGAGTTAGGGGGAGGCTTAAGTCCATAATCTCATATTGTGGGCACATTCATGCATCCTAGCAAGTAGATTGCATATTTTCATTCATATGTTTGTTATATTTGCTTGCTTTGGTTGTTTTGTCATCAATCACCAAAAAGGGGGAGATTGTAAGAAAAATGTACCCCGAGCCATTTGGCTAAAAAAGTTTTGGTGTTTGATGATCAACATAACCTATGGACTAATGTGTTTTCTAGTGTTTATGTTTATAGTTCACAGGATGCGAAGAAGATTAGACTAAGGCACTGAGGATGCAACACCTCAAAAGAAGACATAAAAAGAGCTTAGAAGTCCAAGACTCAAGAACAAAAGAAGCCCAAGGAAACAACGAAGAAATCCATGAAGTGGGAGTCAGCCAGCGCATTGGTGGTGCATCGGACAGTGAATAGTGCATGTACGGTGCACACCGGACTGTCCGGTGGGACAAGCGGGCAGTCTGCGTAGAGAGGCCCACAACAGGCGCTCTCGTGTTGTAGCACCAGACTATCTGGGTAACAGTCGGATCCAACGGTCGACTACTACAGACCCCAATGGTCGGCTGACGTGGCCAGGGCACCGGATAGTGAATAGTGCATGTCTGGTGCGTCCGTCGATAGAAAGCTGCTACTTTTGTCCAACGACTATAATTGTGGGGAAAGGCTATAGATACCCCCAACCGGCCATTTCAAGGTGTGGGAGCCCAAGCAACATACTAAGGCATATTATAGACATTTCCAAGTGCTCATACACCCAAGTAGTTAATAGAATCACTCGGTGATTAGCATAGGTGCTTTGCAAAGTGCTTAGGTTAGTTAGACCGCTTACGCGCTTGCTCTAGGTGAATCCTAGTTAGTTGAGCAAGTTTAGAAAAACCACACAAGCACTCGGCTCTTGCATGAGCCATTGTAATTGTACCGAGTGGGGCGAGAGTCTTGTGAGACCATGACAACCGAGTTTGTGTCACAGCCACCACCGTATACCAGAGGGAACGAGGCCCGCAACGTTTTAGTCGGAAGCTCGATAGTGGAGACGGCGGGGAGCGTCCGAGAGGAGCCGGAAGCAGAGCACCACTTGCACGTAGAGAAGGTCTGTGACTCTCTATGGAGTTACTTGATCGTGGTGCTTGTCCCTCGCGTGGGCTACCCTTTGTGTAGGGGCACCAACGAGGATTAGTCAAAACCTTGCGTGGTTCCGGATACCTCGGTAAAAATACCGACGTCATCCATGAGAGTTTGCATCTCTACCTTGCTCTTTACCTTTCGTATTTATATTAAGTATTTAAGTTTCAATCTTGTCTTTCTAGTTAGATTATTTAGGATTGGAACTTAGGCTTTGCGGTAGAGATAGCAACACTTAGGCAAAAATTAGTTTGCACATTCTAGATTAATCATTTGCATTGGTTTTGAAGTCCTAATTCACCCCCTCTTAGGCGTCACTGTTTCCTACACAGGTTTTTTCAACCACCGATAAATCCATAAGGAGTTCACAAAGCCACTCAACCTCAACTGAAGCGATATCTAATACTATGAGTTCTGCTACCATAGTCAAACTCGTTAAGTTGGTCTGCTTGCAAGACTTCCATGAAACAGCGCCACCTCCAAGTGAAAACACATATCCACTTGTGGCATATATCTCATCAGCATCAGATATCCAATTTGCATCACAATAACCCTCCAGTACTATTGGGTACCCAGTATAATGGATGCCTAAACTCATAGTACCTTTTAGATAGCGCAGAACTCTCTCAAGAGCACGCTAGTGATCATCTCCCGGATTTGAAACAAACCAGCTGAGTTTGCTCACAGCAAACGAGATGTCAGGTCTCGTAGCGCTAGCTAAGTATATGAGTGAACCAATTATTTGAGAATATCTCAATTGATCCCTAGATATCCTTCGATTTTTCTTCAATAGCTTACTAGGATCATAAGGTGTTGGAGAAGGTTCACATTCGCTATAACCAAAGCGACTTAAAACCTTTTCCACATAATGGGATTGCACAAGTATGATCCCACCATTGCCTTCTCTCAGTAGCTTAATGTTAAGAATAACATTAGCTTCTCCCAAATCTTTCATTTCAAAATTATTAGACATAAATTCTTTTGTCTCTTTAATCACATCAAGACTCATCCCCAAGATTAGAATGTCATCAACATATAGGCATAAAATTACTCCCTCACCCCACCATACCGATAATATACACATTTGTCTGCTTCGTTCACAACAAAGCTAGTAGATGTCAAAGTTCTATCGAACTTTTCATGCCATTGCTTAGGTGTTTGTTTTAGGCCATATAAAGATTTCAATAATTTACACACCATGCCTTCTTGACCGTTTGATACAAATCCAGCTGGCTGCTCCATGTAGATTTCCTCATCTAGCTCTCCATTTAGGAATGTTGTCATAACATCCATTTGATGGACTAGAAAACCATGAGAGGCAACCAGAGAAAGTAGCACACGAATTGTGGTAAATCGAGCCACATGTGAATAAGTATCAAAGAAATCCTCACCTTCATTATGTGAATAGCCTTTATTTACAGGCCTCGCCTTGTACCTTTTAATAGTACCATCAGGCCTAAGCTTTTTCTTGAACACCCATTTACTCCCAATGGGTTTACACCCATAAGGACGCTCAACGACCTCCTAAGTTACATTACATAATAGATTCCATCTCACTCCTTATTGCTTCCTTCCAAAAGTCAGCATCAGGAGAGGAATATGCCTCTTTAATGGTACTTGGTGTGTCATCCACAAGATATATAATGTAATCATCACTAAAGGACTTTGCAATCCTTGGTCTCTTACTCTTTCAAGTTGATACATTGTCATCTTTCACAGGATTATGTATATGGGATTCCTCAGTGTGTTCTACCGGAATAAAATGCTCATGGGATATCGATGGTTCATCATTAGACGTATCATGTGTAGCTTTAATGGGAAATTCGTCCTCAAAAAACGTAGCATCTCTTGATTCCATAATAGTACCAACCAACATGTCCATTAGGAGATGTGAATCGTCTGCAACAGTTGAATGACAATGCAAAGATAACACATAAGGAGATGCGAATGTGACTAAGGTCTGTCTCGCTGCTGTTTTGTGCGTTTTGGATCTATAAACCCAATGCGAGTCCATTTTCTAGCATTGCCCACTACATGAACTTATCCTAGAATCACCCAACACATGGATCACTTTACAAACACATTTGAGAGCAAGGATTTTTGGTTTTTTTTGTTTACCAAGCCACATAAAAGGTCTTGAAAGTATCTTGTCTGCCTTTACCTTGCTAGTGACTGTTGTGCTAGTTTACTTGTATGAATTTTGAAATTAGTTTGTTTCCATCTGTAAATAATTGTGTCTGCATGTGACAGGTTGAAGATGCAGTCTTTCATTTCAGGATTTTTAGCAAATGACGTGATTGTTTAAAACCCATGTTTTGAGGGAGTAATGGTTTAAACAAGACATGAATTTCCGAAAATATGGGCATTCTAAATATTGCCATCAACGTGGATGTGACTGATATAGTGCAACTCCAATTTGTAAAGTGTTGTATTATACTCCTTCTGTCCCAAATATAATTTGTTTTAGACTAAATGTATATTCATCGATTAATTTATTAATGTACTTTGTATGTATATCTATATTCATTATCATTCGAATGAATGTTGACTAAAAAGAGGGTTAGAAAGAACTATATTTTAGGACAGAGTGAGTATATTGAATTTATGTGCACTTGATGATCCTCGCACCCAACGGGGACATAAATAAATTTTCACAAGTGTACACCACAACTCTTAATTAGACTTGCTTTGGTTAAGCTACTTGTTTTTATCCCTTTTATAGTATGACCAAAAGAAAAATAAGGGTGTGTTTGGTTGCAATGACAGAACGGGACGGGATGTGACGATCCCTCAAACAAGGTTGTTTGGTTCAGGATCAAGGGTTGGGACAGGACTATCCCAATGTTGTCCCCGGTTGTCCCTCAAAATTGGAGGGATGAGAGAGGACGCCAGGGGACGTCCCTGTCCTGTCTGTCCCGTAATCAAACGCACTCTACAGGTCCTATCACTACTCTAAGTGTCTATCAAATACATTGACATTTAGAAATAGTTTATCCTTAACCCGATCATTTGTCATTTGAAAATCGACAGTTGGTTTCCATCACTAGAGCCATGATTACCATGTAAGTCCAATCGATCTCCATTATTGTAAACAAATTTAGTTTTTTTAAATACACGGTAGTCACAATAGCTCACTAGGATCCCAGGCGCTTTAAATTCCCCCTTTACTGATTGACAACAACCTATTCTCAAGCATGTGTGAAAATATTTCAGGTTTTAAAGAAACCTTGTTTATATAAACTTTTACTGTTGTAACATGAAATGTTAGTACAAGATCATATAACAAAATCCATAGACGTGTACCATAAAAGAGAAAGGTAGCCTAAGTATATGAATAAGCTCGTTTACATGAGATATAGATTGAAAGAATACAACTATAAACGGTCATACGTGACATGATATAAGATAAATAGTAAAGATAACACATGTCACAACATAGCACACATATCATACACATGCAAAGCATAGAGAGGTATAAAAGTGCACTAGTCGGTTGCTCGTGCGTTGCGACGGCTTACAACAATACCCACGTAAATTATCCATCAAAAAAAATTCAAGATTTTTTATTGATTGTCTCCGCTCTATATATAATATATTTTTTTATTTGGCTAACTGATGTTATTGTTTACTCCATGCAATATGTCTTGGTACAACACAGCCAATAAAGTGAGCAATTAGAAGAGAGTTCACAACGATTGACTGAATGAACAGAGATTATAAAATGACATAATTTCATCATACAGAGACCAAATAAGAGAAAGTTTATGAGATCAAGTTTCTAAAATAAGTCCCATGAAGTCAAACTTATAAAAAAGATAGATCAAAATATAGAGTGATTGCTAAAGTCAGGCATCTGCACTCCATATAAATTATGCTACTTCGTAGCAATTACTAACGTTTAAAACCAACAAATAACCTTTAAGTCAAACTTATAAAAAAGATAGATCAAAATATGGAGTGATTGCTAAAGTCAGGCATCAATAAAAACTGGATGCGCTCCATATAAATTATGTTACTTCGTAGCAATTACTAACGTCTAAAACCAACAAATAACCTTTCATTTTGTTGTTAGTGTGACAAATCATTGCTGCTCCATCCAATTCAGCAACCTCAAATACCATGTAGTCCATTGTGTCAATGTGGTCTCAGAAACGACCCAATGCTTGCAAGAGCCAAGAACGTCGTGTCGTGCTTGAGCTGTAGCCTCGGTCCGTAGTGCTGGCACGGCCCAACATGATTATTTTTTTATTTTACAAAAAACATATATACCTATATACAATTTATATTCAATATTAAAAACATCTTAGCTTGATGTTCTAATGGTTAGACAAATTCCACCTTCTGCATCGTTTTTTAACATTTTACGCTGATTTAATTAAATAGATCGACGGGCTAATGGGCTGGCCCGACACAGTTAGCATGCCGGCATGACGTGCCTGTGCCATAGTTGTGGCCCGCGTGCATCTAGCCCGTGTCGGGCGTCGTTTGGCATCTATAGACGTGCAACGGATTAATTTAAAATAGTTGTGAGGGGTTATTTGTAAAAAGATGACGCATGACGACCGTTGAAACTGGTGCTTTAAGTATAGTATAGATATAAGAGTATCACACATAGTTAGGAGCCGAAGAACCTAGGTGCTGTTTGGTTCACGAAATGTAACGTAAAGGGTAATGGTAATGGTTTACACTCGATTACTGACGGTAACAAGTTTGAATAGTCCGGTATCAATTTTTAGTATGATATCTAATTACGGTTGGACTAAAACAAACATGATTTAACGTTATCACTTACCGATTACGTTACAAAATGTGAACCAACCGGTACCCTAGTCTTTTTTAAAACATATGTTTATTTGTGATATTAAATAAATATTGTTAGATTCGTTATGGTACATATTTTCATATTATTTCTATCTAGAATCATAATTGTTATTACCGCTTTCATAATTAGTTTAGTTTTAAACAATTTTGGTTTGACGCCTACTTTTGATGTTGCTTAAGGGGTGTTTGATTTCTAGGGACTAATTTTTAGTCCCTACATTTTATTCTATTTTAAATCCAAAATTACCAAATATAGAAACTAAAACCCTATTTTAGTTTCTATATTTGGCAATTTATAGACTAAAACGGAATAAAATGAAGGGACTAAACATTAGTTCCTAGAAACCAAACACCCCCTTATTTATCTCTTTTCTATGTGTATATACACCTAAAAATTGTACAAATATAAAGTAATCATCTATCCGGCGATACCAAATTTTGATGTTGCTCACGTATCTGCATCCAACCATTTTTAACTCGAAGATCAGGCGTGTGCGTTCTATCTAGTTCCAGTACGAGAACCGAATCTACGTGTCTTTGTCTAATAAAAAGAATTTGGAGCTCATGTTACTGTATGCGAGTAACAAGGTTCGGTAAAAAATAATTTTATGTAATAAACATAAAATAGAAATGATTGTTTTTCCTTATTTCTTTTTTTTTCTTGGAGCTTCTCCCTCTCTTTCTTTACGCTGAAGAAAAACCTCTGCGACCTGCTCGTCGAGTGAGCCGTTTGGTCGCGTCTCCACCCAAACCCTAATCCTCGTCCAATCGTCCCACCCACCCCGGCCCCTCCTCTTGAAGCCGCCATCGCCATGACGACCCCCTTCCGCCCGTCCCCGCCGGCGCCCTCTGCCAAGGGCGGCTGCGGCGGCGACCGCTGCGCCTCGGGCCGCGACGCCTGGCCGCTCCACCACTTCCGTCACGAGGGCGTCTTCTGCCTCCTCTGCTCCTCCTGCGTCCTCCTCTACAGCCCGTCCGCCTTCTGCTCCGCCTGCCTCCACCTCCTCTCCTCCTGCCCCGCCGCTGCCGCCGCTCCCCCGGGCGACCCTGCCGTCGCCCCGCCCGGCCCCACAGCGCCCTGCTCCGCCTGCGGCGTCTCCGTCGCGCACCTCTCGTGCGTCCCGGCGGAGCACCCAACGCCCTTCGTCTGCCCGCCCTGCGCCGCCGCTGCCGACGGCAGCGCCTTCTCGTTCGCGCCAGCGCCCGGCCGCCGCCCGCTCGAGGAGCGCGACGCGCGGGTCCTCCTCGTCGCCGCGCGTCTCGCGCACGACTCCGTCAGCCGCGCCGCGGCCGCCGCCCGCGAGGAGGCGGAGCGCCGCGTCGCCGAGGCCGCCTCGGCCAGGAAGCGCACCCGCGAGATGCTCGACGCCGCCTTCCGCGCGCTCGAGGCGGAGGCCAGGGACGCCAAGATGAGGCCGGCCGCGCCCGCGCCCACGCCCGCGGCCGCCCAGCCCCCAGCCCCCAAGAAGAAGCCCGAGGCAGCCCAGCCCGCGCCCCCCAAGAAGAAGCACGAGGCCAATAGGGACAGGGACAAGCTGCTCAAGCTCAACGCCATGCAGCAGCCTGCGCTGGCGTTCGCGGCGGCTGCAGCTGCGGCGGCGGCAGCCACTTCGGTGCCATTGCCGACTCCCTCATCGAGGGAGGAGAAGAAGCCTGTCGTGAAACAAGAAGCGCAAGGTGGGCGATTTTGTTACATTGAACCACTGCAGATGGGAATCCAATCTGCTACTCCCTTGTTTACTGATTGTTGCTGTGACATTCTTGCAGGCTCTGCGCCTCCACCGAGGGATGATCAGGATCGCCCTCCTCTGTTTGGGACCTTGCAGTCGTGAGATTGTTGGTGCTGTAATCTGCTGCTTCCTCCCCCTATTCCATTGTGTTAGCGTGATTTTGTGCAGCGAAACAGTCTGAGGAGAGACTGAGGTTTGCCGTGCAGTGATCTTGCAAAGTGTAAGGATCGCATTTCAGAGTCTCCTCACCGTATATCCTACTCTTTGGCATGCTAGCTGATCTTCCATCCATCATAGCTGTTCTGCATCCTGTGTTCCGATTTGTTCTCTCGTATTTCTAGTGAAATGATTTCCAAGATGAAGTGCAACCAGGTTCTCCAGCTTCCAAACTGTCACTGGTGGCTTAGCTAGATTTAGGAGACATGGGCAGCAGGGTTTTAGAACGATGAGCATCCCTATTGCTCGTCCGTCCTGTTGCACTGTGGATTGGATAGACCAAATGCTTAGTTGATTTGACCATAGGGTCATCAAGTTGCCTGTCACACAAATCTCCTTCACAAGTGAATGCTAAAATAACAGAAATGTGTATGTTGCAGATCTCCCACCCATTTGGTATATGCTAAACTTGTAAGTTTTGTTCGAGCTCATTGCTTTGTTAAGATAACAGAGATTGATATGGTATATTGGTATCCATGGAATGCAGTTGTGTGGTCATACAGATCTTCCATTTCAATGCGCCACTTATGTATTTTGTACTGTCCAAAATTTCTGTGGATTAACCTAAAGCTTGCAATGTTATACGACAGAATTTACATCAGAATGGCTGCCTTTATCGTTAACCAAATCCTACATGTCAGTCGTTGCCACCAAGTTCCACAAAGAAATTTGATGGTTCATTGCCATATATCATCACAGTGGAGGTTCCATTTTCCAACAGAATCCAGATGTCAACATGTCATATATATCCCAGAAGGCCAGAACGTCTTACTGTAGCTTAAATAAGGATCACTTATAAACATGTTTGTCCATAGATAATTCAGGCGCACCAAGTTTATGAATAACAAAACCATGCCAGCACAACTGTAGTTTGGAAAGAACTAACAACAAAACATTGCCAGCAAAACTGTAGTTTGGAAAGAATTGGATGAGCGACACGTTTATCGGCAACAATTATAACACATGCCTACATTAAAAATTCAGCATTATGTAAAACTAGCACACGCCAAAACAGGACACAATGCACAGGCAATTCACTAGTGGACTGCTCGGTATTGTTTTTCGCTGATCTCTATTTTGTCCATGACGTGAATCAATGTTGCAAGGTTTAATCTAGCTATGCGCCAAATGAAGCAATGGCGTCCATCTCTTCTTGAAGCAGGAGCGCATCAACGAACATGTCCAGGCTCTCCCCCTCCATGACATCTGCTATGGAGTGGTGTGTGACTCCAACGCGATGGTCGGTGACACGGCCCTGTGGGAAGTTGTATGTTCTGATTCGCTCAGACCTGTCACCGCTTCCAATCTGCTAGGATGTTAGGCCCAGGAAGCCAGTAGCTAACAGCTTAACATGTGAGATAGAGATTTCGATCTTAGAATTACCTGTTCTGATCGAAGCTTTGACCTGTCCATGTGTAGTCTACGCCTCTCCAACTCATACAGTCGCGCTCGGAGAACTTTCAGAGCTTTGGCCTTGTTCTATAGGGACACGTTAGCATGTTAGTTTCTTTATAATGGGCAGGACTTGCGCAGACTCTGTTGATTAAACATGAAAGCTACAAATAATGCGATTGTGCTAAAAACAACAAGGCTGCGAGTAAAGTAGTAAATATGAATGAAACATGAGTGAAAATGTGTGAAATTGAGCTCTAGGAACTGCTGCTTTCCAGGTTTTAAAAGGGAAACCCAAAGATATGGCATTTAATGTGCACATTAAAAAATTTATTTCATGGAGTTTGTAAAACCAAGACCATTACCATGTGCTGTGATCTCTCATCTTGGATTGCAACCACTGTTCCGGTTGGAATATGAGTTATCCTAACAGCACTATCGGTTGTATTGACAGACTGACCTCCAGAGCCACCTGATCTGTAGGTATCAATTCTCAGGTCCTCATTCCGCAGCTGGACATCAACCTGCATTTTCAGAAGAATCGATTTTCTAACTGTTTTAGTCATGCCATAACTTGTCCAGACGAACAAAATTGAGAAGAACATACAAAAAAAAAAGCTATATCAAACCGTGACCTCATCAGCTTGCGGAAGAACAGCAACTGATACAGCACTAGTGTGCATTCGTCCAGATTTCTCAGTCGCTGGCACTCGCTGTCATGAGTAGACAGGTCAAATCATAAAATGTCCAAGTAGGTTAATAAGATCAATGCCATAAGTGGGTCTGCTATTGTACCTGAACTCTATGGATGCCACTCTCAAACTTTAGTTTGCCAAACGCCCCAGGACCTGATATAGTTCCACTAGCTTCCTTTGATACAAATGAATAATGATAAGAAATATATGAATTAGGAGTTTGAGAGCTTCCAAATCTTAAAATGGTGAAAATACCTTTGGCTACAGCAAAAAAAAAACGTGTGTATATATCCAAAAAAAGCTGGGAAATACTAACAAAGGTTGTACCTTGTATCCTTTCACAGCAGACTCCATTATGTCAATGACATCAAATTTCCACCCATTCTTCTGGGCATATTTCTCGTACCTGTAACGTAGAAGAATCAAGCTTAGCAACATAGAGTGATGATCACACACATTAGCTGCAGAGCAAGATAACTGACATTCTAAATATATCCATTGCAAACAAAGAAGCCTCTTCTCCTCCAGTTCCTGCGATATGACATCCCCGTCAGTCTCACTTGTTGCCCAATACCTGAAAGGTGAATTGTGCTCATGTGCGTACAAGGGCAAGATCTGGTTTACCTGCCCGCACCTCCAATATGCAATCCTTTTCATCTGCTTCATCCTTTGGAAGCAGCGATCTAAACAGTTCATGCTGCAATCGTTTCTCCTCCTCGACAGCCACAAGAAGCTCCTCTGCTGCCATCTCACGCATGTCTTTCTCTTCACGATCATTTGCTATCAAAGATTTGAGACCCTCGATTTCCTACGATCGGAACATAAATAGACTTCTCTGAATCCTCAATAGTTCATACATTGATACATACAGTAGGTTGTGTCTTGTTTAAAAAATGTAACAAGATCACAATTCACAACCTCCTGTTTCGATCTCAGGTCTTTGGTCAACTCCATGGTGCTCTCCAGCTTGCGGAACTCCTTGTTAGCCCTCGAGTACTCTTCCGGCGAGGCGGCTGGCTGTCTTTATTAACACCAACTCACATCAAGGCTATTGCAGCTAGTCTAACTTAAAATTACCGTACAATGATAATGGTTCCTCTCTTGTTACAACTGAAAAGGCATTAAAGAGAAGCTGTCCCATCTGAAATTACCTGGTTGATTTGCTCTTGGAGGTACGCGCTCCTCTGCTCGATCAACTTCATTCTCTGCTCCATGATCTCCACTAGGTTCGCAGGGAGCTGCTGGCTCATCTCTGATACCAAAAAAAAGAACAAAGAAAAATTAAAAAAGGGGACTGAAACAAGATTTCGAGAGCGTTCTGCTCTTCTTGCAGCATTTTTTTAGAAATAGTCAAGTTATGAAGTGATACACAGCGCAATCCTATCGTCTGTGAAATCGAAGTTGAAAGAGGGGAAGAAGCAAGAAGGGAGAGGAGAGGTGCTCACCGGCGGTGGAGTAGAACCGTGGAGGAAGGCAGGGTCGCCTCCAGGCCGCAGGAGGCGACACTACGGCAGAGGAAGCGTTGTGGCGGAGCCGCCAGAGAGCGGCGAGGGCGCCTCCGCCGCATCGGCGTAGGTGATACTGCATCGCTAGGGATGAAAACGGTCGGAAAAATACCTCTACCGTTTTCATTTTCATATTTAACTTGCGGGACGAAAACGGGATATATCAGTAACGAAAACGAAAGGGATAAATACAGGAATCGAAAAACGATACGATTCGGTCGAGTTAAAGCCGAAATTGGACAGGAACCGGTATTTTTGTTCAGTAAAATCACACCATGAAACCATATATTCAAAACTTAACAACAAATAAAAAATTGTAAACACAAGCCTTAATTAAACATAGATAAAACTATAAAAGCCATGTAAATCCGGAGCACACATAGTTTAATATAGCATATAAGTCTTGGGCTCTTGGCTAACATAAGAAGCCATATAAGTCTACTAGCACACATGACACAATATAAAGTTTAAAACACATATTCATAATCATTTGCTCACATATCATCTTGACTCGGATATGTAGCTATACCATTTGTATTGCTACTGCTTACACTCTAAATAAAATGCCTCTCGGCCTCAGCTATTGAGGATGATGGTGATGTGCGGCCACATCCATGCCCACGCGTGCGTGCACGTACCATTTGCATTCGAATGGAGCTGTAGCCGTGGACAACAGGTGGTCTGTGGTCAGCAGTGGAGAGCAGAGCCGTGGACAGCACAGCCGACCAGCCGTAGCCGTGGTCAGCAGTGGAGACTGGAGAGCAGAGGGAGCAAACTTTTCTCGGCAAGCTTCTTCTCGGACGGCGGCGTGGTCAGCAGTGTTCAACGCGGCAAGCTTCTTCTCGGGCTGGTCTCGGACGCCGGCGTGTGGAGGCTGGCCGGCTCGGAGGGAGCCGTCGAGCCGTGGCCTCTGGACTCTGGAGGCTGGACCGGCACTGCTGCCCACTGGAGAGAGCAGTCGAGCAGAGAGTACGGCTCACGCGCGGCTGAGAGAGAGCAGCTGAACAGGAGAGGACGGCGCAGGCGCCCAGCTGCCCGCTGGTCGCTGGAGCAGACGAGCAGTGAAGCTGTGGAGGGCGGACGGCGGCGTTTGCTACGGCTGGGAGAGAGCAGAGAGAGGAGCGGACGGCGCTAGGTAACCTAGGTTAGGTTTTTGCTTAGATGGGCTGGGCGGGCCTCAAAGTGATATCTGGATTGGAGCAGACCGTATTGAAGTGATCCCGAATTATAAAATACGGTAATAAAACGGGATCATTCCGATTAAAAACGGGATCCCGGTTAAACGGTCGGGAAAATAACTCTACTGTTTTCGTTTCCGTTTACCGTTTTGTATATCCCGTTTTCGTTTTTTTTGCATCGGGTTCGAAATCGATCGGGACAAAACTAATAAAATCGGTTATACGATAACGGTCGGTTCAGAATTTTTCCATCCTACTTTCATCCCTATGCATCGCGGCGGCGGGGCGGCGGAAGTATGAATCTACTAGTCCTCGTTGCCTTCGGGTTCGGCCTGTTTTTTTTTTACGAAAGCGCCTCTTACATGAGGCTTACGTACTTGATCAATTCCGCCTTCTATTCAACTTATGGCGTAGTATACTTTTCGAAACAGGTATTTTTACCGTTGCTGTTGATCATGGTTTTTATTATAAGGGCTAGTTTGGGAACATCATTTTTTTAAGGAATTCCAATTTTTCTAACGGGGCGTTTGGATCCCTTCATTTTAGAGGAATTGGAATTCACTCAATAAAATAATTTATTTAGTTTAGAATTTGACATTCCACCACTTTCCAAAGTTCAGATATAAGCATATCTCAAATTTATGATCAATATTGGATGAACTTTGCCTTTTTGTTTTTGTTTCTCCTCTTATAGTTGAAATTCCAATACACTTTTCTTAGAATGATAGATGGCATAGTCTCATTATTAAAAAAATACAACATGTTCCATTTTGTGTATTTTATACTTTAGGATGTTGGAATGCATGAAAATTTATTAAAGACCAATTTAAATTGGGCTAGATTAAACCAAATCAAATAATTAAGATGGAGGGAGTAAAACGATCCTATTTTTTGTTCAGGGGTAGAACGAGCGAATTGTTGGCGTCGATTCGGGCGCCAATCACTGTGATAATAACCAGTGGTGATGTCCACGGTCAGGGGTTGGACGGTCCGCGACTTAGTGTAGGGAACCGGTTCCTGCCTGACGGGTCAGACGGTCCGCGCGTGCGTAGGGACGGCGTGGTTCGTCGGTGGCGCCTGGATCTCGCTCCCGGGAGGGACCCCGTCGGGGAGGAGAGATCCTAGGTGTTGTCTAGACTCGGCAGGCCGACCTAGACATCTCTAATCGACGTAGAGCCGAAGAGAAGCGGAGAATTTAGAGATTGGAAGACTAGACTAGAACTACTCCTAAATGTACAAGATAAAATGTGAATTGTATTGATTGTAGGTTCGATTGATCATCTTTAATCGGTCGTATTCCTCTGCATTTATAGAGGAGGGAGGCTGGACACGTTACAAACAAATCTCCCGAGTTAATTCCGCGAATTTAGCCAACAACCATAGCAAGAAACTCGGAACCCTAACTGATTCTGCGCGCGTGGACCGTCGGCACCGCCAGTGCGGACCGTCCGGCCTCGGGACCGGACCGTTCGCACAGCCATTTCGGTGCCCAACATATGCCCCCTGCCTTTTGGTGGAGCTAAGCGAACCAAAAGCAACTAACACGATGTGATCGCATCGGTTTCCTTAGGCATCTTGCCACATACTAGGATGATACTGTTTGAGGAAACGCCCATTTAACGCCTTGGGCAAGTCTTTGCCTTGTAATGTTTGTAACAAGTAGGCGTTACTAGACATCACCTGTATGACTTTATAAGGGCCTTCCTAGCTTCGCGACCACTTTCCAAACTTTCGGTCTTTACTCCTTAGAGGCAAGACAATCTTCCATACCAGGTCCCCTACTTGAAACAATTTAGCCTTGACCTTCTTGTTGTAAGCTTTAGTGACCATGATCTTGTCCTTTTCTATTTCTCCTAAGGTTGTCACTCTCTTGTCGGTTACTTCATCAATATTGTGCATCATTGAATTATAATAATCACCGACAGTTAGATCATTTTGCTTGGCGAACCTGACAGCATTTAAACTTATTTCCACAGGCAACACTGCTTCCTGCCTGTAAGGAAAATGGACCCCAGGCCTTTTTGGCTAATTGAGTTTTGGTGTTTGATGGTTAACACAACCTGTGGACTAATATGTTTGCTAGTGTTTATAATTATAGTTCACAGGATGCGAAGAGAATTGGACCAAGGCTATGAGGATGCAACACCTCAAAGGAAGACATAAAAAGATGCATAGGAGTCCAATACTCAAGAACAAAAGAAGCCCGAAGAAATCAGCAAAGAAATCCAAGATGCGGGCTGTCAGCCAGCGCCTGGTGGCGCACATTGATGTCCGGTGTGCACCGGACTGTCCGGTGTGGCACCGGACAGTCTGCGCAGAGAGGCCACAGGCAGGCGCTCTCTGGCTGTAGCACCGGACTGTCCGGTGTGCCACGGGCAGACGGCAACGGTCGGATCCAACGGTCGACTGCTACAGGCGCCAACGGTCGGCTGACGTGGCGTGCACCGGACACTGCACAGTAGATGTCCGGTGGTGCACCGGACTGTCCGGTGCACCCGACGACAGAAAGCTGCTGCTTTCTGTCCAACGGCTAGTTGGGGGTGTGGAGGCTATAAATACCACCCCAACCGGCCATTCTCAAGTGTGAGAGCCCAAGCAACATACCAAGACACATAGTGCATATTTCCAAGAGCTCAAACACCCAAGTGCTTAATAGAATCACTCGGTGATTAGCGTAGGTGCTTTGCGAAGTGCTTAGGTTAGTTAGACCGCTTTAGCGCTTGCTCTAGGTGAACCCTAGTTAGTTGAGTGAGTTTTGTAAAACCACACAACCCCTCGGCTCTTGTGTGAGTTGTTGTAATTGTACCGAGTGGGGCGAGAGTCTTGCGAGACCGTGACAACCGCGTTTGTGTCACGGCCGCCACCGTGTACCGGAGGGAACGAGGCCCGCGGCGTTTCGGCCGGAAGCTCGATAGTGGAGACGGCGGGGAGCGTCCGAGAGGAGCCGGAAGCAGAGCACCACTTGCGCGTGGAGAAGGCCCGTGGCTCTCTACGGAGTTACTCGACTGTGGTGCTTGGCCCTCGCGTGGGCTTCCCTTTGCGTAGGGGCACCAACGAGGATTAGTCGGGACCTTGCGTGGTTCCGGGTACCTCGTAAAAATACCGGCGTCATCCACGAGAGTTTGCTTCTCTACTTAGCTCTTTACATTCCGCATTTATATTAAGCATTTAAGTTTCAATCTTGTAGTTATACTTATTTAGTGTAGATTGAAACTTAGCCTTTGCGGTAGAGATAGCAACACTTAGACAAAACCTAGTTTGCACATTCTAGTTTTGATTATTTGCATAGGTTTTGCTCTAGGGATTTATTTGTGGCCTAGTTTAGTAAAAGTTTTAGAAGTCCTAATTCACCCCCCCTCTTAAGCGTCACCCGTTTCCTACAAGTGGTATCAAAGCCCGGTTTGGCTCATTTGAAACGCTTTAGCTTCACCGCTAAAAGAGCCGACGCTTTTTAGAGGAAGGGATGGATACCCATAGGCCACCACACTTCGACGGCACTAACTTCCCATATTATAGTGCTAGAATGGCTTGTTACCTAGAGGCCGTTGATCTAGGTGTTTGGAGAGTCACTCGTGATGGGATGAAACCCCTCAAGAATCCCGAGAAACCCACCACGAGTGAGGAAAAAGAAATTCATTTAAATGCTAGAGCCAAAAATTGCTTGTATGAATCTCTTAGCATGGATATTTTTAACCAAGTATTTACCTTGAAAACTGCTAATGAGATTTGGCTAAAATTGCATGAGCTCCATGACGGCACATCCAATGTCCGTGAGCAAAAACATTGCCTAGTCTTAAATGAGTACAATTCTTTTGCTATGAAAGATGATGAGCTTGTTAGAGACATGTATTCTCATTTGAATCTAATAATCAATGAGCTCAACTCTATTGGCATTAATAAGCTAGGTGATGCGGACATTGTGAGGAAGATTATCTCCCTGCTACCACAACAAAGATATGGGAGCATCATCACCATCCTTCACAACATGGAGGACTTGAGCAACATGACCCCGACCATTGTGATTGGGAAAATCGCGGCCTTTGAGATGTCGCGAAAAATGAGTCGGGGAGAGGAGCCAACTTCCTCAAGACCATATGCTTTTGCATGTGATGAAAGGAAGGGCAAAAAGAAGGCTCCCACTCCAAGTTCCTCAAGTGAAGAAGAGGAAGAAGAAGAAAGTGATGATGAAGATAATCAACCATGCACATCATCCTCCGAGGACGAAGAAACAATCCGACGCGTCGGAAAGGTAATGAGGATGATTCGCAAGATTAATCTAATGGATGTGCCCCTGCAGGTCGAGGATCTTCTCTTTAACATTAACAGGAAAAAGCAAAGGAAGAGAGGATGCTTCGCATGTGGGGAGAAGGGCCACTTTAGGGACAACTGTCCAAATATGGCCAAACCCAAAAAGGAGAGGAGCAAAGGCAAGGCGCTAACAAGTGTTAGAACTTGGGATGATTCTTCAAGTGAAGATGAACCTCCAAGGACGCGCAGCCACCGGTCCTCATCACGCTCATCACGGTCATCACACAAATGCCTTATGGCAAGAGGTAACAAAAGCATTCCATCTTCTAGTGATGAAAGTAGTAGTGATAATGAAGGTGAGGGAAAGCCCTCTGTAGATGAGCTTGCGAAAGCCGTAGAATTTTTCTAGGATGTCTGCACTAAGCAAAAAGCTCAACTTAAAACTTTGAAAAATAAGTTGGTTAGCTCTCAAAATGATTACAAAGGTTTGCTAAAAAAATTTGAAACTTTTGCAAACTTAAACTGTGAGCTATCAACTAAAATTGAGCTATTAGAATCTAGTGCTCCATCCACTGCTACCGATGATAGCCTTATTGAAAAGAATGAAAAACTTAAGGCTAAGTTAGCTAGCTCCCAAGAAGCTATTGAAAATTTGCTAGAGAAAATGGAAATTCTTAGCATACACAATAATGAGCTAACTGAAAGTTCCCTTTGACCTGGGAACAAGATCTGGATGTCGCCTAGAGGGGGGGGGGTGAATAGGCGAATAAAACTTATCACTTTAAAACTTAAAATCTTACTCTACTCGAAGACTTAGCACGCAGTGGAATGAGAAGACCCTTCGAGTAGGTTGCAGCGGAATAGAAGATCCTGTCTCAAAATGTCCTGCACTTCAAATAAAGCTTATACCACAGATAAGTATTGAAGTGCAGATATAAAGGCGAGTAAGACAGAGAGTCAGGATACAATAAAAAACAGAGCACACAGACGCAAGGATTTATCCCGAGGTTAGGCCAAGCCTGAAATGCTTGCCTAGTCCTCGTTGGAGTTAGCCACACCTGGGCTTGGAGTCTATTTCAACTCCTTCCTCCGTTTGCTCAGATCTGTCAGTATGACAGATAGAGCCTTTCACTATTGAGTTGGGTTACAACAACACCGTGGCTGCTTACAAACTTCTCGGCAGCACCTCGGTAGAGTAACGATACGCTCAAGACCTTGCTCTAGCTCTTAGCAGCACTTCTCCTCTCTCTAAAGGCTTATAGCTGTGCCTTCTACACAAACTATAGATTTACACACAAGTGGGAGAGTGAGAATTGATTCGAGTGATGTCTACACTTGTTGGCTGCACTTGTCCGTTGCTTGAGGCGCCTAGGGGTCCCTTTTATAGGCACAAGAGGCCTAGAAGCCGTTGGAAGCAATCCAGGAAGGCAAATCTTGCCTTCTGTCGGGTGGCGCACCGGACAGTCCGGTGCACCACCGGACACTGTCCGGTGCCTGATCTCCTTCCATAAATGGAGCAGTCGACCGTTGCAGTCCTAGAGCCGTTGGTGCACCGGACACTGTCCGGTGCACACCGGACAGTCCGGTGCCCCCATCTGACCGTTGGCTCGGCCACGCGTCACGCTCAGATCGCGCGACCGACCGTTGCCCAAGCCGACCGTTGGCTCACCGGACAGTTCGGTGCACCACCGGACAGTCCGGTGAATTATAGTCGTACGTCGCTAGACTCCTCCCGAGAGCGGCCTGTTCACCGGGGTTCAACCTGGCGCACCGGACACTGTTTGGTGCACCACCGGACAATCCGGTGTGCCAGACTGAGCTGAGTCTTGGTTGTACACAGCCAAGCCTTTTGCACCTCTTTTCTTTTCTTCTTCTTTCTGTTTCTAACACTTAGACAAGTATATTAGTCCACAAAACCAATGTACTAAGTCTAGAAACATACCTTCTCTTAATTATTACATCTATAGCATTTGTCATGCTTGACCTTTGATGTTGGACTCATAAATCATCAAGTCAGCTTGACTTGATCTAGATTGACATTTCTTAGCTCCAACATCCTGCAAAGGTCACATAGAACATCTCCAAACATAGGAACAACCCAAACTAAAGATTAAGGTGAACTTAGCTCTTTTGGGCTGCTTCCAGTTCTGGTTTTGACACTTGTTCTCCTTCTAGTGACCTTGATCTCCTTCTTAGAGCTTGATCTTGAGCCTTATGACTTACACCAGATAACTGTAGCTGTTACCTCATTGGCTGTAAGTCACGTCCTTACATAGTGATCCTTGATGTGCCGTAGCTGTTCTCAACTCGATCACCCTTGACCTTGCCGGCCTTCTTCTTCACCCTTGGCTTTGGGTTCCTCAGCCTCCTTGACCTTCTCCCGTGCACTTGGTACCTCGAAGCTCTTCTTGCCTCCGTCCTTGGCTTGATCAGTTGTCTCCGAGCTACGCACCCGAGTCTCACTTTATGCAATGTCCATCTTACTTATGATGTCCATTATGTATCCATAATCCAGTTCTTGGACCATCACATTTGTTCACTTGTGTTGAACCCTGTTAGATTTACCTTAAGCACCTGTTCAACACTTAGTACACTTGTTAGTCCTTTAATTGAGTTGTCATCCAAACACCAAAACTCACAAGAGAGCTTTCACTAACTACTAAGCTAGAAAACATGTTGTAGTGCACTTCCCATCTTGAAAGTATTTAATCTCTCGAGAGCTTCTCCACACTTGTGCCTGATTCTTTATCCTAACTTTTTCTTGTTGCTAAGACACCAAACTTAGAACAAGTTATAGTATTGGGCACAAGAAGAAACTTCTATTCTAATGATTATCAAAAGATGTCAATTGAAGCAAACTATCACGGCTACCAATTGAAAGATACGAATTGCGAGATCATTTATTATCATAGCTCCATGATATTTAAGGATAGGCATAGAGTATCACCAAATATTATAGAGCATGAGCAATCTAGGGATATACAATTACTCATGACTTAAGATACCAATTACTTGACTTACAGAGGTACCCAAGTCCTGATTGCTCCATTTCATGCTCATCTTCTCTTTTCCACCTTGAGACTGTACAAGATTGCTCAAGAAACAGTTAGTCTCAAAAGACACAAGTTATGAGTGCTCCCCCTCAAGTTGTGCATCAAGTATTTGAATGACTTGTACTTTGCACATTCTAGCTTCCTCAGAACTAGAGGGGATCACTCAAGGCATACTCTATCACTTTCATCCCAAAGAGATATCAATTAAATACCACATTGAAAGCCACTTAATACAAATTGAAGGTTAAATGAAAGGTTGACTAAATACAACAATGCATGCCTCAGGAGCACCTAAGCCAATTGAATACTCACCGGAAGTCTAACATTTACACGCAACTTAGACATGCTTCATACTTAACTATCATTGCATCACATATACCAATTGAAAGACAACACGATCATGTCTTAAGCACATCATAGTTAAGAAGGTTCTTTAGGTACACCAGAAGAAAAAACATTTTAAGGCATACGTCTCCTAAGCCACAGTACTACCAGTGAAATGCAAGAACACAGCTATGATCACAATCAATGGAACTTCAAGATATTCAATAAAATTGCACAGTTCCATTTTCCATACCTTTGCCTTTTACCAGTATGACCATGAGAGCACCAGTTATTACCACAAGCCACTGAAAGTTCCCTATTATTTATGCACTTCATAGCTCGAGAGAATGCATTAGAGACATTAGAGGCATAACACATAGTGCCAGAATAGGGTCATCATATAAACTAAGCAATATGCCATATTTTCACACAGGCTAATCATAAAACCATATAGCATAACTCACAACGGGATGCAGGTTTATTCACGAACACAACAAGAGTTAATCATGGAGGATATCTCAAATGATAAGCTACCCAAAGAATGATTAAGCAATGATAAGATACCAATTGAGAGCACCTAATCATGATTAAGCACGCATGATTATGATCTTGGAAATCACTAATCATTGATTGAAAGATACTCAACACAGGCAATCAAGAGACATAACTACTCCAAGGACAGGTAACACACCGAGCAATACTGATTATAAACAAAGTACTTATGATACAAGGGTACCATCCTATGGAGAGCCAGTTGAAGAATCTCATCAAGGTCCTTTGTTTGATTCACCAATAATGATTAAGGACCTATACACCTTATTTCACTTGAGATGAACATGGGATTAGTGTCTCACAATAATTCAACCTTGGGTCAATAAACACCAAAACAATTAACAGCTTAAGCATAGAGTTTTAGATAACCGTCTTAAGCTCTTCCATGGTCTCCAGTCCATCTCAAGGCACCTGTATGGTCTAGTTAGCACAGTTTGGTACCCATCTCGGGATGGGTCCATAATGATCATCTAAATGTGCCTTTGGTACCCAAATTGCCTTTGTGCTAGTTCTAGGTGATCTCGTTATAGATATAGCACAAGTGTATGATTCGGGTCTCCTACGCGAATAAGATTGAGACAAATTCACTTGCTTAGGAATCTTACCTTTATAACATACCTTGGATAGATGACCCTGCTCACCACACTTGTAGCAGAAGCATCGCTTAACCTGACATGACGCTTGCTGTTTGTCATTTTCCTTGGTGAGGGTCACCTTGGAGGATGCACATCCTTGATTCTTCATGACCGGACATGAAGTGATCGTGTGGTCCTTATTGTTGCATCCAAAACAACTCCTTGTCCCTTCATTCTTGTCTTTGTACGGACAAGACGCGATGAGGTGGCCTTACTTCTTGCACTTGAAGCACTTCCTTTTTCCTTTTCCCTTTTTGTACTTAAATGACATGGAGAGATGATCAGTGCAAACAACATGATTAATTGAATTTTTACCTTTTTCCTTGTTCATGTTGATTTCTTCATTTATTGCTTTGGGAACATCCTTCTTATGGAGTTTGACCCTTGCTGCGGTTTCTCCTTCCTCAAGCTTCTTCACCACGTGTTCGTAGATATCTTGCGGAAGTTGAGCAAGGCATCTTCTCCTTAATTGTCTTTGTTTCTTGTTCCCAAGCAATTTCCTTTTTGATCCTGTAACTTGTTTCTCAAACAAAGATTGGCCTTTCTTGGGGCGGTGGAGGTCAGCACATGATAATATTTTGACCAATTGATTACTAGTGCAAGAATGAGGTTCATATGAGTTTAAACTAGTAATTACTACCTCATGAGCAATATCGAGCATGCTATGATCATCAACTAGTTTACTATGAGAGTATGACAACGTATCATACTTATCACTCAGAGCAAGCTTTTCTAAATTCATTGTTTCTACTCGACTTCTAAGCATAGAATTTTCAGTCTTAAGTTGAGCAACATTAGATAGAGCGTCATCATTATTACTTTGCTCAATTAACATTGAATCATACCGTTGGACCAAGACATCATGAGAGTACCTTAGCTCCTCATGTTCTTTGGTCATCTTCTCCAGGCTGTTGTTTGTTTTGATGAGAGTCTCCTCTAGCCTGAGAAGCGTCTCACCTTGTTCCTTGTTCCTTCTCAACAACTTAACCAAGAGAGCTTCGTCCGCTTTATTGAGATGGTTGTAGAAACAGCGAATCTCCTCTTCTTCCACATCATCAGTCTCATTTTCCCTGTCATTAATGTCAGTGGAAGCAATATAGGAAAATGTACCTTGTGATGATGAAGATTCATCCTCGCTATCATCCTCATATTCCTCCTCATCATGGCTTTCGTCTCCACCGTCATTGTTAGCAATAAAACATTTATCACTAGTGGAGAACAAACCTGTTGACGAGGTGGATTCATCGTTTGGGTGCCATCGTTCTTGTTCTTCTCCCTCTGAATGGTTAGTAACACAAGTAATATAGGGAGTAGGAGCATCACAGTTTGCCACAGAATATTTTTCTTTAATTCTATTCCATAAATCATGAGCATCAACAAATAGATCACTATCACTGCTCATGATGGCAAAATAAGCACTTCTAGAAAGAGAGTCAACTAAGATGTTGCAAGCATGGTGATTGATAGATAAACATCTTAGTTCTTCATTAGAAGGATTTTTACTAAAATCAGAGGGAAAAATACTTCTACTAAAGATCTGTCTCAAATTAGGATCAACACTCATGAAAGCATTATAAATAGAGACAGACCAAGACTTGTAATTAGAACCATCGCCTAAAAGAAGTTCTACAGTTACCTCTTGTGACGACATCGTTATCTCCGGACGGCTAAGCCCACACTGGAGAGGCCTAGCTCTGATACCAATTGAAAGTTCCCTTTGACCCGGGAACAGGATCTGGATGTCGCCTAGAGGGGGGGGGGGTGAATAGGTGTAACACCCGGATTTCAGGAGTCCAAAACCCGGGGTTAACATAAACACCAGGTATGCTGGGACCAAGTCTCATACATATGATGTATAGTGGCACAAGATCGAATGTCACAACTTTATATATAACAGGAGTTCTATACAAAATAAATAATTACATTATAAGGAGACAACGGTCCAGCAACCCAAAGTTGACTGGGAGACGACGGCCTAGACCTCTCACGAACTCATCACAGCATCCCCCATGAGCATCATCCTGCAGTACCTGGTCTTGACCTGTGGTGTATGTGAGACAGCAAGAGTGAGCTCACATACGTTCATCGCTCAACAAGTTGTGGGGAATAATGTGCATGAACTCGCCAAAGGTGGGAGCTCACGTGAAGTGTAAGGCTTACCAAAGAAGATGGTTAGAGCTGAGCATTGCTTTTAAAGTTGGTCAAAATTTTATTAGCAGTTACTAAGTATAAGTAAATACCAAACCCAATTAAACAGTAGAACAGAAGTAATAACATCATCACCTGCAATGCAATGCATATGACAAATTGAATTTAGTTCCATAAATTAATCATGTGAGTGTCCGAGCTGCTCTTGACCGTGAGCACGGCTAGTATACCAGTTTTACACTCTGCAGAGGTTGCGCATCTTTACCCACAAGTCGTGTATCCCATGTCGCCAGGGTTTGCAAAGCCCTTAGACACTTCCGAGGTGAATGGCTAGGGATCCACTACGAGGCCTTTACAAAGTTCCACTAGCTTCCGAAAACCCGCTACAGTTTATAGGAAGATCCAGTGCAGGAATCCCTTGCAGGACCGCCATCGCAGCAAAATCCTCCCGAGGGCCTCCCTACACTGACCTCTCCCCTACTGCCCTTGCCCCTTTCGGGTAAGGTAGTCTTCCACTAGCTTTCCTAATTAATCAGCCAAGGGCGTCCCATTCCACCCTTGTGGTAGCACTGTTTTCCCGGGTGGTTCTCCATGTTCCAATTAACATAATGATCTTAACATGAACCATAAATAACAACTGATAACAAAAGTATAATCATGAATAGAGTAATCTTCATACCCAAAACCACATATAGCACTAGCAAGTACTACCCAGAAAGTTCAGTGGTAAACAAGGTATAAAGATAGACAAACTAGGGTAACCTATTGGGTCCCATCAAAATTAACCTATGCAGATCATTATGATTAATTAGAACATGAGTAGGAGAAAAGAAGTGATCAAGGGCACAACTTGCCTGGGTCTTGAGATTCCAGGTACCAGGATGATCTTCAGGTGACTCGTGATCTCACTGCTAGTCGTAGCAATACAAACAAACAGTGTATAGGCAAAATTAACATTACACCAAACATGTATGCCAAAATACATTTTAATAATCTACATATAAGATCACAGGAAAAAGAATTATTAATTTTTGAGTTATAGAATTCAAGTTATGAATTTCCTAAGATTTAAGGTGATTATAAATAGGATTAGATGATAAATTAATTTCTTAACAGAGTTTATGTCAAAACAGTGATTCTAAATGATAGAGAATATTATTACAAAAATTTAGGAACTGGAATCGTTAAATTTGGTGTTCATATGCATTTTCTATAATTTAAACAAGTTTCAGCAATTATTTTTGTATTAAAAATGAATTTAGAATGGATTT
Organism: Zea luxurians; assembly: GCA_029449295.1. Taxonomy (NCBI): domain Eukaryota; kingdom Viridiplantae; phylum Streptophyta; class Magnoliopsida; order Poales; family Poaceae; genus Zea; species Zea luxurians. Next base: position 8,484,297 of record JAOPSE010000082.1, on the reverse strand, counting down.
TCTCTGATTTTATTGATTCCTGGACTAGGCGTCAAAATCTGTAAAGCGCGGGGGCTATGGCGTAAAAGAACCTAAGACACAGGAAACCCTCCAGGTGGACGGCGGGTTCATTTCTCTAAAACTCAGGGGCCCTTTTGTAAGTTGGCGTGGCTGAAGGGGTATCGGTCAACCTAAGTCGTCCGATCAGAATCGACGGCCCAGATTAAAAGCCGGCAACAACGAACCAGTACAGACTGTAGGCCATCAGATCTAGATCGGGTGGTTAACAATCGTCCACGCCGATGATGCACTCATTCCCGTCCGATTTCAATCCGACGGACCAAATCAGGATACGCGAAAGGGTATGCGTGTTCTCATCACAGCCGCACAACCCGGAATCCAGCCACCGTCATCCTCCCATCCGCCCGGCACCCAGGAGCATACTCCAGCACGGGGGAAAACTCACCTGGCGCCGCCACCGTAGCACCGGCAGACGAGCAGGCGCGCGGAGAGGCCAATCCAGAGCCGGCCACTACAGCATGCATCATCGACATGGTTGGCCGCCTCCTGATCCAATCGCACCTGCTCTAAGCTTCTTCAAAATATCGGCGATCGGCGGCATGGATGGGCGCGGAGGAGGAGGTCAGGTTCGTCGCCTCGTGCGCCGCGCGAGCGCGTGGGGGCCGAGGACGGGAGCTGCGCGGAGGAGAAGGTTTCTTCCAGATCTGGAACGCGTGGGCGCCGAGGACGGGAGCGTGCGCTGCCCCGTGATGGCCATCACATCATCTCCCCCCCGCCATCCATCGATGTGAAGCCAACGCGAAGCAGTCACGAGAGAGGACGGCGGCCCCGCATACTTATATCCTAAAGGCAAGGGGAGACCCAAGATGCTTAGTTGGTACCTCGACGCGAATCTGGGGGAAGTTGTAACAGTCCACGCGAGAACCCCGGGTGGATTCTGGTGGCCCGAGCGATTCGGCCGCAGAGCTAGCGCCGATTTCGGGAGAGGGGCAGACCTGGCCGTCCGGCCCCACCGCCAAGGTCGAGTATGAGGGAGAGAAGAGGACGTGCAGGGCATGGGAGTCCGCGCGGTGGCCGGCTTTGCTCAGAGAAGCCCCACGGTGAACGCGCGATTCCGCGGATCCTGTCGCCAGCAGCGAGTCCGAGTTGAGGAGGAAGACGACCTGGGGCCCACGCGTAAGAGGCTGCGGGAGTGTTATGGTTTTTCCTGGGCCGCGCGGGTGAGCATGAATTTGGGCCGGCCAGGGAAAATGGCCCAAGCGACAGTGCTACTTTTTTTTTCGTTTAGCTTTAAGCTTGGTTTTCTTACTTAGTTCAAAAAGAAATTTCAAATCTAAGCTCAAACTTCATATTCGAAAATGCATAAACAAAATAAATATTCTAACATGTAATTGTAAAAATATACTCACTTATTTATTTACTTATTATTACTTCTGTTTTCTTTTCTCCTCCCATTTTAAATTTCTAATTTTCAAACTTAAACTTGTCTCACAATTTCGAATACAAATGCAAACATACAAGAACCTCAGCATGAAATGCATATTCTAGTATTTATTTGTTATGTGATTAATATATTATCATTATTTGAATATGCACAACGAAAAGTAAACTATATAGTCTCACAAGGTTTCATAAATTCTCAACACTAAAAATAATTTTATTATATATTTTTTTTATACAAAATTTGGGCTTTACAAATCCTACCCCCCTTAAAAATAATCTCGTCCTCGAGATTTGTAAGAAAGAGGATATAGGAAGAGTGATTTAAAATTTAGCTTTTAGTTTCTAATTAGTTCAAAAATCAAGAGTCTTTTTTTTTCATTAGTGAGTGATTAGGAGAGCATGGGTATATATAGGTATGTCCACTTTATTATGTAGGATAGAAGATGTCTTTAGAGCATATATATAGGTTTGGTTAAGAAAGTGTAAGGTAAGAAAAGACTCCACCCAAGATTTATGGGTCTTGACTCATCTTGGTGATCTCACTTGATCCTTGAAGACTTGAGTTGGTGCTCATCCTTTCTTGATGAAGTTGATCATCTTCTCCGGTCTTGTCTCATTAATTAGGAGTTAGTGTATATTATCGGGCTAGAGAATATGGTTAAGATAGGTATGGTTGAGATAGACTACATGATGTAGATCAAAAGTTATTTGATGTTAAGTGGGGATAAACAGATCATGCAATCCATTATGAATCTATTGGTTGAGTTAGGTCTTCTGCTCATGGTTGAGTTAGTCTAACGTGCTAAGTTAACACCTGGCTAGTAAGGTCTAATCTCTTCTTACCTGTATCATTAGTCTGATTAAGTAGGCCACATTAGATTAGTTTAGTAGATGGCTATGAGTTAAATGGGATTAGTCAGAATCTGGTTTGATTGTTTTGCTTCTGTATGGTTTGGATAGGGTATGTAACCTGGGTATGGCTGAACTGATCTAAGTCACCAATTTAGACTTAAGTGAATTAGGAGCGTGGCCATATCTTTTGCACCAGCATTAAGTAACACACACTAGATTAGATCATATTAGATTAAGTAGGAGCTAGATTAGATTGAATATGACTAAATTAGACTAGTTTAGGTTAAATAGATCTACTAGGGTAGGATAAATATTATTAGGATATGTTAGAATCTTTAGAAGTTAGTTAGATTTATTAGGACCAGATAAAATCTTTTTAAGGTAAGATGAATCTATTAAGGTAATAGAATATCCTTTAAGATAAGATGGATCTATTACACAGGATTGAATCTAGGTTAGATTGGTATGACTATTTTGACTAAATAAGATCTAATTAATTTGCATTAGATCATGGTTGTTTAATCTAGGGTGGATAAGTATGCTTATTAGGATAAGATGAATCCACAAGGATAAGTTAGAATCTTTTGAGGCCAGTTAGATCTATTAGGATGAGATAAGGTCTTTTCAAGATAAGATGAGTATCTTTTAAGATGAGATGGATCTATTAAGATAAGGGAGAATCTTTTAAGATAAGATGAATTGGTTAGAATGAGATCTTCTAGGATAAGATAAATCTCATAAGCTAGATGTGTTCCAATGGGGATAATCTAGGTTGTCTAGTTATTTTATAAATATATTTTTGTACCTATGTGTATATGCAGATGCAATTATGGACATTACTCCACAACCCATCACACTCAATCAAAGGTCCAAATCAAACAAATATCATAAGAACAAACATTCAAATACATAGACACTTATAAAAAAATAGTTTTGTTTTTTTTGTTCCTATGATTAGGTCTCCTATTCCTAAAGTTACTTTAGGCACAGGATTTCAAAGTGTGAAATCCACATTTGTCTTTAGAAGGAAAAAGGTAAGAATAATCAGAGTAAAGCGGAAATAGATGAGAAAAGATTATGGAAAGTTTAGAAAAGATCAGAGTAGCAAAGGTAAGTAAGTATTGGTTGTCCAGTCCTATCTAGGTTTCGTCCTACAGTCAACATTGCTCTGATACCACTTCTGTAACACCCGGATTTCAGGAGTCCAAAACCCGGGGTTAACATAAACACCAGGTATGCTGGGACCAAGTCTCATACATATGATGTATAGTGGCACAGGATCGAATGTCACAACTTTATATATAACAGGAGTTCTATACAAAATAAATAATTACATTATAAGGAGACAACGGTCCAGCAACCCAAAGTTGACTGGGAGACGACGGCCTAGACCTCTCACGAACTCATCACAGCATCCCCCATGAGCATCATCCTGCAGTACCTGGTCTTGACCTGTGGTGTATGTGAGACAGCAAGAGTGAGCTCACATACGTTCATCGCTCAACAAGTTGTGGGGAATAATGTGCATGAACTCGCCAAAGGTGGGAGCTCACGTGAAGTGTAAGGCTTACCAAAGAAGATGGTTAGAGCTGAGCATTGCTTTTAAAGTTGGTCAAAATTTTATTAGCAGTTACTAAGTATAAGTAAATACCAAACCCAATTAAACAGTAGAACAGAAGTAATAACATCATCACCTGCAATGCAATGCATATGACAAATTGAATTTAGTTCCATAAATTAATCATGTGAGTGTCCGAGCTGCTCTTGACCGTGAGCACGGCTAGTATACCAGTTTTACACTCTGCAGAGGTTGCGCATCTTTACCCACAAGTCGTGTATCCCATGTCGCCAGGGTTTGCAAAGCCCTTAGACACTTCCGAGGTGAATGGCTAGGGATCCACTACGAGGCCTTTACAAAGTTCCACTAGCTTCCGAAAACCCGCTACAGTTTATAGGAAGATCCAGTGCAGGAATCCCTTGCAGGACCGCCATCGCAGCAAAATCCTCCCGAGGGCCTCCCTACACTGACCTCTCCCCTACTGCCCTTGCCCCTTTCGGGTAAGGTAGTCTTCCACTAGCTTTCCTAATTAATCAGCCAAGGGCGTCCCATTCCACCCTTGTGGTAGCACTGTTTTCCCGGGTGGTTCTCCATGTTCCAATTAACATAATGATCTTAACATGAACCATAAATAACAACTGATAACAAAAGTATAATCATGAATAGAGTAATCTTCATACCCAAAACCACATATAGCACTAGCAAGTACTACCCAGAAAGTTCAGTGGTAAACAAGGTATAAAGATAGACAAACTAGGGTAACCTATTGGGTCCCATCAAAATTAACCTATGCAGATCATTATGATTAATTAGAACATGAGTAGGAGAAAAGAAGTGATCAAGGGCACAACTTGCCTGGGTCTTGAGATTCCAGGTACCAGGATGATCTTCAGGTGACTCGTGATCTCACTGCTAGTCGTAGCAATACAAACAAACAGTGTATAGGCAAAATTAACATTACACCAAACATGTATGCCAAAATACATTTTAATAATCTACATATAAGATCACAGGAAAAAGAATTATTAATTTTTGAGTTATAGAATTCAAGTTATGAATTTCCTAAGATTTAAGGTGATTATAAATAGGATTAGATGATAAATTAATTTCTTAACAGAGTTTATGTCAAAACAGTGATTCTAAATGATAGAGAATATTATTACAAAAATTTAGGAACTGGAATCGTTAAATTTGGTGTTCATATGCATTTTCTATAATTTAAACAAGTTTCAGCAATTATTTTTGTATTAAAAATGAATTTAGAATGGATTTTCTCTGATTTTATTGATTCCTGGACTAGGCGTCAAAATCTGTAAAGCGCGGGGGCTATGGCGTAAAAGAACCTAAGACACAGGAAACCCTCCAGGTGGACGGCGGGTTCATTTCTCTAAAACTCAGGGGCCCTTTTGTAAGTTGGCGTGGCTGAAGGGGTATCGGTCAACCTAAGTCGTCCGATCAGAATCGACGGCCCAGATTAAAAGCCGGCAACAACGAACCAGTACAGACTGTAGGCCATCAGATCTAGATCGGGTGGTTAACAATCGTCCACGCCGATGATGCACTCATTCCCGTCCGATTTCAATCCGACGGACCAAATCAGGATACGCGAAAGGGTATGCGTGTTCTCATCACAGCCGCACAACCCGGAATCCAGCCACCGTCATCCTCCCATCCGCCCGGCACCCAGGAGCATACTCCAGCACGGGGGAAAACTCACCTGGCGCCGCCACCGTAGCACCGGCAGACGAGCAGGCGCGCGGAGAGGCCAATCCAGAGCCGGCCACTACAGCATGCATCATCGACATGGTTGGCCGCCTCCTGATCCAATCGCACCTGCTCTAAGCTTCTTCAAAATATCGGCGATCGGCGGCATGGATGGGCGCGGAGGAGGAGGTCAGGTTCGTCGCCTCGTGCGCCGCGCGAGCGCGTGGGGGCCGAGGACGGGAGCTGCGCGGAGGAGAAGGTTTCTTCCAGATCTGGAACGCGTGGGCGCCGAGGACGGGAGCGTGCGCTGCCCCGTGATGGCCATCACATCATCTCCCCCCCGCCATCCATCGATGTGAAGCCAACGCGAAGCAGTCACGAGAGAGGACGGCGGCCCCCGCATACTTATATCCTAAAGGCAAGGGGAGACCCAAGATGCTTAGTTGGTACCTCGACGCGAATCTGGGGGAAGTTGTAACAGTCCACGCGAGAACCCCGGGTGGATTCTGGTGGCCCGAGCGATTCGGCCGCAGAGCTAGCGCCGATTTCGGGAGAGGGGCAGACCTGGCCGTCCGGCCCCACCGCCAAGGTCGAGTATGAGGGAGAGAAGAGGACGTGCAGGGCATGGGAGTCCGCGCGGTGGCCGGCTTTGCTCAGAGAAGCCCCACGGTGAACGCGCGATTCCGCGGATCCTGTCGCCAGCAGCGAGTCCGAGTTGAGGAGGAAGACGACCTGGGGCCCACGCGTAAGAGGCTGCGGGAGTGTTATGGTTTTTCCTGGGCCGCGCGGGTGAGCATGAATTTGGGCCGGCCAGGGAAAATGGCCCAAGCGACAGTGCTACTTTTTTTTTCGTTTAGCTTTAAGCTTGGTTTTCTTACTTAGTTCAAAAAGAAATTTCAAATCTAAGCTCAAACTTCATATTCGAAAATGCATAAACAAAATAAATATTCTAACATGTAATTGTAAAAATATACTCACTTATTTATTTACTTATTATTACTTCTGTTTTCTTTTCTCCTCCCATTTTAAATTTCTAATTTTCAAACTTAAACTTGTCTCACAATTTCGAATACAAATGCAAACATACAAGAACCTCAGCATGAAATGCATATTCTAGTATTTATTTGTTATGTGATTAATATATTATCATTATTTGAATATGCACAACGAAAAGTAAACTATATAGTCTCACAAGGTTTCATAAATTCTCAACACTAAAAATAATTTTATTATATATTTTTTTTTATACAAAATTTGGGCTTTACAATAGGCGAATAAAACTTATCACTTTAAAACTTAAAATCTTATTCTACTCGAAGACTTAGCACGCAGTGGAATGAGAAGACCCTTCGAGTAGGTTGCAGCGGAATAGAAGATCCTGTCTCAAAATGTCCTGCACTTCAAATAAAGCTTATACCACAGATAAGTATTGAAGTGCAGATATAAAGGCGAGTAAGACAGAGAGTCAGGATACAATACAGAACAGAGCACACAGACGCAAGGATTTATCCCGAGGTTCGGCCAAGCCTGAAATGCTTGCCTAGTCCTCGTTGGAGTTAGCCACACCTGGGCTTGGAGTCTATTTCAACTCCTTCCTCCGTTTGCTCAGATCTGTCAGTATGACAGATAGAGCCTTTCACTGTTGAGTTGGGTTACAACAACACCGTGGCTGCTTACAAACTTCTCGGCAGCACCTCGGTAGAGTAACGATACGCTCAAGACCTTGCTCTAGCTCTTAGCAGCACTTCTCCTCTCTCTAAAGGCTTATAGCTGTGCCTTCTACACAAACTATAGATTTACACACAAGAGGGAGAGTGAGAATTGATTCGAGTGATGTCTACACTTTTTGGCTGCACTTGTCCGTTGCTTGAGGCGCCTAGGGGTCCCTTTTATAGGCACAAGAGGCCTAGGAGCCGTTGGAAGCAATTCAGGAAGGCAAATCTTGCCTTCTGTCGGGTGGCGCACCGGACAGTCCGGTGCACCACCGGACACTGTCCGGTGCCTGATCTCCTTCCATAAATGGAGCAGTCGACCGTTGCAGTCCTGGAGCCGTTGGTGCACCGGACACTGTCCGGTGCACACCGGACAGTCCGGTGCCCCCATCTGACCGTTGGCTCGGCCACGCGTCACGCGCAGATCGCGCGGCCGACCGTTGCCCAAACCGACCGTTGGCTCACCGGACAGTCCGGTGCACCACCGGACAGTCCGGTGAATTATAGCCGTACGTCGCCAGACTCCTCCCGAGAGCGGTCTGTTCACCGGGGTTCAACCTGGCGCACCGGACACTGTCCGGTGCACCACCGGACAGTCCGGTGTGCCAGACTGAGCTGAGTCTTGGCTGTACACAGCCAAGCCTTTTGCACCTCTTTTCTTTTCTTCTTCTTTCTGTTTCTAACACTTAGACAAGTATATTAGTCCACAAAACCAATGTACTAAGTCTAGAAACATACCTTCTCTTAATTATTACATCTATAGCATTTGTCATGCTTGAGCTTTGATGTTGGACTCATAAATCATCAAGTCAGCTTGACTTGATCTAGATTAACATTTCTTAGCTCCAACATCCTGCAAAGGTCACATAGAACATCTCCAAACATAGGAACAACCCAAACTAAAGATTAAGGTGAACTTAGCTCTTTTGGGCTGCTTCCAGTTCTGGTTTTGACACTTGTTCTCCTTCTAGTGACCTTGATCTCCTTCTTAGAGCTTGATCTTGAGCCTTATGACTTACACCACATAACTGTAGCTGTTACCTCATTGGCTGTAAGTCACGTCCTTATGTAGTGATCCTTGATGTGCCGTAGCTGTTCTCAACTCGATCACCCTTGACCTTGCCGGCCTTCTTCTTCACCCTTGGCTTTGGGTTCCTCAGCCTCCTTGACCTTCTCCCGTGCACTTGGTACCTCGAAGCTCTTCTTGCCTCCGTCATTGGCTTGGTCAGTTGTCTCCGAGCTACGCACCCGAGTCTCACTTTATGCAATGTCCATCTTACTTATGATGTCCATTATGTATCCATAATCCAGTTCTTGGACCATCACATTTGTTCACTTGTGTTGAACCCTGTTAGATTTACCTTAAGCACCTGTTCAACACTTAGTACACTTGTTAGTCCTTTAATTGAGTTGTCATCCAAACACCAAAACTCACAAGAGAGCTTTCACTAACTACTAAGCTAGAAAACATTGGTAGCACCCCAGCAGCATCTTTAGTTGAAATATCTGAAATAATTAAGAAAGATGCTTCTACTTCCTGCTTTGATTTAATTGATGATTCTAACCCCTGCAACCAAGTTGTTGTTGAGAATATTGTTGTAGAGACATGTTCGGATGAGGTTGCAAAGGAAAATGAACAATTAAAGCAAGAAGTGGCTCGCCTTGGCAAGGCTTTGTATAACAAGAAAGGCAAAGCCAAACAAATCCGACCTCCACAGGATAACACCACTGCGGGAGTGAACAAGCCTGTAGAGGGAGAAATTGTGATTTGTAGGCTATGCCACATGGAAGGCCACAAGTCTTTCCAATGCAAGGCGATGACCGGGGATAAACAAAGGCAAAAGCTCAAGCAAAAGCCATCAAGCAAAATCTCCAACACCTACATCAAAAAGGTGGATAAAAAGACTGCTACACCATACTTAATCAAAAAGAAGAAGAATGGGAAGGTGATAGCAATCAAGGCCAACAAGCAAGCCAACAAAGGAAAGGGGGCCAAACGCATCTGGGTGCCAAAGGAAATAATTTCAACCATGAAAAGCAGCAAGAAGGTTTGGATCCCGAAAGGGAAGTGAGTGGACCAAAGGTCATCGGGAAATTTGGAGACTTGGCAAAATTGGGATGTATATCATGGGATACATCATATTGGATCAAGTTTATTGCCAAGTGGATTAGTGAAAATTTTGGACCCAAATTTCCCACCCATGACTAAGGTAACTAGCTTTATTGTATTCTTCATTTTTAGATATGCGTATCTATTTACCTTTTATCTAGTTTACCTTTCTTGCCTAGTATTACATTTGTTATGTACTTTTGTTTAAAATCATGCATACTAGGTAAATCATATGGTAGGATTGCTTGTTTTTAATTCATATACTTAAGCAAACCTACATGGCTTTAAAAGTTTATTTAAGCACGACACATAGCTTCTATATCACTCCATAGTAAATGATGCATAAATTGAAAATTTTGATTTCTACAAGTTGTATCATTTAACTTATATGTGCCAAAGTTAGGATTATAGATAATTTGCCCCTCTTGATATCAAATCAAAGTGCATGTCTCCTACAAGTATTCAAAACTTGTATGCACACCTTTAAGGGGAGGTTACTCTATAATCTAACACTTTGAGACTAACATCTTTTCAAGTCTATTTCATGTGATAGTCTCATTGTAAGGAAAATGAAGTCCCCGGAGAAAGACAACAATCTTCCACTGCAAAATCTTCAAGATCTCTCAAGCTCACCATTGACTTTCAATTGGTATCTTTTGAGAATACATTCAGTATCATTTACATGTCTTCTCCTAAATTTGATTAGACTATATTTCATATCATATGCTTCCATGTTGCAAAAATGCATAAGTAGTTAACTCATATTCTGTTACCTATGCATAAGGGAAGTTAGTCTTTTCAAATCATGTCTTGCACCTCTAATTTTCACATGCTTTTTCCTAAGTAGAGGATCTCTGTCAGGGGGAGTATTTCTTCATCTCTAAAAAGGGGGAGAAACTTCTTTCTAAAGAGAACACTCATTTAGGGGGAGTTCCTTTCAACTGGTATCATTCATATGGTTTATTTTAATATCCTTCTAGTGATATCATTTGATACAATTCTTATTGAGGGCAAGCTTTTATTTACTTCCTACATGCTTTTAATGTCTTCCTTTTCGGTGGTTGATGCCAAAGGGGGAGAAGTTTAGGGACCAAAGCAATGAAAACTATATCAAACACCAAACACCACCAATTTAAAATTTTATATCTACAAATGGTTTTTCCAGTGGTTTTGGTTATTTGGTCCATAAATAGGAAGTAAGTGAATTATGGAGTTAGGGGGAGGCTTAAGTCAATAATTTCACATTGTGGGGATAATCATGCATCTTAGCAAGTAGATTGCATATTTTAATTCAAATACTTGTATTATTTGCTTGCTTTGGTTGTGTTGTCATCAAGCACCAAAAAGGGGGAGATTGTAAGGAAAATGGACCCCAGGCCTTTTTGGCTAATTGTGTTTTGGTGTTTGATGGTTAACACAACCTGTGGACTAATATGTTTGCTAGTGTTTATAATTATAGTTCACAGGATGCGAAGAGAATTGGACCAAGGCTATGAGGATGCAACACCTCAAAGGAAGACATAAAAAGATGCATAGGAGTCCAATACTCAAGTACAAAAGAAGCCCGAAGAAATCAGCAAAGAAATCCAAGATGCGGGCTGTCAGCCAGCGCCTGGTGGCGCACATTGATGTCCGGTGTGCACCGGACTGTCCGGTGTGGCACCGGACAGTCTGCGCAGAGAGGCCACAGGCAGGCGCTCTCTGGCTGTAGCACCGGACTGTCCGGTGTGCACCGGACTGTCCGGTGTGCCACGGGCAGACGGCAACGGTCGGATCCAACGGTCGACTGCTACAGGCGCCAACGGTCGGCTGATGTGGCGTGCACCGGACACTGCACAGTAGATGTCCGGTGGTGCACCGGACTGTCCGGTGCACCCGACGACAGAAAGCTGCTGCTTTCTGTCCAACGGCTAGTTGGGGATGTGGAGGCTATAAATACCACCCCAACCGGCCATTCTCAAGTGTGAGAGCCCAAGCAACATACCAAGACACATAGTGCATATTTCCAAGAGCTCAAACACCCAAGTGCTTAATAGAATCACTCGGTGATTAGCATAGGTGCTTTGCGAAGTGCTTAGGTTAGTTAGACCGCTTTAGCGCTTGCTCTAGGTGAACCCTAGTTAGTTGAGTGAGTTTTGTAAAACCACACAACCCCTCGGCTCTTGTGTGAGTCGTTGTAATTGTACCGAGTGGGGCGAGAGTCTTGCGAGACCGTGACAACCGCGTTTGTGTCACGGCCGCCACCGTGTACCGGAGGGAACGAGGCCCGCGGCGTTTCGGCCGGAAGCTCGATAGTGGAGACGGCGGGGAGCGTCCGAGAGGAGCCGGAAGCGGAGCACCACTTGCGCGTGGAGAAGGCCCGTGGCTCTCTACGGAGTTACTCGACCGTGGTGCTTGGCCCTCGCGTGGGCTTCCCTTTGCGTAGGGGCACCAACGAGGATTAGTCGGGACCTTGCGTGGTTCCGGATACCTCGTAAAAATACCGGCGTCATCCACGAGAGTTTGCTTCTCTACTTAGCTCTTTACATTCCACATTTATATTAAGCATTTAAGTTTCAATCTTGTAGTTATACTTATTTAGTGTAGATTGAAACTTAGCCTTTGCGGTAGAGATAGCAACACTTAGACAAAACCTAGTTTGCACATTCTAGTTTTGATTATTTGCATAGGTTTTGCTCTAGGGATTTATTTGTGGCCTAGTTTAGTAAAAGTTTTAGAAGTCCTAATTCACCCCCCTCTTAGGCGTCACCCGTTTCCTACACTGCCCATAGACAAGCTCAAAAGGAGATACTTTAGTAGCACTGTGTTTAGATATTCTGTGAGCCCACAAAGCTTCGGACAAAATCTTATGCCACTACTTAGGATTATCAGATATCTTCTTTTTTATCAGGCTAATCAATGTTCTATTACTGGACTCGGCCTGCTCATTGGCTTGAGCATAATATGGAGATGAATTGAGCAACTTAATCCTATATAATTCGGCAAATTCTCGTACCTCTTTTGACATAAAAGACGCCCCTTGGTCTGTAATCAAAGTCTAGGGAATGCCGAACCTATGAATGATATGCTCAGTTATGAACTCAATTACCTCCTTGTGTGTCATGTTCTTCAGGGCAACAACTTCAGTCCATTTGGCAAAGTAGTCAGTGGCAACTAACATGAACCGATGCCCTTTCGATGATGAAGGATGAATCTCTCCTATAAAGTCCAATCCCCATCCTCTGAAAGGCCAAGGTTTAATGATTGGATGTAATTCGGCTGCGGGGACCAACTGTGGGTCACCGAATTTCTGACATACTTGGCACCCCTTGTAGTACTTGAAACAATCAGCTATCATGTTGGGCCAGTAGAACATGGATCTTCGTAATAACCACTTCATCTTCGGAGCCGATTGATGGGTACCACAAATTCCTTCATGTACTTTGGCCATGGCTAATATAGCATCACTTGGGCCCAAGCACTTAAGCAGGATGTCATCGACCGTTCGGCGGTATAGTTCATCACTCCTTAAAACATACTTGAAAGTTGTATGTCGAACGTTCCTATCCGTCCTAACACTAGGATTTCGTAGATAATTAATTATGGGTGTCCTTCAATCACTTGCATCGACTTCATTACTAGCCGAATCAATCAGGAAAACTTTCCTGGCAACCCCGGACGGTCCGCGACTTGGGGAATTGGCCCTGTATCGGTTATCAGATTCTCGGTGTTGTGAAATTTCCCTCGCTTTATCCGATAACCTAATGCATCTTGTGCCAAATTGTTAGCTCTTTGATTCTCAACTCTAGAGATGTGCCGAACGCTGAATTCGTCAAAAGAATGAATTATGCCCCAACATTTTTCAAGGTAACCGTTTAGAGTACCATCAAAACTTTGATACTCTTCTAATACATGTTGGACAACCAGCTGAGAATCACCAAATGCCTTCACATGTTTTACTCTCATATAATTTAAAAGTTCCAAGCCAAACAAAAGGGCCTCATATTCAGCTTGATTGTTAGTGCAATAAGTTTTCAATCGGCTAGAGAAGTCGAAGGAGATATTACTTGGTGAAACAAGCACGATGCCAATTCCTTATCCTTCATTGTGTACCGATCCATCAAAATATAATGTCTAGGGAGTAAAAGTGAGGTATGATATGTCTAGTTTATGAGTATCATCAATCCAATGTTCTACAATAAAATCTGCTATGACCTGGCCTTTCATAGATTTCAATGGTTCATAGGCCAAGTCATATTCTATGAGTGCATAAGCCCATTTACCAATTCTACCACTCATAATCGGGTTTTGTAACATGTATTTGATCACATCGGTTTGACCAGCAATGGTGCAATGACTAGACAGTAAATAACATTTACACTTGGTGCATGCATAAAAAAGGTATAAGCATAACTTCTCGATAAAAGTGTACCTCGTTGTAAATGCAATCAACCCTAATTGAGGGTTTTGGTGATTAATGACAAAACAAACTGAGATTCTAACAAGTTTGCTCCTAGCATGTACACAGAAATTCTACAGACAGGAGAAGCACAGATCTTACGAGCATAAAAGTATAAAGCACAGCGGATTTAAAATTCCACATCAAATGGCGTGCTCCAAGTGCTAGAAACAACGGCGGTGCTAAATTTATAATTCTTGAGTCATAGGAATCACCGTACAATTAAGAGGGATCCGCGACGGTTAAGTAAGTTGTGCAACGAGCCAAGTTCAAAATCTTTTGAAAACATCTTGGAGAACATTTTTCCAGATCATGAATGCCCTTGAGAAAAATAAATTTTACTTCCCACCAAGACTCCACTTTTGTTCTCTTCAAAATACTCAAAATTTGGTTTCAGCCCCCAAAACCGGTTCAACCGGTCCTGAAACCGGTTCAACCGGTTTTGGTACTGTTCACCTGCCACCTCTGCTCTGACTTGTCTGACAGTCAGAGCTGTCAGAAAAGTCGCTGCAGACCTTTTTTGAAAACCGGTTCAACCGGAATTTTCTCTTACTCAACCGGTTTTGAAACCGGTCGAGTGTCCGGCTGAGTAAGTCAGTGGACCGGGATCCCCCTGGTAGAAACCGGTTCAACCGGTCTGAAAACCGGTTCAACCGGTTTTTACTCTTTTTCTCCCAACGGCTGCCAGCTTTTGGGGGATCCTTTATATACCCCCTCACACACTCTCTCTCATTTACTTCTGCCTCTCTCATGAATTCTTGGCTGACCAACCTTCAAACAAGCGCATTCATTTCACCTTTCACACTCGCAATCGCATCTCCTTCAATCATTTGAAGGACCCTTGGTGTGAGGTGAACTCGATCGAACTCGCTGTCAATTTCATCTCGATTCTCCCTTTCTCTTTGTTCTTGAGCTTGTTGCAAACTTAACCTTGTGCGGATTTGTTACTCTTGGAACCACGTGTTCCTTGACGGTTAGAGGTTGCTTGGGAGTCTCCAAATTTGTGAACGACCTCAAGAAGTTTGTATCACCCGCTCTTTGAGCTGATTTGAGAAGAGATTGCCTTGACCTTTGTGGTCGGTTTGTGGAGGATTAGGGTTGGAAAAGACCCGGCCCTTTGTGGGTTCCTCAACGAGGAGTAGGACACCTTTGTGGTGGTTGCCGAACCTCGGGTTATATCGCGTGTTCTTGTGTGTTCTTGTTAAGCGCTTTAAATTCATTGGTTGGTTCATATTATTCATTCGAGTAGATTTTGTGTAGGGCAAGTATTTAGCTATATTCTTCACTACTTCGTATTTGTTTAATAGATTACCTAATTTAAGTTGAGCAGGTTCAAACTTGTTCAGTTGTAATTAAAATCGACTGAACCGGTTTGCACCAGTGCAACTTTAATTTAACCTATCTCGAAGTTTTTTAGTGAAAATTTTCAGGTGTAGCCTATTCACCCCCCTCTAGGCTACTTTCAATTGGTATCAAAGCCTCGTACCTCAGTTTACGCTTAACCGCGTGAGGAAGCGATCATGTCTACTCAACGGGACCATGTGGATCCTATCCTCGAGGATATTCCCGTCACATCCCCCAGTGAGGAAGTGGACCCCAAGGTCCTCGACCTCGCCATGAAGATCGCCGAGAGGATGTTCCTCAAGATGAAAGAGGAAGATGCTAAGAAAAGGGCCGAAGAAGAAGAATCAAGAAGAAAGGCCGAAGAAGACAAAGGTAAAGGAAAATTTGATTACAATGACGACCTAGTGGATCTTTTGGTGTCGAAGGTGTTGAGCAAGGTAAGTCTCAACACCGAAGAATCATCTACCAAAAGCAAAGGTAACGAGTTTAGTAAAGTTCATTTCGATTACTCTAGAAATTTTATTCCCAACTTCTCTTTTGCCCCACTTGGAAAGTTACCAACTCTTAGTGAGTTGAACTATGATGAGTGGGCCGATAAGATGAAGTCACATTTAATCGGTGTACATCCTAGTCTTTGGGAGATTGTTAATGTAGGTATGTATAAGCCTGCCCAAGGAGAAGAGATGACTCCAGAAATGATGCAAGAGATTCATCGCAATGCTCAAGCAGTGAGCATAATTAAAGGAAGTCTTTGTCCAGAAGAATACCAGAAAGTTCAAGGAAGAGAAGATGCCCGTGACATTTGGAATATTCTTAAAATGTCACATGAAGGAGATCCCAAAGCTAAGAGACATAGAGTTGAAGCTTTGGAAAGTGAGCTTGCAAGATATGATTGGATAAAGGGTGAGTGGCTTCAATCACTCTTTGATCGGTTGATGGTGTTGGTCAACAAAATAAGAGTACTTGGAAGTGAAGATTGGAGTGACTCCAAGGTCACAAGATTATTCATGAGAGCATATAAAGAAAAGGATAAGAGTCTTGCAAGGATGATAAGGGATTGTGATGACTATGAGGATATGACGCCTCATCAATTGTTTGCAAAAATTCAACAACACGAGTCCGAAGAAGCCCCCATCAAGACAAGAGACTCTCATGCCTTGATCACAAATGAACAAGACAACCCCAAGAAGAACAAAGACCACAAAGCAAAGAAGGTGGTCGAGACCTCAAGTGATGAAGATAGCTCAAGTGATGAAGACACAGCTATGTTCATTAAAACATTCAAGAAATTTGTAAGGAAGAATGACAAGTACCAAAGGAAAGGAAAGAAGAGGGCATGCTATGAATGTGGCCAAACCGGTCATTTCATAGCGGATTGTCCTAACAAGAAGGAACAAGAAGTCAAGAAGGAATACAAGAAGGACAAGTTTAAAAAGGGAGGCAAGACCAAGGGATACTTCAAGAAGAAGAAATATGGTCAAGCCCACATTGGTGAAGAATGGAACTCCGATGAAGAGAGTTCTAGCTCCGAGGAAGAGGAAGTGGTGGCAAATGTGGCCATCCAATCTACATCAAGCGCGCAACTCTTCACCAACCTACAAGACGACTCCTACACTCCAACTTGCCTCATGGCAAAGGGAGATAAGGTAACCTTATTTAGTAATGATTTTCCAAATGATGATGATGATGATCAAATTGCCATGAAAAATAAAATGATTAAAGAATTTGGCTTGAATGGATACAATGTTATCACCAAATTAATGGAGAAGCTAGATAAAAGAAAAGCAACTCTTGATGCTCAAGAAGACTTGCTTATCCTTGAAAAGAAAAGAAACCTAGAGCTTCAAGAGTTGATTCACAATAAAGATGAAATGCTAGATGTCTTGACTAAGGAAGTCTCTTTAGTCAAGATAACTATAGAGAATAAAGATAAAGAAGTAATTAATATGAAAACCTCTATAGCTAATCTTGCAAATGAAAAGAATGCACTTGAAACAAGCATATCAAGCTTGAATGTTCAAAATCAAGAACTTCAAGTGCAACTTGAAAATTGCAAGAACATCAATGCCTCATCTTTAGTAATTGAATCTAAGTCTAGCTCCTCAAATGATAATTCTTGCAAACATTGTGCCAAATATCATGCTTCTTGTTGTCTAACTAACCATGCAAGGAAGAATAGCCCACAGGTGAAGGTCAAAGGAATTTTGAAAAGACGCTCTAGTAATGATGGGTTAAAGAAAGTTGAACCCAAGTACAAGTCCCTTAAGCCCAACAATGGAAGAAGGGGGCTTGGGTTCAACTCATCCAAGGAAAACCCTAGCACAGTGCATAAGGGGTGGAGATCCCCCAAGTTCATAGAGGGAACCACCCTATATGATGCCTTGGGGAGGATTCACTCCTCAAATGACAAGTCACCTCAGGTAAAGGTAAACTTGAGTTCCACAAAGAGTAAGATAAAGGAAGTGGAATCCTCAAGTGGACAAAAATTTAATGCTCCCATTTCCCACTCTTATCTTTGTGATTATATGTTGACTTGGGATTTAGGGAAATTGGTTGTGAAATATGTGGGTGCCTACACTAAAAGAAAAGTCATGAAAAGAAGTGTGTGGGTACCCAAGGCTATAACTAACACTGTAGGACCCAATTCAATTTGGGTACCTAAAAGCATAGCCTAAACTTGTTTTGCAGGTCTACTCCTCTGGTGGGTCAAGTTGGGTGCTTGACAGTGGATGTACAAATCACATGACCGGGGAGGAAGACATGTTTCATTCATTGCAACTAACTCAAGAAGCACAAGAAATTGTGTGTGGAGATAGTGGCAAGAGTAAGGTGATTGGTATTGGTAAAATTCCTATCTCTGACCAACAATCACTTTCAAATGTTTTATTGGTAGATTCTTTAAGCTATAATTTGTTGTCCGTTTCACAACTTTGTGGAATGGGTTATAATTGTTTATTCTCTGATGTGGATGTGAAGATCCTTAGAAGGGAGGATTCCTCTGTTGCCTTTACAGGTCGCTTGAAGGGCAAACTCTATCTTGTTGATTTCACAACAAGTAGAGTGACGCCTGAGACTTGTTTAGTGGCAAAATCTGACAGGGGTTGGCTTTGGCATCGCTGGCTAGCTCATGTTGGCATGAGGAACTTGGCCAAACTTCAAAAGGATGGTCACATCATTGGACTAACAAATGTTGTGTTTGAGAAAGATAGGGTTTGTGGCGCATGCCAAGCAGGAAAGCAACATGGAGTCCCACATCAATCAAAGAATGTGGTTACAACAAAAAGGCCACTGGAGCTTCTTCACATGGACCTCTTCGGACCTGTGGCGTACATCAGCATTGGTGGTAGTAAGTATGGTTTAGTCATTGTTGATGATTATTCTCGTTTCATCTGGGTTTTCTTTTTAAGTGATAAATGTGAAACTCAAGAAACCTTGAAGAAATTCATGAGAAGGGCTCAAAATGAGTTTGAGCTCAAAATCAAGAAAGTGAGGAGTGATAATGGGACGGAATTCAAGAACACAGGTGTTGAAGAATTCTTAGGTGAAGAAGGAATCAAACATGAGTTTTCGGTTCCTTACACTCCACAACAAAATGGTATTGTGGAAAGAAAGAATCGAACTCTAATTGAAGCTGCTAGAACTATGTTAGATGAGTACAAGACACCTGACAACTGTTGGGCAGAGGCGGTCAACACTGCCTATCATGCAATCAACCGTCTCTATCTTCATAAGATCTACAAGAAGACAGCTTATGAACTTCTCACTGGTAACAAACATAAAGGTTGATTATTTTAGAGTATTTGGTTGTAAATGTTTTATTCTTAACAAGAAAGTCAAGAGCTCAAAGTTTGCTCCTAGAGTGGACGAGGGTTTCTTGCTTGGTTATGCATCAAATGCGCATGGATATCGCGTTTTCAACAATACCACCGGTCTTGTTGAAATAGCGATAGACGTGACATTTGATGAGTCTAATGGCTCGCAAGGGCACGTTTCTAATGGCACTGCAGGAAATGAAGAACCACCTTGTGAGGCTATAAAGAGACTTGCAATAGGTGAGGTGAGACCTCAAGAGAAGGATGATGATGAAGGAACTTTATGGATGACCAATGAGGTTTTTGATGTGGGTGCAAAGGTGGTGGGTGACAAATCCTCCACCCAAGCAAACCCATCAACCTCAAGTCATCCAAATCTTGAAGAAAATCATCAACCCCAAAGGATGTCTGAAAGGGAATTAGGCTTACACCTAGTTCCTAAATAATTTTGGTGGTTGAATTGCCCAACACAAACATTGGACTAACTAGTTTACTCTAGTGCATAAGTTATACAGGTGCAAAAGGTTCACAATCAGCCAATAAAAAGACCAAGTGTTGGATTCAACTAAGGAGCAATGAGGCAACCGAGGGCACCTCTGGCTGAAGGCACCGGACTGTCCGGTGTGCACCGGACATGTCCGGTGCGGCCAGAGGACTTCGACTCAAACTCTTCGCCCTCGGGAATTCTCGGAAGCCGGCGCACTATAATTCACCGGACTGTCCGGTGTGCACCGGACATGTCCGGTGCTCCAAGGAAGCGCGGTCTCCGGAACTCGCCAGCCTCGGGTTGGCGCGGTAGCCGCTCCGCTAAAATTCACCGGACTGTCCGGTGTGCACCGGACTGTCCGGTGCGCCTGCGGAGCAACGGCTCCCTGCGGCGCCAACGGCTCCCTGCGGTGCATTTAATGCGCGCGCAGCGCGCGCAGACGTCAGGATCGCCCATACCGGTGCACCGGACATCAAACAGTACATGTCCGGTGTGCACCGGACACCCAGGAGGGCCCAGAAGTCAGAAGCTCCAACGGTCAGAATCCAACGGCAATGGTGACGTGGCAGGGGCACCGGACTGTCCGGTGTGCACCGGACTGTCCGGTGCGCCATCGAACAGACAGGTTCCAGCAACGGTCACTTTTGGTGGTTGGGGCTATAAATACCCCAACCACCCCACATTCATTGCCATCCAAGTTTTCCACTTCTCAACTACTATAAGAGCTCTAGCATTCAATTCTAGACACACCAAATAGATCAAGTCCTCTCCAAAATTCCACACAACTCCATAGTGACTAGAGAGAGTGATTTGCTTGTGTTCTTTCGAGCTCTTGCGCTTGGATCGCATTCTTTTCTTTCTCACTTGTTCTTGTGATCAATCTCAATTGTAACCAAGGCAAGAGGCACCAATTGTGTGGTGGCCCTTGCGGGGAAGCTTTGTTCCCGTTTGATTGAGAAGAAGAGAAAGCTCACTCGATCCGTGGGATCGTTTGAGAGAGGGAAGGGTTGAAAGAGACCCGGCCTTTGTGGCCTCCTCAACAGGGAGTAGGTTTGCGAGAACCGAACCTCGGTAAAACAAATCCTCGTGTCACACTCTCATTTGCTTGCGATTTGTTTTGCGCCCTCTCTCGCGGACTCGTTTCTTTATTACTAACGCTAACCCGACTTGTAGTTGTGATTATTTTTGAAAATTTCAGTTTCGCCCTATTCACCCCCCTCTAGGCGACTATCAATTGGTATCGGAGCCCGGTGCTTCATTAGAGCCTAACCGCTCGAAGTGATGTCGGGAGATCACACCAAGAGGGAGATGGAGACCGGCGACGACAAGCCCACTACAAGCCAAGGGAGCACTTCATCGGAAGAGTCCCGCACCAAGAGAAGGGAGAAGAAGAAGAACTCCTCCAAGCGGAAGGAGAAAAGATCTTCCTCTTCTCACCACAAGGAGAAGAAGGAAAAATCTTCTTCTCACAAGCCGCATCGGAGTGGGGACAAGCACAAAAGGATGAGGAAGGTGGTCTACTACGAGACCGACACTTCATCGACCTCCACCTCCGGCTCCGACGCGGCATCCGTCACTTCTAAACGCCAAGAGCGTAAGAAGTATAGTAAGATTCCCCTACGCTACCCTCGCATTCCTAAACATACACCTTTACTATCCGTCCCATTAGGCAAACCACCAACTTTTAATGGTGAAGATTATGCTATGTGGAGTAATTTGATGCGATTTCATCTAACCTCTCTCCACAAAAGATTATGGGATGTTGTTGAGTATGGTGTACAGGTACCATCCGTAGGGGATGAAGACTACGACACGGACGAAGTGGCCCAAATCGAGCACTTCAACTCCCAAGCCACAACCATTCTCCTTGCCTCACTAAGCAAGGAGGAATACAATAAAGTACAAGGGTTGAAAAACGCCAAGGAGATTTGGGACCTACTCAAGACGGCGCACGAGGGTGATGAACTCACAAAGATCACCAAGCGGGAAACGATCGAGGGGGAGCTCGGTCGCTTCCGTCTTCGCCAAGGGGAGGAGCCACAAGACATGTACAACCGGCTCAAAACCTTGGTGAACCAAGTGCGCAACCTCGGAAGCGCAAAATGGGATGACCACGAAGTGGTTAAGGTTATTCTAAGAGCCCTTATTTTCCTTAACCCCACACAAGTTCAATTAATTCGTGGCAATCCTAGATATACACAAATGACCCCCGAAGAAGTCATTGGGAATTTTGTTAGTTTTGAATGCATGATTAAGGGCTCCAAGAAGATCAACGAGCTTGACGAACCCTCCACATCCGAGGCGCAACCGGTGGCCTTCAAGGCAACGGAGGAGAAGAAGGAGGAGTCTACACCAAGTAGACAACCAATTGACGCCTCCAAGCTCGACAACGAGGAGATGGCCCTAATCATCAAAAGCTTCCGGCAAATCCTCAAGCAACGGAAGGGGAAGGATTACAAATCCCGTTCCAAGAAGGTTTGCTACAAGTGTGGTAAGCCCGGTCATTTTATTGCAAAATGTCCTATGTCTAGTGATAGTGACAGGGGCGATGACAAGAAGGGCAAGAGGAAGGAGAAGAAGAGATACTACAAGAAGAAGGGCGGCGATGCCCATGTTTGTCGGGAGTGGGACTCCGACGAAAGCTCAAGCGACTCCTCCGACGACGAGGACGCCGCCAACATCGCCGTCACCAAGGGCCTCCTCTTCCCCAACGTCGGCCACAAGTGCCTCATGGCCAAGGACGGCAAAAAGAAGGTAAAATCAAAGTCCTCCACTAAATATGAAACATCTAGTGATGAGGATGATGATAAAAATGAAGAGGATAATTTGCGTATTCTTTTTGCCAACCTTAACATGGAACAAAAAGAAAAATTAAATGAATTGATTAGTGCTATACATGAGAAGGATGATCTCTTGGATTCTCAAGAGGACTTCCTTATTAAAGAAAATAAAAAGCATGTTAAGGTTAAAAATGCTTATGCTCTAGAAAGAGAAAAATGTGAGAAATTGTCTAGTGAGCTAAGCACTTGTCATGAGACTTTAGACAACCTTAGAAATGAAAATGCAAATTTGTTAGCTAAGGTTGATTCTCATGTTTGCATTGACCCTAGAAATGATAATGTTGATTTGCTTGCTAGGATTGATGAGTTGAATGTTTCCATTGCTAGCCTTAGAAATGAAAATGAGAAATTAATTGCTAAGGCTAAGGATTTTGATGTTTGCAATGCTACTATTTCCGACCTTAGAACTAAAAATGATATGTTGCATGCTAAGGTTGTTGAACTTAAATCTTGCAAACCCTCTACATCTAATGTTGAGCATGTTTCCATTTGTACTAGATGTAGAGATATTAATGTTGATGCTATCCATGATCACCTAGCCTTAATTAAAAAACAAAATGATCACATAGCACAACTTAATGCTAAAATTAGAGAGCATGACTTAGAAAATGAAAAATTTAAATTGGCTAGAAGCATGCTCTATAATGGGAGACGCCCTGGCATTAAGGATGGCATTGGCTTCCAAAAGGGAGACAATGTCAAAATTAATGCCCCTCCAAAGAATTTATCTAACTTTGTTAAGGGCAAGGCTCCCATGCCTCAGGATAACGAGGGTTACATTTTGTACCCTGCCGGCTATCCTGAGAGCAAAATTAGGAAAATTCATTCTAGGAAGTCTCACTCTGGCCCTAATCATGCTTTTATGTATAAGGGTGAGACATCTAGATCTAGGCAACCAACCCATGCCAAGTTGCCTAGAAAGAAAATCCCTAATGCATCAAATGATCATGCCATGTCATTTAAAACTTTTGATGCATCTTATGTTTTAACTAACAAATCCGGCAAGGTAGTTGCCAAGATTGTTGGGGGCAAACACAAGGGCTCCAAGACTTGTGTTTGGGTACCCAAAGTTCTTGTATCTAATGCCAAAGGACCCAAAACCGTTTGGGTACCTAAAACAAAGAACTAAACTTGTTTTGTAGGTTTATGCATCCGGGGGCTCAAGTTGGATACTCGACAGCGGGTGCACAAACCACATGACAGGGGAGAAAAGGATGTTCTCCTCATATGAGAAAAACCAAGATCCCCAACGAGCTATCACATTCGGGGATGGAAACCAAGGTTTGGTCAAAGGTATGGGTAAAATTGCTATATCCCCTGACCATTCCATTTCTAATGTTTTTCTTGTAGATTCCTTAGATTACAATTTGCTTTCCGTATCCCAATTATGTCAAATGGGCTACAACTGTCTTTTTACTGATATAGGTGTTACTGTCTTTAGAAGAAGTGATGATTCAATAGCTTTTAAGGGAGTGTTAGAGGGTCAGCTATACTTAGTAGATTTTCATAGAGCTGAACTCAACACTTGCTTGATTGCTAAGACTAACTTGGGTTGGCTCTGGCACCGCCGACTAGCCCATGTTGGAATGAAGAATCTTCACAAGCTTCTAAAGGGAGAACACATTTTGGGACTAACCGATGTTCATTTTGAGAAAGACAGGATTTGTAGTGCATGCCAAGCCGGGAAGCAAGTTGGTGTTCATCATCCACACAAAAACATCATGACTACCGACAGGCCACTGGAGCTCCTACACATGGATTTATTCGGCCCGATCGCTTACATAAGCATCGGCGGTAGTAAGTACTGTCTTGTAATTGTGGATGATTATTCTCGCTTCACTTGGGTATTCTTTTTGCAGGAAAAATCACAAACCCAAGAGACCTTAAAGGGATTCTTGAGACGGGCTCAAAATGAGTTCGGCTTAAGGATCAAGAAAATTAGAAGCGACAATGGGACGGAGTTCAAGAACTCTCAAATAGAAGGCTTTCTTGAGGAGGAGGGCATCAAGCATGAGTTCTCTTCTCCCTACACTCCACAACAAAATGGTGTAGTGGAGAGGAAGAATCGAACTCTATTGGACATGGCAAGAACCATGCTTGATGAGTACAAGACACCGGATCGGTTTTGGGCCGAGGCGGTCAACACCGCCTGCTACGCCATCAACCGGTTATATCTTCACCGAATCCTCAAGAAGACATCTTATGAACTCCTAACCGGTAAAAAGCCCAATATTTCATATTTTAGAGTTTTTGGTAGCAAATGTTTTATACTTGTTAAAAGAGGTAGAAAATCTAAATTTGCTCCTAAAACTGTAGAAGGCTTTTTACTAGGATATAACTCAAACACAAGGGCATATAGAGTCTTTAACAAGTCCTCAGGACTTGTTGAAGTTTCTTGTGACGTTGTGTTTGATGAGACTAACGGCTCTCAAGTAGAGCAAGTTGATCTTGATGATGTAGGTGAAGAACAGGCTCCATGCATAGCGCTAAGGAACATGTCCATCGGGGATGTGTGTCCTAAGGAATCCGAAGAGCCTCCAAATGCACAAGATCAACCATCCTCCTCCACGCAAGTATCTCCACCAACTCAAGTTGAGGATGAGGCTCAAGATGTTGAACAAGAAGATCAAGAAGATGAGCCACCTCAAAATGACGGCAACGATCAAGGGGGAGATTCAAATGATGAAGACAAGGAGGATGAACAACCAAAGCCGCCACACCCAAGAGTCCACCAAGCAATACAACGAGATCACCCCGTCGACACTATCCTTGGCGATATTCATAAGGGGGTAACTACTCGATCTCGTGTTGCTCATTTTTGTGAACATTACTCGTTTGTTTCCTCTATTGAGCCAACCAGGGTAGAGGAAGCACTACAAGATTCGGATTGGGTGATGGCAATGCAAGAGGAGCTCAACAATTTCACAAGGAACGAGGTATGGCACTTAGTTCCACGTCCTAACCAAAATGTTGTAGGAACCAAGTGGGTCTTCCGCAACAAACAAGACGAGCATGGTGTGGTGACTAGGAACAAAGCTCGACTCGTGGCCAAAGGGTATTCACAAGTCGAAGGTTTGGATTTTGGTGAAACCTATGCACCCGTAGCTAGGCTTGAGTCAATTCGCATATTATTAGCCTATGCTACTTACCATGGCTTCAAGCTTTATCAAATGGACGTGAAGAGTGCCTTCCTCAATGGACCAATCAAGGAGGAGGTCTATGTTGAGCAACCTCCCGGCTTTGAAGACAGTGAGTACCCTAACCATGTTTATAGGCTCTCTAAGGCGCTTTATGGGCTTAAGCAAGCCCCAAGAGCATGGTATGAATGCCTTAGAGATTTCCTTATTGCAAATGGCTTCAAAGTCGGCAAAGCCGATCCTACTTTATTCACTAAGACTCTTGATAATGATTTGTTTGTATGCCAAATTTATGTTGATGATATCATATTTGGGTCTACTAACAAATCTACATGTGAAGAATTTAGTAGGATCATGACACAAAAATTCGAGATGTCAATGATGGGGGAGTTGAAGTATTTCCTAGGATTCCAAGTCAAGCAACTCCAAGAAGGCACCTTCATCAGCCAAACCAAGTATACTCAAGACATTCTAAGCAAGTTTGGAATGAAGGATGCCAAGCCCATCAAGACACCCATGGGAACCAATGGGCATCTCGACCTCGACACGGGAGGTAAGTCCGTGGATCAAAAGGTATACCGGTCGATGATTGGATCATTGCTTTATTTATGTGCATCTCGACCGGACATTATGCTTTCCGTTTGCATGTGTGCAAGATTCCAAGCCGACCCTAAGGAATCACACCTTACGGCCGTGAAACGAATCTTGAGATATTTGGCTCTTACTCCTAAGTTTGGGCTTTGGTACCCTCGGGGATCCACTTTTGATTTGATTGGTTATTCGGATGCCGATTGGGCGGGGTGTAGGATTAATAGGAAGAGCACATCGGGGACTTGCCAGTTCTTGGGAAGATCCTTGGTGTCTTGGGCTTCAAAGAAGCAAAATTCGGTCGCTCTTTCTACCGCCGAAGCCGAGTACATTGCCGCAGGTCATTGTTGCGCGCAATTGCTTTGGATGAGGCAAACCCTGCGGGACTACGGTTACAAATTAACCAAAGTCCCTTTGCTATGTGACAATGAGAGTGCAATCAAAATGGCCGATAATCCCGTCGAGCACAGCCGCACTAAGCACATAGCCATTCGGTATCATTTTCTTCGGGATCACCAACAAAAGGGGGATATCGAGATTTCATACATTAACACTAAAGATCAATTAGCCGATATCTTTACCAAACCACTTGATGAACAATCTTTTACCCGACTTAGGCATGAGCTTAATATTCTTGATTCTAGGAATTTCTTTTGCTAAACTTGCACACATAGCACATGAATATACCTTTGATCATGTCTCTTTTATATATGCTATGACTAATGTGTTTTCAAGTGTATTTCAACCAAGTCATAGGTATATTGAAAGGGAATTGGAGTCTTCGGCGAAGACAAGGCTTCCACTCCACTCCACTACTCATCCTTCGCCGTCGCTCCGCATCATCTCTCCAACTTTGGTATAATCTTCACTCATTCATTTCATGACCAAAGGGGGAGAAAGTACCTCATTGGGCTCTAATGATTCCGTTTTTGGCGATTCATGCCAAAGGGGGAGAAAATATGAGCCCAAAGCAAAAGGACCGCACCATTACCTAAATT
Organism: Zea luxurians; assembly: GCA_029449295.1. NCBI lineage: Eukaryota > Viridiplantae > Streptophyta > Magnoliopsida > Poales > Poaceae > Zea > Zea luxurians. The sequence continues at coordinate 8,457,274 of JAOPSE010000082.1, read as the reverse complement.
TTATAAATTTGATGATTTTAAATTGGTAAAATTCAAAATTGGTATCTCTTTGTGTTCTAAAGGGGAGCAACTAGTATTTTCAAAATTGATGTCTTAAAACCCTCTTGAACACTAAGAGGAGACCTTATTTGAGGGGGAGTTTTGATTAGTCAAAGGAAAAGCATTTGAACAAAGGAAGAAAATTTCAAATCTTGAAGATGCTTTGCAAAATCTCATTCATTTACCTTTGACTATCTTGCAAAATGACTTTGAAAAAGAATTTACAAAAGAATTTGCAAAAACAAAACTTATGGTGCAAATGTGGTCCAATATGTCAAAAACAAAGAAAACAATCCATGCGCATCATATAAGTATATATTGGCTCAATTCCAAGCAACCTTTGCACTTACATTATGTAAACTAGTTCAATTATGCACTTCTATATTTGCTTTGGTTTGTGTTGGCATCAATCACCAAAAAGGGGGAGATTGAAAGGGAATTAGGCTTACACCTAGTTCCTAAATAATTTTGGTGGTTGAATTGCCCAACACAAACATTGGACTAACTAGTTTACTCTAGTGCATAAGTTATACAGGTGCAAAAGGTTCACAATCAGCCAATAAAAAGACCAAGTGTTGGATTCAACTAAGGAGCAATGAGGCAACCGAGGGCACCTCTGGCTGAAGGCACCGGACTGTCCGGTGTGCACCGGACATGTCCGGTGCGGCCAGAGGACTTCGACTCAAACTCTTCGCCCTCGGGAATTCTCGGAAGCCGGCGCACTATAATTCACCGGACTGTCCGGTGTGCACCGGACATGTCCGGTGCTCCAAGGAAGCGCGGTCTCCGGAACTCGCCAGCCTCGGGTTGGCGCGGTAGCCGCTCCGCTAAAATTCACCGGACTGTCCGGTGTGCACCGGACTGTCCGGTGCGCCTGCGGAGCAACGGCTCCCTGCGGCGCCAACGGCTCCCTGCGGTGCATTTAATGCGCGCGCAGCGCGCGCAGACGTCAGGATCGCCCATACCGGTGCACCGGACATCAAACAGTACATGTCCGGTGTGCACCGGACACCCAGGAGGGCCCAGAAGTCAGAAGCTCCAACGGTCAGAATCCAACGGCAATGGTGACGTGGCAGGGGCACCGGACTGTCCGGTGTGCACCGGACTGTCCGGTGCGCCATCGAACAGACAGGTTCCAGCAACGGTCACTTTTGGTGGTTGGGGCTATAAATACCCCAACCACCCCACATTCATTGCCATCCAAGTTTTCCACTTCTCAACTACTATAAGAGCTCTAGCATTCAATTCTAGACACACCAAATAGATCAAGTCCTCTCCAAAATTCCACACAACTCCATAGTGACTAGAGAGAGTGATTTGCTTGTGTTCTTTCGAGCTCTTGCGCTTGGATCGCATTCTTTTCTTTCTCACTTGTTCTTGTGATCAATCTCAATTGTAACCAAGGCAAGAGGCACCAATTGTGTGGTGGCCCTTGCGGGGAAGCTTTGTTCCCGTTTGATTGAGAAGAAGAGAAAGCTCACTCGATCCGTGGGATCGTTTGAGAGAGGGAAGGGTTGAAAGAGACCCGGCCTTTGTGGCCTCCTCAACGGGGAGTAGGTTTGCGAGAACCGAACCTCGGTAAAACAAATCCTCGTGTCACACTCTCATTTGCTTGCGATTTGTTTTGCGCCCTCTCTCGCGGACTCGTTTCTTTATTACTAACGCTAACCCGACTTGTAGTTGTGATTATTTTTGAAAATTTCAGTTTCGCCCTATTCACCCCCCCCTCTAGGCGACTATCAATGTCAACGGTGGTAGAAGATGAACATGAAAGCATTGATGGTGAAGTGGCTATTGATCAAGTAGATGATGAGGAGGAACAAATTCAAAGACAATCATCAGTGCCTCATCCTCGAGTTCATCACACTATTCAAAGAGATCATCCGGTGGACAACATCCTGGGTAGCATCAGGAGAGGGGTAACAACTCGATCTCGTTTAGCAAATTTTTGTGAATTTTACTCGTTTGTTTCCTCTCTTGAGCCACTTAAGGTTGAAGAAGCATTGGGTGATCCGGATTGGATAATCGCCATGCAAGATGAGTTGAACAACTTCACCCAGAATGAAGTCTGGTCCTTGGTTCCAAGACCCAAGCAAAATGTGATTGGGACAAAATGGGTCTTTAGGAACAAACAAGATGAACATGGCGTGGTTACAAGGAATAAAGCACAGTTGGTTGCTCAAGGCTACACTCAAGTGGAAGGACTTGATTTTGGTAGAACATATGCGCCGGTAGCAAGGTTAGAGTCAATAATAATATTAATTGCCTATGCTACTAACCATAATTTCAAGTTATATCAAATGGACGTCAAGAGCGCGTTTCTAAATGGTCCACTACAAGAGAGGGTCTATGTGGAGCAACCGCCGGGCTTTGAAGATCCAAGAAAGCCAAATCATGTTTATCTACTTCACAAGGCACTCTACGGGCTTAAACAAGCCCCTAGAGCTTGGTATGATTGTCTTAAAGATTTTTTAATTAAGAATGGGTTTACAATAGGAAAAGCTGACTCTACTTTATTTACTCGAAAAGTTGACAATGAATTATTTGTGTGCCAAATATATGTTGATGACATTATATTTGGTAGTACTAATGAAAAATTTTGTGAAGAGTTTAGCAAAGTAATGACGAACAGGTTTGAGATGTCTATGATGGGCGAGCTTAAATACTTCCTGGGATTTCAAGTCAAACAGCTCAAGGAAGGTACTTTTCTATGCCAAACCAAATATACACAAGATATGCTCAAGAAGTTTGGCATGAAAAAAGCAAAACACGCCAAGACTCCAATGTCATCAAATGGACATCTCGACCTAAATGAGGAAGGTAAACCTGTAGATCAAAGATTATATAGATCAATGATAGGATCACTGCTTTACTTATGTGCATCTAGACCTGATATAATGTTGAGTGTTTGCATGTGTGCACGTTTTCAAGCAAACCCTAAAGATTGCCATCTTGTAGCCGTTAAGAGAATTCTAAGATACTTAGTCCACACCCAAAACCTAGGATTATGGTATCCCAAAGGCTCCCTTTTCGATTTGCTTGGCTACTCTGACTCAGATTATGCCGGTTGCAAAGTAGATCAAAAAAGCACTACTGGGACTTGCCAATTCCTTGGGCGGTCCTTAGTGTCATGGAGTTCCAAGAAACAAAATTGTGTTGCACTTTCCACTGCAGAAGCTGAGTACATAGCAGTTGGGGCATGTTGTGCACAGTTGTTATGGATGAAGCAAACCCTTAGAGATTTTGGTTGTGAGTTTAACAAAATTCCACTTTTGTGTGACAATGAGAGTGCCATAAAACTTGCAAACAATCCGGTGCAACACTCTAGAACTAAACATATTGACATTAGACACCATTTCTTGAGAGACCACGAAGCCAAAGGAGATATCGAATTGTTTCATGTGAGCACCGAAAATCAACTAGCCGATATCTTCACAAAACCCCTTGATGAGACTAGGTTTTGTTTTCTTAGGAGTGAGCTAAATATCTTGGATTCTCGAAACGTGTCTTAATAACTAAAATTTTGTTCAAATTTGATGGATGTAAATTGATTGTTTGAGCAATATGAAATGAGAAATAACATTTTTATCATTAAAATCACTCATGTCATATTTGCTAAGTGCTATTATAGCCCTTCTGGGCAATATCTGGAAACTGGTTGAGTAAACCGGCTGAGTAGGCCACTCAACCGGTTTTCCCTGGTGGAAACCGGTTGAACCGGTATAAAAACCGGTTGAACCGGTTTTGGCCTTCGCGCCGTCAGTCTGCGCGCAGCCTGCGCTGTCAGCTGCGCAGTCTGCGCTGTCAGTTTTTGCAGTCTGTGCTGTCAGACTGCCAGAATTTTCGCGCAGTCAACACCTTTTTCTGCGCGCCTTTACTGCGCAGTTTGACCAGAAACCGGTTGAACCGGTTTTTGAGCCGGTTGAACCGGTTTTCTGTATTCTGACCGGTCGACTCCCCCTTTTATTTCTCTCCCTCTCTCCTCTTCTCTTCTTCTCAGTTTCATTTTCCAGCCGCCGCCGCCCACTCTTCTCTCTCTCTCTCCTTCACACTCCACTCCAAAAACTCACTTATGCCCTCTCATCTTTGGAAGAGTTGTTGGAGATCCGTTCATCCCGGCGTTCTCCATCATCTTCCTCAATCTCATTGGGATTTCTTGACTAAATCTCCGGATCGAGGTATTGCCCTATTTCATTTCCTTGTACTCGATCATACGCGTTCTTGATTATCTAATGTATCATTCGTTGGGTACATTTTAGTTTAAGTGATTGCAACACTTAGATTATCTTCATTTGTCACAAACATTGTTAGAGTTTAGCGATTTGATATTGTTCGTTGTAGTTGAACCGCTCATATGAACGGTTGAAGTGCATGCTCAATATCTTATGCGTTTCTACTCAAACGTGTTTGATCCTTGCTCATCATAGGTTCTATTTTTGTTTCTTAGAATGGTGCATCGGAGGAACCCGTCCGTGGTTGAATCTGACTCCTCGGATGACCAAGAAATACATGGAGATACTCCCCCACGCTCTCGATCCAAGCGTGGGCGAGGAAGCGGAAGTGTCATGAAAGGTGCTGAGGCCTCCGGGTCTCAAAGTGCTCGCGGTCGGACAACCCGGAATCCTTCCGGTCGGTCCCGACCCGCGGCGAATCCGCAGGCGTGGGAGGCTACGAGTGATGATGAAGGCGGGAAGGATGATGAAGTTGATCTTCCCCCGACCCACGCCCCTGTGATTCGTGGGTTGGTCCTCCACCGGGCAGAGGCTCGGCGTGCTGGCAATGAGCCAGTAACTGATTTCACTGCCAGTGGAGGTTCTGCTCTCCTTCAGGATCTCTGTTTCCAGAATCCTGCATTACGCATTCGCGATGCCAGGATTGATGGAAACCGCTTTTGGACGCTTCATCACGTGGATTTTTATAATTCCGTGATCCTCCCCAAGAAGCATCAACCTATCCTGCTACAACGCTATATCAACTGGGAAGGTTGTGAGGCCATTGGGGACCCAGAGATGACACATGCATTGAGGGCCTGTGAAAGGAAAAAGATGAAGAGTATCATGACATTCCAATATGATTGGAATGATGAAGTGATTGCCCAATTCTACTCAACTTTGTGGATCAAGCCAGCTGACGAGGAGAGCCCATACAACTACCCTTATCTGAACTTCTTCATTGAAGGTAGTTGGTATAAGGTGAGCTACCGCAGGTTTGCTCACATTCTTGGTTTTTCTGACAATGATATCTTTGGCGACAAGATCAAGATACATGATTTTCGACAGCCTACTAGAGATGAAGCCAAAGACCTTCATCTTTCTGAGTCTGGGAAGTATTGGGAGTCTACAAACATGCATAAGTATTATTGATACATCAACTCCCTCTGCAGGATGACCCTCATTCCAAAAGGGGGTAATCAGATGAACATTCTTGGAGAGAGCAAGGTCTTGCTCTCTTTCATGAAACCCAGCAGCTCAGAGAGTATAAATGTCTTTGATATGATTTGGCAGGAAATCATTCATGCCGCCTGCTTTCCATTGAAGGGGTGTCTTCATGCTCCGTTTATCATGAAGATGATTGAGGTTGTGACCCAGTTTAGATTTGACAAAGGTACAAGACATCAGTCATATACCCCTTTCTGGATTGATCCCAACAATCCAGCTGGGCGCCTCAGGAAAGCCCCCTCCAGCTCTCGTGCTCATACATCTGCAGGTCCGTCTGCTGGTCCTACTGCTGCTGCTACCGGTGCCTCGCGTCCCTCCCCTGGCCGCGGATCTCCCACGCCACGTGGTCGTGGTCGTGGTCGAGGTCGTGGCCGAGGGATGGGTGCCCGCTTGGCCCACGGGTTTGCGGCATTCTTCTCCATGTGCCGGAACATTGCTGCGGATGTCCATGAGGTGGCTCGACGTCAGCGGGAGACTGACGACAACCTACGTCGTCAAGCTTCCTCTTTGGGTACTCCCTTCGCCCCCCGCTCGCCCAACGTACCTCTCCATCCTCCTCCTCCGGAGATCAACGAGTGGTACCAGCAGGCATACGGGGTGCCTTTTATGACAACAGACGATGTCGACGAAGAAGAAGAAACTTATTTTGATGATCGTGAGCAGTTTGTCCCGCTTCCGTATCACGGGGATCCGGGCCAATCGTCCTCTCACCCTCCGCGCCAGGATCCTTCTGGCAGTGCTCCTCCCCCGGATCAGTCTGGGGAGGAACACTTTGCCTCTCACCTGGCGCACCACTTCTTTGCTCCTCATCATCCTCCTCCCAACTGGTGATCCTTGGACTGGCGTCTCTCTCTCTTTTTGGTTCTTGTTGCCAAAAAGGGGGAGAAGGTTTATTATTGCAGTACCCTGGCAGTACCCTTTATGCAGTACTCTTTATTTTTGTAATGAACAATCGGTCTGTAATAACTATTTGGTCTATCGTATGATGCATGCATGGCTCTAAAGCCATAAACTCTTTTATGATGCGATAATGAGCTTGAATGTGTAATTTTCACTCTTTCTATCTAGTTATGTTTCATTCCTCATTGTTTTGTGTATGGTGTTAATTGTTCTATCTCTCTAAATATGTTGCAAATTGACATATCAAGTCAATGATAATATCGCAAAACTCATGCACATATTTAGGGGGAGCTACACATACCCAAAGGATTTTATCTAGCAAGTACTTGTAACTTTTAATTTTTATTTCTACTCCAGTTTGTTTTGGCATCAATCACCAAAAAGGGGAGATTGTAAATGCAATCAACCCTAATTGAGGGTTTTGGTGATTAATGACAAAACAAACTGAGATTCTAACAAGTTTGCTCCTAGCATGTACACAGAAATTCTACAGACAGGAGAAGCACAGATCTTACGAGCATAAAAGTATAAAGCACAGCGGATTTAAAATTCCACATCAAATGGCGTGCTCCAAGTGCTTAGAAACAACGGCGGTGCTAAATTTATAATTCTTGAGTCATAGGAATCACCGTACAATTAAGAGGGATCCGCGACGGTTAAGTAAGTTGTGCAACGAGCCAAGCTCAAAATCTTTTGAAAACATCTTGGAGAACATTTTTCCAGATCATGAATGCCCTTGAGAAAAACAAATTTTACTTCCCACCAAGACTCCACTTTTGTTCTCTTCAAAATACTCAAAATTTGGTTTCAGCCCCCAAAACCGGTTCAACTGGTCCTGAAACCGGTTCAACCGGTTTTGGTACTGTTCACCTGCCACCTCTGCTCTGACTTGTCTGACAGTCAGAGCTGTCAGAAAAGTTGCTGCAGACCTTTTTTGAAAACCGGTTCAACCGGAATTTTCTCTTACTCAACCGGTTTTGAAACCGGTCGAGTGTCCGGCTGAGTAAGTCAGTGGACCGGGATCCCCCTGGTAGAAACCGGTTCAACCAGTCTGAAAACCGGTTCAACCGGTTTTTACTCTTTTTCTCCCAACGGCTGCCAGCTTTTGGGGGATCCTTTATATACCCCCTCACACTCTCTCTCTCATTTACTTCTGCCTCTCTCACGAATTCTTGGCTGACCAACCTTCAAACAAGCGCATTCATTTCACCTTTCACACCCGCAATCGCATCTCCTTCAATCATTTGAAGGACCCTTGGTGTGAGGTGAACTCGATCGAACTCGCTGTCAATTTCATCTCGATTCTCCCTTTCTCTTTGTTCTTGAGCTCGTTGCAAACTTAACCTTGTGCGGATTTGTTACTCTTGGAACCACGTGTTCCTTGACGGTTAGAGGTTGCTTGGGAGTCTCCAAATTTGTGGACGACCCCAAGAAGTTTGTATCACCCGCTCTTTGAGCTGATTTGAGAAGAGATTGCCTTGACCTTTGTGGTCGGCTTGTGGAGGATTAGGGTTGGAAAAGACCCGACCCTTTGTGGGTTCCTCAACGAGGAGTAGGACACCTTTGTGGTGGTTGCCGAACCTCGGGTTATATCGCGTGTTCTTGTGTGTTCTTGTCAAGCGCTTTAAATTCATTGGTTGGTTCATATTATTCATTCGAGTAGATTTTGTGTAGGGCAAGTCTTTAGCTATATTCTTCACTACTTCGTATTTGTTTAACAGATTACCTAATTTAAGTTGAGCAGGTTCAAACTTGTTCAGTTGTAATTAAAATCGACTGAACCGGTTTGCACCAGTGCAACTTTAATTTAACCTGTCTCAAAGTTTTTTAGTGAAAATTTTCAGGTGTAGCCTATTCACCCCCCCTCTAGGCTACTTTCACTCGTTTCAACATCCACCAGCCTCCGATTTAGGTAGGTTACCACATGCTCTTTTCCTCCGGTCTCTTGTGTCAGAACAGCTCCAATAACCTTATCTTCAGCTGCAACGTATAATCTGAACAGTACTCCTACCTGTGGCGCTTTTAACACGGGAGTCGAAGACAAATACTTTCTGATGAGATCAAACACTTCCTGCTGTTCTACCCCCTAGGTGAATTCTGCATCATTTTTAAGCTGAAGGATATGAGTGAAGGCATCAATTTTCCCAGCTAGGTTAGAAATAAACCTCCGTAAATAATTTATCTTGCCGAGGAACTTCTGCACTTCAAGCTTACAGGTCGGAGGTCCCACATTCCGAATGGATTTAACTCAGTCAGGGTCTATCTCTATACCATGTTCATGAATGATGAATCCTAAATACTTACCAGCCGACACGCCAAAAGCGCATTTATGTGGGTTCATTTTGAGACCATACCGACGCATTTTATCAAAGGCTTTGCGCAAATCAGCTATATGAGAACTAAACTCAGCCGATTTAACTACAATATCATCAATGTAGACTTCCATAGTGTTTCCCAACAGCTCGTGAAAGATCGAATTCATAGCCCTCTGATAAGTAGCACCAACATTTTTTAGACTAAATGTCATGACAACCCACTCAAATAAACCAATGAAGCCTGGATATATAAAGGCCGTTTTAGACGCATCTTCTTCGGCCATGAAAATCTGATTATATCCGGCATTACCGTCAAGAAAGCTAATAATTCTATTTCCTGACGCGTTATTGATCAACGTGTCAGCTATTGGCATGGGATATTCATCTTTAGGAGTTGCTCTATTCAAATTGCGAAAATCAATGCATACTCTGAGCTTACCTGATTCTTTCTTCTCCACCGGCACAATATTGGAGACCCACTCTGCGTATCTACAAGGTCTAATAAAATTAGCTTCTAGCAACCGGTGAATTTCATCCTTTATTCGTGGGAGTAAGTCTGGACGAAATGTTCTAGCTTTCTGCTTGAAAGGTCTAAAACCGGACTTAATAGGCAGCCGATGTTCTACTGTCTCTCGGTTTAATCTTGGCATCTCAATGTAATTTTAAGCAAAGCAACCAGAATATTCTTTCAATAGACCGATCACTTCATCTCTAGGATCGATCTCTAGGGTCTTGTTCACAAAAGTCGACCTTGGAGTTTTACCATCTCCTATATCAATCTCCTCCAAATGATTGGCCAATGTAAACCCCTGTCGTAATTTGTCGAGATCTCTGAATTCCTCTATTATGTCTCCCACAGAGGAATTAGATGATCTCTCTATGACAGTGGACCGTCCGGTCTCGAAAGTCGGACCGTCCGCAATACTGGTTTTATGTTGTGGTAGTCGCTCGGCCTTAAAAGCCAATCTGTTCTGTGACAGACCGGACCGTCCGGCCTTAGAGGCCAGACCGTCCATGACCAGGGACATGTTTGCCATGTGTGTACTCATGATTTCAACTTTATTTAGGATTTAGCCGATTCTCCATCGGCTCTAGCATTACAGAAATGAAACCCTTTTTATCTATACTTCTGAATTGATAATCAGAAAAATCTACTCCTGTGAGACACGTAGCAGTCTCATAGGTCCAAAGTACAGGGGCATCAGCCATGGCAATACAGGCCGATGCATCAGCTTGTACTTGTTCTACATCGTCGCCTACCCATTGTAGTAATATCTGATGTAGCATAGAAGGTACACATTGATTAGCATGAATCCAATCTCTGCCTAAGATTAGACTGAAATTTCCTTCTACATTAGCAACGAAGAATGCAACATCAAGGGTCTTAGTCTCGATGGTTAACTCAACGGACGTGACTCCCTTGGCTTTGATTGATCTATCAGTTCCAAAGCCGCTGAGGGTCATGTTGGTCTTGACAAGTTCGTTGTCCTGTTTACCTCATTTTCTGTACAATGTATAAGGCATTAAATTTACGGCCGCCCCCCATCTACCAACATTTTAGCAATCAGTATCCCATCAATGTGACCGTGTACAAAGAGCGGCTTTAAATAGTTTAGCGATTCCTTTGGTTTAGTGAAGGTGGCCTCTTTAGGACCAAAGTTGAACTGAGCAACGATAGGTTCATTGTCGCCGATAATAGTGCAATCGTCGGAGAATGTAATAATATTTATGTCCATACCTGGGCGTTCTAGAGACGCTTCATAGTCGACCAGGTCTTCCCCCAGTAGGTCGTCCTCCTCCATGAGTGTTGGCACATCGTTGGAGGTGTCCTGGTGTAGTGCGGACGGTCCGGATTCAGGGGTCAGACGGTCTGTGCCTTGTGGAGACGGTCCTGCCTTTATAACCAGACTGTCCGCCATACCTGCAGAGAGCTGCATGATTGTTGTTTTATTTTCCATTTTTGTGGCCGTTTGCTTTTCCTCAACGGCCTTTGGTCTCCATCTCTTTTGTGGTGGTGGGTACTGTGGATGTGTGTCATTGAATATCTTTTCCGCCTCCTTTTCCTAGTTCTTCTTCGCTCTTAAGCACTGTAATTTGCGCTTTTGGGACCGTGTTAATCCCGATGGGCACCATCGAGGCACGGAGTATTTTGGATTGGCTATTTTGATGGCAGTCGTATCTTCTTTTTTGTTTGTGTTGGCTGATTCACCAAAAATCATCAGCCCTTCAATATTTTCCTGTACGACGACATCTGTTGTACCTATTTTGATGATGTCCTTTTTTGTCATTCTCTCGGTTGCTGTAGGTATATGCCCCCTGCCGGATTAGTCGACCTTTGCGGCTGAGTAGTCCGGCAATCTTGTTGGGCTTATGCCTGGTGACCGGATTGAGTGGCGTGCAATCGGTCTTGTAATGGAGGTGCCAACCTGTTGAATACAGATGCTTGGGGTGCCCCCTAAGCGGGGTACTGTGGCATCCCAAATGGATATGGTGGCATACCCCACATTTGATTCGGGGTGTATGGCGGTGGTACATATGCATATTGATATGACATAGGTAGATATGGGGGTGGAGGTGTCCATGCAGGTATGTTAGGCCTCAACTGGACAGTATGACCTTCCGTCTTTATCGATTGGTGAGGTGGTCCAGTCGATCTTACCTGCTGTTGCTCCTGAATGGGTGTGTGAGGTCGCTTCGTTGGCCAGTCACTTGGGCCAGCCTTCTTTTTTACATATTTGGATAATAATTGATTGAAGGTTGGACTAGATTTGACCAGTCGACCAGCCGCTTTAAATGTATTAGTTTTCCACGTACCTATCTCTGGTCGTCGTGGTTTGAAGGTGTGTGGTCGTCGTGGTTCCTGGGCATTGCCAGATCGTTTGCTAGAATGATCCGGACCCTCCGCGTTTGGGCATCGGACCGTCCGCGATGCGCTGAACAGGTGCTAGCGCCTGGTTTCCTGCCTACGCCTGCCCCCAGTGTTGGAGGTAGTGATGGTAATTTTTAGAGTCTCCCCCTATTAGGAGTCTTCTCGGCCACTACTTTTCTGCAAGAAATTTTATTATTCTCATCGACCTTCCGTGCGTCGCTGATGATGACTTCTTTGCCTTTGCCCTTATCGGCCATGCCGGGCCGAATCAGGACTTTTTTGTCCTCGAAGTCGATCACATTCATTGGGAAGGGCTCCGTATCCACCTGTATTTCCTGAAATTTCAATCGTCCCTCGTTAATGGCCGATTGGATTTGTCGTCGAAATACATTACAATCTTTAGTGGCATGAGAAAACGAGTTGTGCCACTTGCAGTATGCACGACGTTTTAGTTCGTCGGTGGATGGAACAATATGATTTATTTTAGTGTTGCCATTTTTGGGTAATTCGTCAAATATTTTGTCACACTTACCAACATTAAATATAAATTTAATCCCCTCTTGCCGTTTCTTTTGTCCCGGCTGTAAGGAGGAACAAGCAAAAATTTGCCCTGCCTTGGCCAAACCATTTCAGCCGCATATACTTCTTTTGATTCGTCGTCCAAACTACTATGGTCACACTCTACTATATGAACATTGTGATGAATCGTTTTAGCAGTTTCTTTGCTTCGGCTTTCACAAGCCAAAGCTCTCTGATATAATTGTGCTAGCGTGAAAAACTAGATGTCTTCTAATCTTTCCTTTAGATAATACCGCAATCCATTAAAGGATAATCCCGCTAGCTGTTTTTCTGCCAAATGAATTTGAAAACATTGGTTTCTTGTATCCCGGAATCTCCGGATGTAATCGTTAACCGATTCGTCTTTTCCTTGTCGCAGGGCCACTAGGTCTACTAAATCTAACTCATAGTCACCGAAAAAGAAGTGATCGTGAAATTTTTGTTCTAAATCCCCCCATGACAAAATAGAATTAGGAGGTAATGTGGCGTACCATGCGAATGTGGTTCCTATTAAAGATAATGAAAACAAACGCACACGGAACGCCTCTGTGTCGGCTAATTCTCCTAATTGCGCTAAAAACTGGCATAGGTGTTTACGTGTGCTCTTTCCTTGATCACCTGAAAATTTCGCGAATTCGGATATCCTGGTTCCCTATGGGTATGGGTGGTGGTCAAATCGGTTGTCATAAGGCCTCCGATATGACTGTCCTCCAGGGACCATGCTTACTCTGAGCTTATCTCGGAACGCTCCGACTATTTTTTCCTTACTATATCAATAGCAGCCGTGGGAGACCACCGGCTCTTTGTCCTATCATAAGTGAGGTTGTTTGGACATTAGTTTGTTGTCTTCCCCCCATTGGTTTGAGTTCTGTGGTGCATTACTATTTGCCCTATATTGTTCATAGGATTGAACATTCCTTCCTGGCCTTCCAGGCGGAGTCGGAAAGTACTCACCCCCATGGGCTTGGGATTCTGTATTAAAGAGCTGGTGCATTGTATAGTGCGATGGAAAGTGTTGCTGGGACGGGTAAGGATTTAGGTAACAATCCTCCTCAAACAACCCTGTGCCAGACTGTCCGGTTGGATACGCGGACCGTCCGGTCGGATATGTGGACCGTCCGTGATCATATGCGAACGGTCTGTCTGGGAGGTTTAGGGCTTGTGTAGCATGTGGTGGCTCTAACGTATATCTTGGTAACTCATTAAAAATGGGACCAGCCGTTGCTGGCCCAGACGGTCCGCGCTCACGTGCGGACGGTCCGGACATGTGCAGATCGACTAATTTATTGCCGATTTGCGTAGAAGGTTGTGGTTGCTCAGGGTATGTATCTATCGGCATCCCATAAAGGGGTTGTGAATGGTCGTAACAACCTATAGCCGATGAATTACGCGTGTTTTCCCCCCAATTCAACCTCGTGCAAAGGAAAATTTGCGACAGTAGAGTTATCGAACGCACGTACTAGCCTCCTATTATCTTTTTGCATAACCCCTATGATATTTTGCATTTGGTCTTGCTGCTCATCTATATAATTTTTAAGAGATTGGAGCTCGTTCGTGTCGCTTATCTTGGGGGTATTCATGGTAGGTCGAAGTGCGGCTAGATCTGTCACCCATTGCCGAACGACCTTGTTGTTCCTGTCCACCTTGAAGTTGGCCAGGAACTTAGCCTTTGCTTCTTGGATCAGCTGCTCCTTGTGCTCCTCAAACTGGAGTTGTTCGCCAGCCGGCAAGGTCTCCCAATTCGGCTCTATGATATTGCTGGGGGAGACGTTAGAATTATCCCTTGAACCGGCCATTGAGGGCCGATCTGATGGGTCTATATGTGCTGTCCCCAGTGGAGTCACCAAAAAGTGTGTTGACGTCGATTCGGGTGCCAATCACTGTGATGATAACCGACGGCGGTGTCCTCTGCAGAGGCACGGACGGTCCACGGCCAAGGGCCGGACGGTCCACGCCTGATGGCTGGACGGTCCACGCGTGCGCAGGGGCGGCGAGGTTCGCCGGTGGCGCCTGGATCTCGCTCCCGGGAGGGACCCCGTCGGGGAGAAGAGATCCTAGGTGTTGTCTAGGCTCGATAGGCCGACCTAGACACCTCTAATCGATGTAGAGCCGAAGAGAAGCGAAGAATTTTGGGATTGGAAGACTAAACTAGAACTAGACTATAACTACTCCTAAATGTACTAGATAAAATGTGAATTATATTGATTATAGGTTCAATTGATCATCTTTAATTGGTCGTATTCCTCTGTATTTATAGAGGAGGGGGCTGGACCCGTTACAAACAAATCTTCTGAGTTAATTCCGCGAATTTAGCCAATAACCATAGCAAGAAACTCGGAACCCTAATTAATTCTGCACGCGCGCGGACCGTCCGCACCACCAGTGCGGACTGTCCGCACGACCATTTTAGTGCCAACACGAATATTATCGTGCTATTTGGATCCGTTCATTTCAAAGGAATTGAAATATACTAATAGAGTAAGCTATTAGTTTAGAATTTGACATTCCACAATTTCTAAATTTTAAATACGATCCTATCTCAAAGTTATAGAGTAGAGAGATGGAAACTGATTTTATGTATCTGCATGATATGTTTCTACTCTGTAATTTATAACACGCTCTTCGGCACACTACCTTATAGTAGAAATATAGCACATAAATATTTCTCTCATGTGGCAATAGTGGTACACAAGTATATTCCGCTTAAAACCATATTAGCATAATTGATTTATGCCTAAATTTAGATTTTTAAAACGGAATTCAATTTCAAGGATCCAAACAGGCGTTAGATTAATTGTTATGGAATATATTTTTGTACAAAGTTTTATTAGAGATAAAAACATTAAAATTATTTGATTAAACTTAAACTAGTTTGACTCGCCCAAATTCTTCTCTAGTTATATCTGTTATGAACGTAGGGAGCATCTTTCATTTCCGGTGTAATTAGGGTACGTCAATATCCACTTTTTTTTTCATTTGCGAGGAAAGAAAATTCCACGAAGTTATCACCCAAAATAATTCAATGTGATGTTTGACCAGAAAATTTTGCTTGTTGCTTCTCGAATTAATTTATGTCTCTATATTTTCATCATATTCGTTTGGCTTTAATCTGTACCGGCTTCTATTCTACAGTATTTTTGTCTCTATAGATTACAGGTGCAGCAGTCCAAACAACTGACTTTTTTTATCCAAAGCGAGGGTTTAATTTCTTCTTATCGAGGATTTCTTGATAGTGTTTTGATTAATTTGTGAGGGGTATGCATGTGCTCAATAATATGAAAGTAAAAACACAATAGACACAAAATTTATACATGTTCAGGCTCTTAAAGCGATAATACTCTATCCAGTTTACCGGTGGTTATATTCTTAGTTATGTTCTAATTATTTTTCGTGCCACTTGGGACATCTCCTTCCTTTTATAGTTGAAACAAGGAGTTTGATAAGAGGTTTATCGGAGGCAGTCTAATACCCAGGCTAACTATTAGTTTTAAAGGTTCTAAACAGGACCTAGCGTGGAGGTTTGAGTGCATGGAAAAGGTCTTAAATGCAAATTTAAATAGCGGTAGATGAAGCAATTTAAATATTTCAAGGAATTAAAACGAGTCAAAATTTTGTTCATGGATCAACATAGAAAGAGATTATTAAGGTATTAGAATATAGTTCTTTTCAGATAAAGATTTCTTTGGAACCTATGATTCTAAAAAACATATGGATAGGGAAAACAAAGGATTGGATCTAATGAAAATGGGAGAACACAGTTCATTCGTTTCAAAGCGCTCCTTATTTAAGAAAACAAAATCTTGAGGTTATTTTCAGCAGATTCGCTATCACATCTCATATTTCAACTCTTATTTTAAACTCTAGCCTACAAACAGTAAATATTACCTTGTCCGCTGTGCACCGGACTATCCAGTGAGACACCAGACTGTCTGCGCAGAGGGGCCTGCAGACAGACGCCCTCGGGCTGTAGCACCATACTGTCTGGTATGCACTGGACAGTCTGGTAACAGTTCCGCGTCCCCTATTTTACCCTGTCTACCGAAGACAGTCTAATGATTAGAATCCTCCAAAACCCCATTGAGAATCCTACCATCCAGAGGATTCCCAACATACATTATTAATGAAATGTTAAGTTCGTTTTGCTGCTGTATTACACCTTAGGGCTAGTTTGGCAACCCCATTTTTCAAGAGAATTCTATTTTCTCAAGAGAAATTACTTTATTTTTCTTTGAAAAAATGAAAATCCCTTGAGAAAATAGGGTTCCCAAACTAGTCCTTAATAATGAAAAAATGCACATTAAACAGAAACCAGTCGCCGGTAACTAATGAATGTGGACAATATGTACACGCCACCGTATCTCTACTACTTATTAAGGCAGTAAGGGGTAGGCTGCCATTCCTGGTTCTGCCATTCTCATTCCCATGCTCCCTAGTCGTACAACGTTTGACAGATCGTCCCACACCCATGGCATTTCTCATTCCCATCCACAACATCGTCTAACAGGTGGGTCCCACAACTGTGGCATCTTCTCTGTTTCCCATTCCCACACATGTGCACCGCTCTAACATGTGGGTCCCACAACCATGACCATCGTCGTGCAATCCATTCCCTGTTCTGCCACACTTAGCACGCCGGACCCATATGACAGCCTCGGCCCCCGTGGTTCTACCGTTCTTCCTCCCATGCCTCTGACATGTGGGCCCAAGGCGTAACTCCGCAACTCCCTCTCGCACCCAACCCAACGCATGCAAGCCTCTACCCAGCGGGCCCATATTCCTTGCCAAGCAAAAAACATGTCTAAACGGCATGAACCGTTCCCACCAACGCCATTGTGCCACAAACAAGTTGACATTTGTGGTCGCATCAATGCTTATAAGCCGCTCTCTGTCTGTTTCCCTGGCCGGTATTGCACTAACCACACCCGTAAAGAGAGTATCACAACAGCGCTGGTGTCTTGGGCTAAAATCTTCGTGTGACCCATATTCCAGCGATGTTTGGTGCAGCCCAGATAGCGAATCGGTACAATAACTACCATCCTCTTCTTCGACAACCTCCGCCTCAATGACGACGCGACACAAACGGAGCAACCGCTCGCTCAGCCTCACTCCTACGACCTCCCTCTCCACGCGAAAATGCCCGCAGGCGGTTGCTCCGGCGGCCCCACCTGCTCCTCACCGCGTTGCCGTCGTCTTCCTTCCCAAGCCACCACCTTCACATACCGCCACCGACGCTGTGTCCCATTGCCATGCCCCTCACGACCACTCAGACACACATAGCGCCTCCAACGAGCTCCACCTCTTCACTAGCGACAACAAGGAGTGGGGGCCTAAGTCTGTAGGCAGAGGGCGGAGGAGGAGCCGAGTCGAGGCGAGACGATGGGGTAGCAGCCGCTGATCTACGTGTTCGTGGTGCACACAATAAGTTCACCTACAACTGCGATGGCCACACCTTCAACTACCTCATCAAGGATGAATTCGATGAGTAGCTTTCCTCCCCTTCCATCACTCTGGCTCCGATCCATGCTTTCCCTCCTCAATCCTCCTCGATTCGAGCTGCCATGGGCTCAAATCGAGGCTTGTCTAGCTTGGATCTTGCAGAGTTCGCCTCGATCCGCCTGGTACACGTCGTCGGTAGACAGCACTGCTCCCCTCCCCATACTGGCCTCCTCCTTCCCCTTCCCCTTCCCATGCCGGTCTCCCCTTGGTACCCTTTGTTTCCCCCACCGCCACAGCCTATCTCGCCTAGCGCTGCGCCGCACCACCCCCTCGCCTGCTCTCCTTCTGCCCCCAGATTCACCCCCATCCGACGTCCGACGCCAGCCGCCAGGAACCGCTCAGCTCTCAACGTCCTCAACCTTCGCTGAAATTGACGGGTGCTGAAATTTGCTACCATAAAACTCTACTTATATGATGAAGTGCGCATGATTACTTTCTTGTTTATTCATTGTGATTGGTTGATTGGTTTCATGTGGGTCATTGCCCCACATTAGGTTTTATTGTTAGGTTTTGCAAGTCGGTCAAATTTCGTGTATGTACTTTAATCGTAGATGAGTCGTACAGTTACTGCAGGTAAAATGTTAGGTCAGATTTCGATAGTGAAACAAATTGGTCTAGAGGGAAGGATTGTGATTGGCTTCATGTTTGCTCTTAGTTGTTTGGTGTGTTTACTTGTTGGTTCATTTACTCTCTGTAGAACTTGCTATGCTATTTCTTCATTCTTGGTCTGTTTGTGTTTGTACCCATTACTTTCATTTACTCTATGCCGAGCTGTTAAGAACATTACAAATGTTCTCCGTCGTGCAGGTTCTCCATCTTCCATTTACCAACTTTTGACCCTTCTGTACTTGAGATTGGGCCTGTTTGGATCCAAGGGGATAAATTTTAGTCTCGTCACATCAGTAGTAGAAAGGAGGGTTAAACAGATGATGAATTAGTGCCATATCTGCAGTTGCTAGAGGTGGGTATACATGGTCTTCTATAAGAGAGGCCAATGCCACCCACACAAATCATGCAGCTACGTGGTGAGCACAAACTGAACTACTCTTTTACTAAAGATAAAGATACTAAAGAATATTATGCTGGTTATTGAATTAAGGAGGGTTCCAAACAAAACAAATTCAAAATTTTGTTGGTTATTGAATTATTGTTAATTCAAATGCTAAAAATGCCCTCTATGAGTTGTATGATATTTTAAAACTTTTTTTATTTACATTTACATTGTTTGTTTAAGACCAAAACAGATCTTATAAGTTGAACCATTCTTTCAAATTTTGATTAGTATCTATTATTTCATATATTCAGATATAACTGTATGTTTTCCTTGGTTGTGCCTGGTATTTGTTTGTAGATATCAGCAGATGGGAGGGAGCATTGGCTTTAGCCTATCAGCTATTCATGATCTGTAGATGGGAGGGAGCATCAACTATTCTATAATTGATTGATATCTATACTATACTTAAAGCACCAGTTTCAACGGTCGTCATGCGTCATTTTTTACAAATAACCTCTCACAACTATTTCAAATTAATCCGATGTATATCTATATATGCCAAACGACGCCCGACAGCCACAACTATGGCATAGGCACGTCATGTTGGCCTGCTAACTATGTCGGGCCAGCCCGTTAGCCCGTCGATCCATTTAATTAAATCAGCGTAACGACGCCCGACACGGGCTAGATGCACGCGAGCCACAACTATGGCACAGGCACATCATGCTAACTGTGTCAGGCTAGCCCGTTAGCCCGTCGATCTATTTAATTAAATCAGCGTAAAATGTTAAAAACGGGAGGTGGGGTTCGAACCCATGCCCTGATGCAAGAAGGGCGGGAGACACAGGGTGAAACTGTCTAACCAGTAGAACATCACGCTAAGATGTTTTTAATATTGAATATAAATTGTATATAGGTATATACGTTTTTTGTAAAATAAAAAAATAATCGTGTTGGGCCGGGCCAGCACTACGGTCCGAGGCTACAGCCCAAGCACGTCACGACGTTCTTGGCTCTTGTAAGCATTAGGTCGTTTCTGAGACCATATTGGTGCAATGGACTACATGGTGTTTGAGGTTGCTGAATTGGATGGAGCAGCAATGATTTGTCACACAAACAGCAAAATGAAAGGTTATTTGTTGGTTTTAAACGTTAGTAATTGCTACGAAGTAGCATAATTTATATAGAGCGCATTCAGTTTTTTTATGCTTGACTTTAGCAATCACTTGATATTTTGATCTATCTTTTTTATAAGTTTGACTTCATGAGACTTATTTTAGAAACTTGATCTCACAAACTTTCTCTTATTTGGTCTCTGTAGGATGGAATTATGTCATTTTATAATCTCTATTCATTCAGTCAATCGTTGTGAACTCTCTTCTAATCGCTCACTTCATTGACCATGTTGTACCAAGACATATTTGCATGGAGTAAACAATAACATCAGTTAGCCAAATCAAAAAATATATTATACAGAGAGCGGAGACAATCATTAAAAAATATTGATTTTTTATGGATAGTTTACGTGGGTATTGTTGTAAGCCGTTGCAACGCACGGGCAACCAACTAGTATTTTTTTATGTAGTGCTTTTTGAGTTTTATGCGTCATGGTGTGGCCATTGTCAGAATCTGGCCTCAGTATTGGATGAAGTTATAGTTCTATTACAGAAAGATGAAGGTGCAACCATTGCTAAGATGGTAACGTGCATCATGATACTGATAGTTAGAGGAGTGGGGACTGGGGACATAGTGAAGGTGATGCTTATAAGCTACGTATCTTGATTTTTTATTATGATTTCAAGATATTTGTTTTATCTATTTTTTGTCATATGCTTGTATGATGCATGGAAGCTGATGAGTGCGTCCTATATGCTTTTCAGTCCCTTTTCCAAAATGATTCTCCTACAACATTACTTGCTCATGTGATGGGCACCATTGGCTCCATAGAACAAGCTATGCTTGCATAGGGATGCCACACCTACAAATATTTCACAAAGAACCACAAGTTGTATGAAAAAAAATCAAGTTTCACTACTACAGATCATGTTATATGAGATGGTTAATTTTTAGTTATTAAGACGCTTATAAAGTGTCCAAATTTGATGGAGTCGTAAAAGATGTCTCACATTTAAGATGGTTATAAACCGTCTTAAAAGATATTTTATAAGATAGTTTTAAATTTATAACCGTCTAAAAAGGTGTTTGTTTAAGTCATTTGTTTGATCAACCGTCTTGAATTAGGTTTTTGGTTAAGATGCTTCTTCTAAAGAACCATCTAGAATACGAATATTATAAGACATAAAGTATTTATCAAACCGTATAGAATATCCTATAATAATAGATGCTTGCAACAAGAAAACCATCTTATTTAGAGACTGATATTGGATGTTTTGGAAACTGTCTTATTAAGATTTAGACAAAATAACTTACATAACTAGACATTCTTCAATTTATAATCATTTTTGAGATATCACATTATAATAATTTGAAAGAGAAATATACATAAACACATATTTAATAAAATATAGATAAGTATAATTCAATGTCTCATAAACACTAGTACACAGAAGCTCTATAGTGGCGGTTCTAAACCTATTTACACAGGCGTTTTTCAGTACCGCCAGTGCTAGGGGTCAGTGGAAATCAGCATTTCCACTGGCGGTTATTTTGGAACCGCCAGTGAAAAGTGCATTTTCACTGGCGGTTTTCTTAAGAAAACCGCCAGTGAAAATGCTGATTTCCACTGGCGGCTGTATAAAGAAAACCGCCAGTGGAAATGCATTTCCACTGGCGGTTTTATAAAGCAAACCGCCAGTGGAAATGCACTTTTCACTGGCGGTTTACTTTATTTAGCCGCCAGTGGAAGTTTTCCCGCCTTTTTTCAAATTTCAAACAATACTGAATTATATATATATTTATTTACACACACACAAACATATATATATATATATAGATCTATATTGATATTGAAAGCAACATACATATATTTATATACATCAAAGTATTCTTTTTACAACCATATATGCTTCATGCATTCTATACATCATAAGTTTTCACCTAAGCTCTAATAACTATCTCGGCTAAGAGATAATCTACTAATTTCTGTTAGTATTCTGAACTCTGGCAAAGCTAATGTCCCGGAAGCATCGTGATATTTTCCTTCTGCGGGAATGACCTCTTTCAATATGAATGTGCAGAGGTCCTCGACTATGCCATACAATGCAGCTTCGGTCAAGTTCTCCGGGTTTCCTCGTTGAAATTGCTGTAAAGGAATTTTATAAACATCATCTATTTATACTCAATAATAACACATTTGCATCTTTAATGACATAAATACATACTTGACTATTACTAATAATACCTTGTCAGGGTTCGTGATGTATCGTCCGTTCACTCTCATGAACTCGCACGTATAGAATCCACATAGGACCGATCCTTGTGGTTGCTTGTGGCACTACATAACGGGAGATTGGTTATTTAGTTGCAACATTGTGTATGATATGTATTCATAAAATCACATACTTACCGGCCAGTGATGATGGATGTCTAGTGGCACGCGTTGTTTCGACAGGTCGTACTTTCCACCTTTAAACTTATAAAACCTAAAAGCCCTGTGATCTCAAATAAAATCACCATGTTATTCTCAAATTTTAATCGATAAAAGTATGCATGCATAGAAAAGGCTTACAGCTCTAAGGTGCTGAGGAATTCTGCATATGTCGAAGGGTCGAAGTTCAAGGAGTCGAGCACCAGCACCTTTCCAACCTTAGGATAAATGAGGAAGCATATCCAGTGGTCCCTGTACGAATCAAATTTGTGATGCATGTGTATTGAAATTATTGATTTTATTTATGCAAAATCACACTTACTTAAAGTTGTACGGGGCTATTATGGCTTCCCTGTCTTGAAATTGAAGCATTGCATGTCCTATATAGGTGGCGTATCGAGCTTCAAAATCCTTCTTCATATCCTTTATACGCTTCTCAACTTCTTCGTCCGTCTTTCCCCGTAATTCATCATTGTCTTTCCCAATTCTAAAAGTGTGGCTTTCCTCGCATATAAGTATTGGGTTGAGATACCCAACCCTTTTACTGGCACTAGCATTGGGCTTGGTACCGTAAAGAATCTCCTGCTGATCATGTTGCATTCTGCAAGTCACACGTGCATGTCAGATATTGAAATTTTATACAGCTCACTAATAATAACACACATATGTGGAAGTATGAGCGACACTTACAATGCAAACATCGTTACAAGTTGCACGTCGAGTCTCTGAAGGTTCATCATTAACCACATGTCCTCGAATGTAACAACGGCCTTTTGGTCCGAACCAATAAAAGCATGGTCTGGTATATGCACACTGATGGTGTCGATGCCAACCGATGATGCCCGCATATACCAGTCATGCAACCTTTTAACACCAGCCGGGACCTTTCTTAGTTTCTCAAGAGGTAGCAGAGGTCTGCCCGGCACATATTTTTTAGGCACGTTTTTGTAATCTGCCTTAGTTGGCTTCTTTATTTTTGCGGCCATTGCCTCAGCCTTTTTTGCAGACTCCTCGTGCTTGGCCAAATCAACAGTTTGTGACGTGAGGCTCCGTCCAATCCCTTTCAAAAACCGAGCTGTGCCAGCAGTAGTTGCTTTACTCTTCTTTTTCTGATACGGGGACACCAATTTTGGAATAGGAAGTTTAGATTTCTTTGATGGCCTTGGATCATTTGATGGTTGTGGAGAAGGTGGATCCCTTGATGGTGGCGTAGACAGTGGGTCACCAAGAGGATGGGGAGGAGAAGGTGGTGGAGCCCTGAATGGTGATGCTTGTGGCGGAGACGGTGGGTCAGAAAAAGGATGAGGAGCAGCATGTGAAGTTTGAGGAGGTGAGGATGATGGATGTACAATAGGAGCAAAAATTTGAGAAGGCGGAGACGGTTGGGCCTGCGACGCCTGCGACGAATTCGACCAATCAACCAAATCGACATCCCTTCGAGGCCAAAGGATAAAATTGTTGATAGCTTGTCCAAGTTTCTCGATACCTTCGGGCCCAGGGATGTCTAGCATGTCGTCCTCGGATCCTTGGAGGACCGACGACACTTCTACTTTGCAATAATCATCTGGAATATCATTTCCATGGAACTTACATCCTGGGATCGCAAGGCCTGTGGCTACTTTCTTTGTACGTTTATTGTTAATACCATATCTTATAACCAGTGTGCACGCCACAGGCCTTGTGATGTCATCAACTGGATAACGGTCCTTATTTCCCGTTGAAGCAACAGAGCTTGGTAATGTCGTACAATCTGTGGAAGCCGGCGGTTGAGCTGCTGGAATTATTTGTATTTGTGGAGTGGTCATCTGTTGAACAGACATCGCACTCGCCAACTGTTGCATCAATTCTGGAGGAGGATTCGATAGCATTTGAGACATCATGGCTTTGAACTCTTTCTTGGCCTCCTCCTTAAAATAATCCGCCATCTCTTCCTTGTATCGATCACGTTTCCTGTACAGACTTTCCCACTGTTGTCCGAATCCTTCCTTCCATCCTTCCTTAGACGAGATTCCTCGTACACGGCCAGGATGCTCAGGGTTACCGAGACCAGCTGTTAGGATGTCTCTTTCCCTTTGTGGCTTAAAAGTTCCTTCGCTCTGCTTAGCTGCCATTGTATATATGTTTTTTGCCGCTTCTTCGACAATGGGATCATCAAAAGATACACCGGTCTCGGTTTCCCTTGGTTTTCTAGCACGGAGCCAATTTGCCGCCCTTTCACCAAGTTGCTCGGACAGCGTCGGCAACCCTGCGGCCTTCTTCTCGGCGTCTTCTTGTCTCCATTTAGGAACCTGACGCTTGTAACCACCTGTGCCTAGGTGGTGGCGGTACTTGTTCTTCTTTGATAGTTCTGAATTTGCCTCACTTAGAGATATGAAATCAGGGCTGCTCCTCTGCTCTAGAAATACTGCCCACTGACCTGCTGAGATTTTATATTTTTTGGTCGGGTCCAGACCTTTCTTTGCAAACTTTGTGTTCATCTCAGACCTCCAGTTTCAGAAATTGATTGCAAGCTGCTTCATCGTGTATTCCTTCACGAGTTCTTCTGAACCCCGAGGCAGAACGAACCTCATTAATAGCTTATTCCATATTTGATTCTTCACATCATCTGGCACATCTCTCCACTGTCGTATTGTTATGTCAAGATTATCTCTAACTAAAAACCCAAGTGCATTCCGGAACTTAGGTAGTGCCTCTTCCGGAGCTAGGGGCTGACCTTTCGGGCTCACGTCTGAGATTTTGTATGTTTTGTCGGGAAACTTGTTCAGCCCCCTGTCACCTCTTTTTCGATCGCTCTGCTTCCTTTTCCTTGACGTCTCGGTTGTTGTCTTGGTCTGTTCCGGTGCGTCTTGGGTCGGCTCCGGTACGTCTTCGTTTCGTGCCACGGCTTCTTCGAGTATCGCGCGAAATTCAGACACGACCTCCTATTCATGTAATAAAATGCACAAGAGATCATGCATGTGAAATCAGTAGGGTACACATACGAAGCTAAAGATGCGTACTTTTACCTCAGCTTCTTGTGGATCATAAGTAGGGTCACGTTGCAACTCACGGAGAGCGGCCCTATCTATGCTAGTGGTAGGAAAAGGGTCGCTAGGCGTTTCATATCCTTCACTGCTGGATTGTTCTTGAGCAACACTCTTGTCCATGTGCTCGGGCACTAAATCTTGGTCCTTGATCGGAGAACTCATTGAGCTATATATATACAAATACATAAGCAATAATTAAATACATATTAACACATATTAACGTAAGCAATAATTAAATTCATATTAACAAATAGTATAATTAAATACATCCTCAGGCACTAAACCCTTAACCCTAACCCTAAACCCTAACCCTAAACCCTTAACCCTAACCCTAACCCAAAACCCGAACCCTTAACCCAAAACCCCAACCCTTAACCCAAAACCCGAACCCTTAACCCTAAACCCTAACCCTAACCCTAACTATAACCCTTAACCCTAAACCTAACCCAAAACCCGAACCCTTAACCCAAAACCCGAACCCTTAACCCTAACCCTAACCCTAAACCCTAACCCTAAACCCTAACCCTTAACCCTAACCCTTAACCATAACCCTTAACCATAACCCTAACCCTAAACCGTAACCATATAGTATCGTATAGTCGTATAGTATCGTGTAGGACGGGGAGAGAGTCACATAGGACGTATAAAGAGGGAGAGAGGGAGAATCGTATGGATATTATCGAGTTACGTATAGAGAGGGAGAGAGGGAGAGTCGTATAGGACGAGGAGAGGGAGAGAGGGAGAGTCGCATAGGACGTATAGAGAGGGAGAGTCGTACGGAAATTATCGAGTTCAGACGGATATTATCGAGTTGTGACGGATAAAATTACAATGGATATCGACATCTTAAAATTACAATGGATATCGACATCTTAAATACGGATTGTATGTCTATATTCAATTGGATGGTGATGAATCTAGACACATATACAAAGCACATACATCAACTATTGTATGAACCATATAAAAAGCATATACAAAACATATACATCTAGACACATATACATCTTTCTCTCCTCTCTCTCTCTCCCTCATCTTTCTCTCTCACTCTCTCTCTCACTCCCTCAACTCTCCTCTCTCTCCCTCCTCTCCTCTCCTCTCTCTCCTAGCCCTCTCTCTCCCTTATCTCCCTTATCTCCCTCCTCTCTCTCTCTCCTCTCCTCTCTCTCCTAGCACTCTCTCTCCCTTATCTCCCTCTCTCTCATTCCCTCTCCTCTCTCTCTCCCTCCTTTCCTCTCCTCTCTCCCTCCTCTCTCTACCTCCTCCTATCCCTCTCCATCCTCCTCTCTCTCTCCCGGCCCTCTCCCTCCTCCTCCCTCCTCTCTCTCTCCCTCTCCCTCCTCTCTCTCTCCCTCTCCCTCCTCCTCTCCTCTCTCTCTGTATCAGAGGCGGCGCGCGGCACGGCGGCGTACGGCGGCGGCGTGCATGGCGCGGCGGCGCGGGCCCGAGCAGGGACAATAAACGGCCGGGACAGAGGGGGGAAAGGGCGGAGAGAGAGAGGGAGGGGAGCAAACCACGATCGACGGGCGCGGGGACGGCGGCGGCAGAATGGCCGACGGCGAAGTCGAACGGACGCGCGGGCGATTTTGGCAGCCTGACGGCGTCGGGTGGAAAACTGGCGCCAGGACTTGTAAAAATTTCGGCCCCGAGCGCGCCCGCCTATATATAGGCGCCATTTCTACTGGCGGTTCACAATGACAACCGCCAGTAGAAATGATTTCTACTGGCGGTGGACAACGAGAACCGCCAGTAGAAATGTCATTTCTACTGGCGGTTCTCGTTGTCCACCGCCAGTAGAAATAGTTTTTAATTATTATTTAACATAGTTTTTATATATTGTTTTACTCTACTTTTTATTTTTTATATATTTAATTAGTATAGTTTTTATATACTACATTATGTATACATTTTATATATTACATTTAGTATATTTTTATATATTGTTTAGTATCCTCTCTCCCCCTCTCTCTCCTCTCTCTCTCTCCTCTCTCTCCATCCCCTCTCTCTCCTCTCTCTCTCTCCCTCTCCTCTCTCTCTCTCCATTTACCTCTCTCCTCTCTCTCTCTCTCTCTCTCTCCATCCCCTCTCTCTCTCCATCCTCTCTCTCCCTCTCCCTCTCCTCTCTCTCTCTCCCCCTCTCCATCCTCTCTCTCTCCTCTCTCTCCATCCCCTCTCTCTCCTCTCTCTCCATCCTCTCTCTCTCTCCTCTCTCTATCCCCTCTCCCTCTCCATCCTCTCTCTCTCCCTCTCCATCCTCTCTCTCTCCCTCTCCTCTCTCTCCTCTCTCTCTCTCCCTCTCCTCTCTCTCCATTTACCTTTTGTGAAATCCTGTTGAAAAAGTAGCACAATTACATGCTTCGGATTGTCGCTAACAATAATCAATTACATGACAAGTCCTAACAATAATCAATTACATGACAAGTATATAATCTAGGAAGCTATTGTTCTGCCTTGTCCATCGTGGCGTACCCAGGGCAACGAATTGCGTGGGATGCTTCGCTCAACGTTCCTTATCTTGGTTGGATGGTCTATGAAAAGAGACATGTCGTTGAACTGGTTAAAATCCTCTAAATCAGATACACCATCAACTCCTATAGCTTGTTGTTTTCCAGGAAAAACTACATGCTTCGGTTTGTCGGTGCTTTTCTTCTCGTTGTTAGAAATGATCCGTTCAGCATAGAAGACCTGTGCAGCACGATTAGCAAGGATCCATGGGTCATCTTTGTAACCTACCTTACTTAGATCAAGAACTCTGACCCCATAGTTGTCTACCGTGACATGTTTGTCTTCAACCCATTGACATCGGAAAACCGAGATCTGAAATGTACCATAGTCTAGTTCCCATATGTCCTCAATAAAGCCAAAATATGTAATAATCTCACCAGTTTCATCATCTATGGCTTCGCATCGAACACCACTGTTTTGTGACATGCTCTTTTTGTCCTTGGACTTGGTACAAAATGTGAATCCACTAATGTCATAGGTTTGCCATGTTGTGACCTGGCGTGATGGTCCAGATGCCAAGCCCTTGATGGTTTGTTCTTCTATTGTTTCTCCACGTGGAATGTCCTTCACCATTAGCCATGTGTTGAACCGCTGCTTATGTTGCTTCATTACCCAATCATCCGTATGCCCAGGATTTTGCTCGCGAAGCTCATTGATGTGTTGTTGGATAAATGGCTCCATTATCGTTAGCTGATGTAGGATGCTCTGATGTGCCTCAAGTACTATATCGTAATCCGGTGGGATGAAAGATTTCCGTCCCATCCTCCCGCTTCCATACAGTCTACCCTCGTGTCGTGACGGAGGCAGACCTATTGCAACCTGGTCTTTTAGGATACTATTGCAGAATGGACCTCCGGACTCAATGGCCTCTTCGGTACAGTACCCCTCTATCATGGATGCCTCGGGACGAGCACGGGTTGATACATAGCCATTCAGTATTGACATGAAACGCTCATACGTCCACATTTCATGCAAGTACATAGGACCCAATGCTTCTATTTGTGGCACCAAGTGCACCACAAGGTGCACCATAATATCAAAGAACGATGGAGGGAAACACATCTCAAACTGTGATATTGTCTCCACTGCGAATTCCTGAAGAGATGCCAACTCATCACGGCCAATTACCTTTTGTGAAATCCTGTTGAAAAAGTAGCACAACCGTGTGATTGCCATCTTTAAAAACAAAGGATTTATAGCCCTGATGGCAATAGGTAGGAATGTAGTCAGCATGACATGGCAATCATGTGAGTTGTAGTTGGTGATTGTCAGGTCTTTCATTGACACGATACTCCGTATGCTAGAGCAGAATCCGGATGGGACTTTCAAATTCTTGAGCCAAACACACATCGCATGTTTCTCATCTACATTGAGATTGTAGCTTGCTGCTGGGAGATGGTACTTCCCATTTTCTTGAAGAACGGGATGTAGTTCCTTTTTTATGCCTAAATCTACCAAGTCCATGCGTGAATTGAGCCCTTCTTTTGTTTTGCCCTTTATGTCTAGCAAGGTGCCCATTATGCTTTCAAACACGTTCTTCTGAACGTGCATACCATCGATCGCATGCCGCACATCTAACTCTTTCCAGTAAGGCAAGTACTCGAAGAAAATAGACTTCTTCTTGAATATAGCCCCCGAAGATGGTTTAGCATCCTTCCTTGTTTTTCCGTCTTTTGTCTTCTTCCCGAAAACAAACTTGATATTCCTGACTATTTCAAAAACTCTATGACCTCTATTGTTACCCGATGGAGCAGTAGAATGTAGTTCACCATTATTGTCGAAGTACTTATCCATCTTTCGCATGCGGTACCTGTGTCCTTCCAATAAAAAGCGTCTGTGCCTCATGTAAACTATCTTCCTAGATGCAGCAAGGGATACGTAAGCAGTTCCATCAATGCATACTGTGCAACCAACCTTTCCCTTAAACTGGCCTGATAATGTGAAGAGAGCAGGGTAATCGTTGATCGTAACAAAAAGAATTGCTCTCAGCGTGAATGAACCTTTACGATACTCATCCAACATTTGAACACCCGTTTCCCACAATATTTTCATATCCTCCATTAAGGGCTCCAAAAATACATCCATGTCAACTCCAGGTTGTGTAGGTCCAGAAATAAGGATGGTTAGCAAAATGTACTTCCGTTTCTGCATCAACCATTGAGGAAGGTTGTATATGGTGAGGATCACCGGCCATGTGCTATGCTTGCTGCTCCTCTCAGCAAATGGGTTCATTCCATCAGTACTCAGTGCGAACCTAACATTTCTCGGTTCATCGGCAAAGTCTCGGTGGTTGTCATTGAAATCTTGCCACTGCTTCCCATCGGCTGGATGTCGAAGCTTCCCATCGTTTTTGTGCTCATCAGAAGCATGCCAGCTCATAAGTCTGGCATCCTCAGGATTAGCGAACAAACACCTCAATCGATCGACGACGGGGAGGTACCACATCACCAAAGCAGGAATCTTTTTGAGCGCATAATAGTCTACTTCTTTTTCTTTGCTCGTGGATTTTGAAGTCTTTTTTTGGGCTTTCT
Organism: Zea luxurians; assembly: GCA_029449295.1. NCBI lineage: Eukaryota > Viridiplantae > Streptophyta > Magnoliopsida > Poales > Poaceae > Zea > Zea luxurians. Next base: position 8,427,056 of record JAOPSE010000082.1, on the reverse strand, counting down.
TTCGCTTCTTCCCTTTAGACACGGATGCAACACACTCTTCGTCCTCTCGATAGTCTTTATTCGTCTTGTACCTACTTGCACCGCACTTTGGGCAGCTCTCCAAGTCTTTATAATCATCACCTCGATAAAGGATACAGTGATTTCTACACGCATGGATCTTCTCCACACCCATAGTGAGCGGATTGATTAGTTTCTTTGCATAGTACGTGTTAGCAGGCACATTGTTCTCCTTTGGAAGCATGTCTGCGATAATACTCAAGAACGCATCGAAGCCAGCATCAGACACACCATATTTAGCTTTTAACATCAACAGCTTTAGCACAGACCGGAGCGTCGTGAACTCTTTGGTACAACCCTTAGACTCGTCGTACAAAGGCTCTTCTGCTGCCTTCTTCAGGGACTCCATACCTTTCATTAAGAACATCGATTGATCTGTATGACGATGCAACATTGCCTCTAGCAACTCTGCATCTTCCTCAGCCATAACACTTGGCAGAACATGAGGTCTATCATGTTCATTTCCTCCAGCGTAACCATGATCAGTAACATTTTGCACTACATGTTCGCTCTGTGGAAGAGGTTGGTGTGTCTCGTGAACGAACTGAAATCTGTCGTCGATGTTCTCAGGGTTTCCAGTCGTATAAGGCGAAGAGCTACCCTCTCCATGCTTTGTCCAAATTGTGTAATCCTTCATAAATCCTCGGCATACCAGATGAGATATGATTTGTTCTGTGTCATTAAATACAGCAGCATTTTTGCAGTCCATGCATGGACAATATATGTGTTTTGTCTTTGTTCTCCAAGCATGGTTCGTAGCGACATCAATAAACCTATGGACTTCGGATATGTATGATGGATCTAGCCTTGATAAGTTATACATCCAGGATGTCCTCTCCATCACCACCTGTAAAAAAGTAACATAAAACACATGGTGAAACCCTATATCCAAAAATGTGGCTAAAATGTGAAACCCTCCCTCTCTCTCTCTCCTCTCTCTCTCTATCCTCTCTCTCCTCTCTCTCACCTCTTTAACACATGCTTCGGTTTGTCGCTAACACATGCTTCGGTTTGCAAGTCGTGTAAAATTACATGCTTCCAATAAAAGTAGTTAGACTACTTTATCTCTAACACATGGTGAAACCCTATATCCAAAATGTGGCTAATAAAATGGAGGAAAAATGAACAAAATTTGGCAAAAGAAACATAAGCCAAACTTTTTTAGCAACTAATAAACAAAAAAAATTAATACCCAAACCTATCTTTAACACATGGTGAAAGCCTAGTTTCAAAATGTAGTTAAAATTGAGCAAAAATAAACAATAACTGACAATTGAAATAATTAAACCAACCTTCCATACAACACATTCACCATTCATAAAGCAACTAAATATGTGTTATGGATAAACTTATTTGATAACTAAACATGAAAAAGGAGAGGGAATAGACAAAAACTAACCATCTTAAGCAACCTCATTTGAGTAAATAGAGAAAATTACCTAGCTACTTCTCTCTCACATGTAAAACCCTAGATCCAAAATGTGGCTAAAATTGAGCAAGAATGAACAAAAATTGACAAAGAAACATAAACCAACCTTTCTTATCCACCTTCTTCGAAGAAATGAAGAGCAAAACCTCCCCCCTTATATTTTTTGAAATCTGGACCTCCAAAATCGCCTCCAATGGAAGCTGGCTGCGAGCATACAGTTCACTGTCGGGGGAAAGAAGAGAGCTATTTATAACAGACAGTTCACTGGCGGTTGGCTTGAAAAACCGCCAGTGGAAACACATTTCCACTGGCGGTTGTCTTAACACAACCGCCAGTGGAAATAGGATGTTTCCACTGGCGGTTCGGTTACACCAACCGCCAGTGGACATTGGTTTTCCACTGGCGGTTATGTTACACCAACCGCCAGTGGAAACATCCTATTTCCACTGGCGGTTGTGTTAAGACAACCGCCAGTGGAAATGTGTTTCCACTGGCGGTTCCAAAGCCGGGCCCACCTCGTTTTTTTTACTGGCGCGCGATAACTGAAACCGCCAGTGATAATTTTTGGGTGCCGCAGGCTATGAGCTCTTTTCTACTAGTGAAATAAGTATTGTCAAATAAATCATACATAAGTGTACTCTAAATCCAAATTAAAATACTAACTGAAAAACTTATCATCAATCGTTTGCGCTAACATTGAATCTAACTAAGCATACAAGAATAGAAGGCGTGCTATCGCCGCGCCCCCGTCAGAAAGCGTTCGTTACAGATGCAGAGCTTTAGCTAGATTCATCAGACATCCATCATGACATAGCATGGCTAGGGGACCCGTAGGTAAACATCTTGGTAGAATGGTAGCTATATGATTCAAACAAATACCATTTCACATCATTACCCTGTTTGTATCTTGTAGTCCCTGAGAGCACAAGTAAACAAAAATTCAATGCAATCAACATGCTTGGTTATTTGTTACAAGCATGAAAGAAAACCAACCCCTTTTTCAATGCAATAAAAATTGTTTGGCTTCTAGTGTAAGGCCCTCTTTTCATACCTCCAAAATAAAACTATTTGGCTCCTAGTGTAAGGTGCAGTTGGCTCCCAGTTAATCGATTGCTTGACTTCATCAGTTGACATTTGATCTATATGGTTTTCCAACACATGCTTACCAAGAATTACTTTAGATGATTCAATCATGCATGTTATCAAAAAACAAGGACAACTAAGGATTAGGCATAAACAAAACAAAGCTTCAGACTTGTATGTTATGTGCAACCTCTCTTCTGGAACATGTTGGTCACTTGAAGTGTTTCCTACATCCACATCCATTGGATCATTTCCAAAGCTGTGAAGAGATCTTTTTTAGATACATGAATGTGGAGAAGGTAAAACCTAAGAAAAACAAAAGGCACAGATGAGACAAGAAACATATTGTAAATGAACTAGTTAGTTCTTAAGAAAGCTGAGACAGCTGGGTGGATAATATCATAAAATATTAAAATCACCTCAAGTCTATCCACTTGTTCATGCTCTCCCATCTCAGTCAACTTATATTGCAAAATTCAGAACTTGCAATGCGGACTCAACATCATATTTCAGACCCCCGGGGTGTCTCTCTTCCTAATTTGTTCACCCATTGGAAGACCAATCTCTAGGATCTAGATACATCGATACTCAACCTCCATCTTAGCAAGACGAGCAAGCTACACAAATCAGATCACATTTATGCCTGGTAAAAGTACATATAGCAAAAAAGATATCACAAAGGTCATATGGATGTAACATCTTACCTAGGCAGCCAAAAGTAGTAGAGATAAGGATGTGGACACTAGGACATAACTGTAGTGACATTTTTAACAAAAAAATTTAGTACCTTGCATAAAAGACTACTCAAATAAATTCAGCTACTATACTTCCAAGATGGCAGCTCCCTGATAACCACTACATGCTGAAACTTGGAGAAAAAAGTATATGCATCTCTGATGTTCATCAAATATAGTAAATTGCTAAAAACATAAAACCTACAGGCTACAACACACATGAATCAGCCCCTTACATATTAAGCAGACAAAATTTTCAAAACAGAAAAATAGGAGAGCAAACGAACCAGAACTAGAAGCTTGACGGCTCTTGTTCACAGAGTCCTCCTCTTGATCATATCAAGACTCTGCCTGGAGTTCCCGAGACGACATGCACCCCATTATCGAGCCTCCTGATGTCCTCATCAATACTCTTTCCACCAATGCAAGCATGCACTTGGACGTTCAGGTGGTCGCCAATAGCCGGCATAACTCTCTGTTTAGGAAGCAAGCTCCCTAGTAGGTGAGAGAATCAAAGCCAGTACCTGTGGGAACATAATAATAACAATAATAATAGAGTTAATTGAAATTCCAGCTCTGCTCTTGAATACTGAAAACACATATATTGATCCGAGTAATCAAGAATAAAAACAGGGAGTGCCCTAATTCGTGGAGGAGGTTGTCCTTGATGCCCATCTAGTCGAAGATGCTGACGACCTTGACCTCGCAGAGGTCTCGAAGGTGAGGTTCACATCATCTCATATGGCCAATACGAAGGCCAGGAGCTCAATATCATTCCGAGAAAGAGTTAACACAATCTTAGGGCCATGCGTAAACTTCTTCACTCCTGGATCTAAAATCAAGGGAGCCCATGAGAATCCTCCAATCTAGGCCGATGATATATCTGCTAGTCCTAGTAACCTGACCTTCCTTTCTTCATTCATCTCAATTGGGGAGCCGACAAGTGCGGGAGCCAGGCATGGGCGGAGGCGACGAGGGAGCGGACGCTAGCCATCAAGAGCAAGGGGAGGAAGAAGAGTGGATGCGTAGTGTCGTGTGGCGGTGGCAGCATGGAGTCCTGGGTGGAGAGAGGGGTGGTAGGAGCCTAGCCACGGCGTCTAAGACCGGCGGCGGGCGGAGCTCACGCCCGCAAAAAACAACCACCATGGCAGCAGCTGTAATACCCAATTTGTAATAGATAATAAAAGAGGAGAAAAGTTATTTTCCTATATTTTATGTGTATGTTGAATCTACTTATCATCACATGTGAACACCATATTCAAAAATAAATAATTAATAAAAGAATATATGCCCTTAAATTATGCATCATGCTGGATATTATTTTTGTGTGTGCATATTATGACAAAATAAAATAAAAAATGTGACAAGAAATATATTAAAGTCCAAAGTGGAATTTAAAATTAAAAAGGAATTGTAGAATTTAGAAAGGAAAAGCAAAACAAATAGTATTTAAATAAAAATAAGGAAATAAAAATATATTTCTACATTAAGGTTTGAATTTGTATAAATGGTTCAAAGGAGGAACTCATATTCAAATTTAAATTTGATTCAAAATAATTAGGAATAAAATAAAACATAAAAGAAAAAGAAAAAGGGAAGAAGGCTTACTTGGGCTTCGGAACCAGCTTTCGGCCCACCAGGAAAACACCTTCCGCGCGACCCAATCCGCCCTCTTTCCCTTTTCTTTCTGTGTGGTCACTTGCAAGTGGGGCCCACTGCCCAGATTCTTTTTCTCCTTTCATGCGCGAACTTGGCGTTCTCCTACCGTTCCTCAGCAGCGCCCAACGTTTCCTCCACTGTCGTGTGGACTTGGGTGGCTAGCGATGTTCAACTTCTATGCGGTAACAGCTCCGCCATAACGAACGCCATGGCAGCACGATCTCCCCGCGAAGCTCGGAACCGACCCTGCGATGCTATAAATCAAAGGGCCTAGGGCCGGCGCCCTTCTTTCCCCTCCCACGACCCGCTCGTGCCTACTGCTTGCTGTAACACCCTGATTTTGGGGGTATAAAATTTCTTTCTAATTATCACTCAAAATCAGGTGTTACTCTTCCTTTTCTCACTCTAGGTTTTCCCTCTCCCTAGATTCTTGCTCCCTTTTTTCCTTTTGATTATAAATAGATTAACCTAGTGGAGGTTAATTATTTATTTTTGCTAGAACCTTTTGAGTCATGACATGTTGCATCATGCTAAGCTTAAAATATTCTTTGAATTGTTGCACATGTTTGAATTTATTTGAATTTGAAACCTAGTTTGAATTTGGATTTGAAAACCCTATAGAAAAAGAAATAGAAAAGGAATTAAAAAATCTAGAGAAAAAGAAAAAGAGAAAGCAGCCCAGCCGGCCCAGCTAAGCCCAGCCAGGCCGCGCGCGCTCACTCTCTCGCTCTCTGCCTAGTGGGGCTGATCTGTCGGCACCCGTTTTTCTCAACCGCTCTCTCTCTCTCTCTCTCTCTATCTCGCGAGCCCAGATTGCCAGTCGTTGAGCCGTCGCACCGAGCGTCCCTCTTTTCTCTCTCTGCGCGGTGGGCCAGCCCTGTCAGCTCCGCCCTCTCCGCTTGTCGCCGTGGACCGGCGCATGCGCACTCGCGCACGTCGCCGGGTTTCTCAGCCACGACGCCCACCCTCGCGCCTAGCTCCCTTCTTATAGCCCCGCCTGTGCCCCGCACACACCCCATACCTCATTTCGCCCAGCTTCACCCTCTCTCGCGCTCTGCCCACGCCGCCAGCCGCCGCTGGAGACCCACACCTGTATTCTCGGCCATCCAGCTCGCCGGAGTCCGCGCCAAGCCTCCCCGAGCTCCGCCATGAGGTGAGACACCTGTCCCCGTGCCCAATTTCCCTTATTGCGCCCTGTGTTCGGCCAATTTCGCCTTCGCCGGTGCTCGGCCGCGGTGGTCCACCGTGCTCGCACGGTGGCCGGCCGATTTAGCTTGGTCTAGTTCACCGGAGTAGTTCCCTGTGTCACCCCTGTCTCTGCTGTAGTTAGCCCAGGCCGTATCGTGCCTTAGGTCCCCTCCCCATGGCCAGAATGGCTCACCGGAGTTGCTCCGGCCCGCCCGAGACCTTCTCACCGCCGTTCTCCCCTCTCTGCCCGTGGATTCATGGCCCCTTCCCCGCCATTGAGTTCGTCGTGGCGCCCTCTTCCCATCTGCCCAACTCCGGCGATCCTGGAGCCACCCTAGCTCGCGCCTGCCTCAACTCCGGCGACCTTACCACCGCGGAGAGGAGCGGCGCAGCCCACAGTCGTCTGCTTCCTCGGTCTGATTTCCCCCGTCTGATCTCGATCGAACGGCTCGGTCCGCCTCGGACCCGCTCGGACCCCCTCGGACCCGCTCAGACCCCCTCGGACCCGCTCGGACCCCTGCAGCCATCCGTTTCCCTTTGGCGCTAGGCCCGCTTGGTCAGCGTGCTCTCCGCCTCTGTCGCTGACACTCCATGGCCCGCTTGTCAGTGCTCGCCCACCCACGCGCGCACGCCCTCGTCCGCAGATCTAATCTCGGCCGTTGGTTTAGATCTGACGGTTAGAATAGCCTGATACCCCTTCGCGCGGTAGTTTTATTAAAGAGATCCTCGGTTTATTGGGAATCAACCCGCCGTCCCTGGTTTTCGCGCGCAGACCCCTGTAATCTTATAGATTTAGCCCTGGACTTTTAAATATTCACAGAATTAGACCTAAATTCATATTTTGAATTCCCAAACTAGTTTATTTCATAACTTTTGCATATGAACTCCAAATTTAGTGATTTAAATTGCAAAATGTTCATAGAATTATTCTCTGTTTAAATAAAATGGTTTCATTTACTGTCTACACATTCTAATTTTTTATGATTAAGTATGAACTAATGTAGATGTAGTTCTATTCATTTAATAAAACAAATAAAAGGAGAGCCTTAGAGATTTAATCATGTTTAATCTTGTAAGATTAATAATGTGTATTACATGAATTCATCCCTGTTCTAATTTTTAGGTCACAATAAAATGAATTGAACTATGATTATGTACTTATAAGTAACACTTAGGGAAATAGTAATCTATGTCCAAATGAAAGTAGTTTATGTTATAGTTCATGTTATACTTTGATCTCAGTAATTCCTAATTGTGTTTTAAGATGCATTTCTATGTTTGTACATGTTTGGTGTGTTGTTCTTTTGTACTTTCAAAATGTATTGAATGCATGCTCGCTTTATTTAGACAATGAGCAGTCTGAGGTTCCTGAGTGTGTTGTTGGAGACCTCCCTGAGCAACAACCTGGTGAAGGCAAGTGTCCTCTGACCTATTATGTCCTACATACTTTTTAATTCACTGTCCCACAATTACTTTATGAAACCTAAGGATCGACTAGTCTGTATTCACTTATCCTTGTTTACCTTTTGGGTTATCATGGTTAGCATGTTGCTATTGCCTTAACTTAATCAATGAACATGATGTGAACCTTTATGATACGATACTGTTATCCTGTTTATGTGGATGATCTTGTGATATCTTAGGGGGCTCAGGCCTTTTTCCTGAGTACCTCTCCGTAAGGACCTGTTCGTGGAGTGACCACCCGGGATAACAGTACAACCATGAGGGTGGAATGGGACACCCTTAGCTGATTAATTAGATAAACCTGGGGGTGTAGTTAGCTTTGCCAGAAGGCCGTCAATGGGGGCCGGGGCGTAGTGCTCGCTCTGCCAAGGTTGGGGTGTAGAGGTTCATTCGATTTGGTTTTTGTTAGTCACCCACCTTGGGGAGGTGTACTGCGTTTGTACGACTAGCAAAACCTATCGAGCAGCTATGCACCAGGGGAGTCTTTGTAAAGGCTACGTAGTGAGACCCTGCTAGGTCACCTTGGAAGTGATCAATGGAGAGTCATGATCTCCGGGCAGAATGGGAATCGCAACTTGTGGGTAAAGTGTACAACCTCTGCAGAGTGTTAAAAACCGGTATATCAGCCGAGCTCACGGTTAAGAGCAGCCTTGGGATCCTCTTTGATTAGAAGAACTTTGGATACTTTTATGATGATGATTAACAATGATGCTATAAATCTGATCTCTGGTATTCCCTCGTTTGAAGAAGTACCTTTGGGTAATAACTGGGTTTATTACTCAAAGTTGGCTCTACTACTAATAATAAATACTTTACTAACCTAAAAGCAACGGCTTAACCTCAACTCCACATACAGCTAGTCCACTTTAGCCAAATGGGACGTTTGCTGAGTACGTTGATGTGTACTCACCCTTGCTTTACAAACCACCCCACCCTAGGTTGTCCCCACTGTTCTCAGTGCTCAGGAGGTGAAGTTGGCAACATGAATGACTTCGAGGAGTTCCAGGAATATGATGAGTTCTAGTTTATCTTAGTGGCAAACCCCCAGTCAGCTGCCTATGTTGGCTTAGCATCTACGTTTCACATTTCCGCACTTTGATAATTATGTTGAACAATGGTTATGTATTAGACTCTGTGGATGTCTTGGACATCTTTATGTAATAAAGTACTTTTCCGCTATTTATTTCGAGCATTGTGTGATGATGTCCATTTATGTAATGCTGTGTATGTGAATTTCTGATCCTGGCACGTACATGGTTTGCATTCGGTTTACCTTCCAAAACTGGGTGTGACATAAGTGGTATCAAAGCCTTGTTGACTGTAGGACCGCTGACCTAGACTAGAATGATCGACCTAAGGACTATAGACCCCTACTCTTACCTTGACCTTAGTGCCTTTTCAAAAGTTGGTCATCTTGACCAATTCTATGTTATTTACTTATCTCAAAAGTTTTGTCTCACTCTTCTTTCTGTTTACTTTCTGGTCTAATAGTTCTACTCTTACTCTTGCGCTTACGATGTCTTCTGTAGATGGCTCGTCTTAGGTGCAATGCACGTAAGTCTGTGATCCCCTTTTTGCCTTCTCGCCTGGCAGAGCGTCCACTGCGTCGCACAGTGCTAGGTCAGTCCAGTCATCTGGAGAGACTGCATCATCGCCTACACGAGGAGCAGGAGCGCCGACGCCAGGAGCAGGAGCAACAGGACTCTTCCCCCTCGCCTCAGCAGGAGGTGGAGTCTGGGAGGCCGTCTTCCCCTGCACCTCAGCTAGAGATGCCCCCTATACCACCATAGGGTATCCCGGCTGCTGGAGGAGACCCTGATGGAGAAGGAGACGACGACAACACCGGTGGCAGTTCGAGCCACGGCACAGAGCGTTCAGAGGAGCTAGAGCCGGAGGGATGGATCGCGAGACCCATCACTCGTGACGCTGCTTGCGGGTGTCACTTGCACGACGCTCTCAATACCCTGTTGCATCGGGCCTTTGACCGACACACATGGTCCATCGAGTACCGTTGTGTAGTTTACCAGCATCGTCGCGGGCTATACCCGGACCAGTGGGAGGCTACTTGCTTGGTGCGCCGTCCGGACGATGATCTTCGGGGTGCAGAGGCCTTCTCAGAGCACTATTCTATCACTGAGAGGGATACTGCCAAGGCAGCCATGCAAGATGCAGCACGACGAGCACTTTCTCAGTATTGCTCCTTGTTCAGCGGGGTAGCTAATGGCCTTGACCTGAAGTACTACTATCGTCGTTCGACTGGTAGTGCTAGAGGTGTGATTGTCTCGCTAGTGGGTGAGGGCAATCCCAGGCTCAATAGCATGGTCAATCTGGTCGCCGTGCTCAATACAGAGTTGGACCATGCCCTTGACGAGTTGGACAAGGTTCGGGCGGAGGTTGCGGAATTGTGTGCTGAATGCGCGGCACACCACTATCTGGATGGTGGTTCTCCCGCCCCTATCAGGATTCAGCACCCTTACCGTTCACCACCCCGTGGTCGCTTTGACTATGGTACCCCAGACTGCAGGACCTGGATAGATTTGGATCCCTAGATCGATAGAGTCTGAGTTTGTAATAATTCTTAGTTCAGTGTCTCAGTCTAATTAGTATTAGTTTGAGTTTGTTTGCTTATCTTGTGTTGGATGCTTGTTATGATGGACATATACTGAAGTTGGATCTTTGTAATGATTGTCGCCAAGGTGTGGGTATCCCCTGCAACTTGGTGTAGTTATTAATAAAGTCAGTTATTTAGTTGGGTAATCCCTTTATTTCCCATTTCCTCTTTATCTGAGAAGCTATCAGTGAAGATGGTCATGCATTCAGTGCTATGGAGATCTTCTATATATCTTTTCTTATGCTAAAAGACTGCAGAGTCAGATTTGATATATGTGTGTGATTTATACAGATGTCTGAGAACAGGCGCATAGGTGCGAGGCGTGCACAACCAGAGCAGCAGGCACCCCAAGAGGAGGCAGCTCCACAACAGCATTTGCCACTGCCACCCCCGATGACCATTGAACAAATGTTCTTGATGTAGACCCAGGAAGTTCAGGCAATTGGTCAGACCTTAGAAGCTATGCAGCAGGCGCAGCAGCAGCCACCACCACCTCAGCCTCCAGTGCAAGTCCAGATGCCTCAAGTGCCCAGAGACAAGCGGGCAGAGTTCATGAGGGGCCATCCCCCTGTCTTTGCCCACTCTACTGATCCCATGGACACGGAAGATTAGCTATGTACCGTGGAGCGTGAGTTGCACACTGCCCAGTGCAACAATCGTGAGAAGGTGTTGTATGGTCCCCGACAGCTGAGGGGAGCAGCACAGTCTTGGTGGGAGTCTTACCTCGCCACCCATGCCAACCCTGAAGCCATCACTTGGGAGGAGTTCAGGGACAACTTCCGTCGCTACCATGTGCCCGAGGGACTGATGATAGTAAGGAAGGAGGAGTTTCTCGCTTTGAAGCAAGCCCCTCTGTCCGTCAGTGAGTACAGGGATAAGTTTCTATAGCTGTCGCGCTATGCACCAGAAGATGTCAACACGAATGCTAAGAGGCAGTACCGCTTCTTGAGAGGATTGGTTGACCCTCTCCACTACTAGCTGATGAACCACACCTTCCCTACCTTCCAGCATTTGATAGACAGAGCAATCATGATAGAAAGGAAGCGTCGAGAGAGGGAGGACAGGAAACACAAGTTTGGTGGACCTCAGGTTGGGATTAGCAGTCGTCCTCGCTACTCAGGCAACCCACCTCAGCAATTCAAGCCAGGTCACCAGCATCAGCGTCAGAACCAGCAACAGCAGTACCAGAGGCAGTTTCCTCAGCAGCAGCAGCAGTACCATCAGAATGACCAGCAAGGAGACCAATACCAGCGTCAGAGAAACCAAGCAGCCCATCTTCCTGCCCCAGCAACCAATCAGAACAATCAAGCAGCGCCAGCTCAAGGAGGAAGTCGTGCATGTTTCCACTGTGGTGAACAAGGCCATTGGGCGAATCACTGCCCAAAGAAAACAGCTCAGCAGTAGCCAGCTCCCAATGCCCCAGTTAGACAGAATGCAATGCAACAAGGAAGCAACAACCATGGGCAACCTCGTGCCCAGTATGGAAAGGTGAACCACTTGTAGGCCGACACAGTCCAGGAGACTCCAGGAGTGGCACTAGGTACGTTTTCAGTCGAGTACCATTCTGCAAATGTCTTATTTGATACTAGAGCAACGCATTCTTTTGTGACCTCATCATGGGTAGAATCACATAATATACTAGTAGCACCCATATATCCACCTATGAGGGTTAGTTCAGTTGGTGGAAGGACCCAAACGGATAGATTTTGCCCTAGTGCAAAGGTTCAAATAAGGGGGATAGAGTTCCCCGCTGATTTAATAGTTATGGGTAACCAGGATACAACTATAGATGTCATCCTAGGGATGAATTGGCTAACCAAGTATCAGGCCAGTCTTAGTTGTGACAAAAGAATAGTGAAATTAATGTCCCCATCAGGAGAAGAAGTGTTAGTGCAGTTGGTCTTGTCAGAACCCAGAAAAGGGAGTTGTCACCAAGTCACCGCTCACATTGAGGAGATTAAACCATCAGAGGCTATCAGTGTAGTATTAGATTTCCCAGATGTGTTTCCTAAAGAGTTACCAGGTATGCCACCTGAGAGGAAGGTTGAATTCGCCATAAAGCTTATACCAGGCACCGCCCGTATTTCCAAGAGAGCCTATCGAGGGTCCGGACCAGAGTTGGTGGAACTCAAGAAGCAGATTAATGAGTTGTTAGAAAAAGGTTACATCAGACCGAGTACTTCGCCTTGAGCAGCCCCAGTGTTGTTTGTGGAGAAGAAGGATGGCACAAAGAGGATGTGCATCGATTACCGATCCTTGAATGAAGTCACTATCAAGAACAAGTACCCCCTTCCCAAAATTGAAGATTTATTCGATCAGTTGAGAGGAGCCAGTGTGTTCTCAAAGATAGATCTGAGGTCAGGCTACCATCAGCTCAGAATTCGACCCTCAGATATACTGAAGACAACATTCATCACCAAGTATGGACTGTATGAGTTCACGGTTATGTCATTCGGTTTGACGAATGTGCCAGCTTACTTCATGTACCTGATGAACAGTGTGTTCATGGACTACCTTGACAAGTTCGTAGTGGTGTTTATTGATGATATTCTTATATATTCCTAGAATGAGCAAGAGCATGAGGAGCATTTGAGGAAAGTACTCCAGAGGCTACGAGATTGTTAGCTATATGTTAAGCTTAGCAAGTGCGAGTTCTGGATCAGTGAAGTCCTATTCTTGGGTCACATTATAAACCGAGAGGGATTGACTGTAGATCCGAAGAAGGTAACAGCTATCTTGGACTGGAAAGCACCAAAAGATGTCCAAGGAATCAAGAGTTTCATCGGAATGGCCGGTTATTATCGGCGTTTCATTGAAGGTTTCTCCAAGATTACCAGGCCAATGACAGCCCTGCTAGCAAAGAAGGTTGAGTTCAAGTGGACCCCAGCATGCTAGAAGTCCTTTGAGACATTGAAGGAGAAGTTGACAACGACACCAGTACTGATTCTGCCAGATGTTCACAAGCCGTTCTCAGTGTATTGCGATGCCTCGTACACCGGACTAGGATGTGTGTTGATGCAGGAAGGGAGAGTAGTGGCATACTCGTCCTGACAGTTGAAGATTCATGAGAAGAACTATCCTACTCATGATCTGGAGTTAGCAGCCGTGGTTCATGCATTGAAGACCTGGAGACATTATCTTTATGGGTAGAAGTGTGATATCTACACAGATCACAAGAGCCTCAAGTACATATTCACTCAGTTAGAGTTAAACATGAGGCAACGAAGATGGCTAGAGTTGATCAAAGATTATGAGCTAGAGATTCATTATCACCCAGGCAAAGCAAATGTAGTTGCAGATGCTCTTAGTAGAAAAAGTCAAGTCAATATGTTGGCCGCTCACCAGATGCCATATGAGCTAGCAAAGGAGTTCGACAGATTGAGTCTCGGATTTCTGAACAACACTCAAGGAGTGACAATTGAGTTGGAACCCACTCTGGAGCAAGATATCAAAAAAGGTCAGAAGGGTGATGAAAAGATCAACGAGATCCAGCAGCTGATCATAGATGGGAAAGGCAAGGATTTCTGTGAAGATGCAGAAGGAGTGGTATGGTTCAAGGACAGACTGTGTGTTCCCGACATCAAATCGATCCGGGAACTGATTCTCAAAGAAGCCCATGAGACAGCATACTCTATACACCCTGGTAGTGAGAAGATGTACCAAGACCTGAAGAAAAGATTCTGGTGGTATGGTATGAAAAGGGAGATAATAGAGTATATGGCAGTGTGTGACAGTTGTCAAAGGATTAAAGCAGAACATCAGAGACTTGCAGGTTTGTTGCAGCCGTTGCAGATTCCTCAGTGGAAATGGGATGAGATCGGAATGGACTTTATAGTTGGTTTGCCCCGCACTTGTATTGGTTATGACTCTATCTGGGTAGTAGTGGACCGTTTGACAAAGGCGGCCCATTTCATACCAGTCAAGACCACTTATAACAGTGCGGTGTTGGCCGAACTATACATGGCTTGGATTGTGTGCTTGCATGGTGTTCTGAAGAAGATAGTATCAGATAGAGGCACCCAATTCACCTCTCATTTTTGGCAGCAATTACATGAAGCTTTGGGCAAACATTTAAAGTTCAGCTCAGCTTACCACCCGCAGACAGATGGTCAAACAGAGAGAACCAATCAGATTCAGGAGGATATGTTGAGGGCTTGTGCTTTGCAAGACAAGATAGATTGGGACAAGAGATTACCATATGCAGAATTCTCTTATAACAATAGTTATCAGGCCAGCCTGAAGATGTCACCATTCGAAGCGCTTTATGGGAGGAATTGCAAAACTCCATTGCATTGGGACCAACCTGGCAAAAGGCAGGTATTCGGTCTAGAAATTTTGCTTGAAGCCGAAGAGAATATCAGGATGGTTCAGGAAAATCTGAAGGCAGCGCAGTCCAGACAGCGAAGCTATGCTGACACCAGAAGAAGAGAACTCAGTTTTGAAGTGGGAGACTATGTCTACTTGAAAGTGTCACCCATCAGAGGAACCAAAAGGTTTGGAGTCAAAGGCAAGCTAGCACCCCGATATATTGGGCCATATCAGATTCAAGCCAAACGTAGAGAACTAGCTTATCAACTCAGCTTACCAGAGAATCTGTCTACTGTGCACGATGTGTTCCATGTGTCACAATTAAAGAAATGCTTGAGAGTGCCGGAAGAGCAGTTGCTAGCAGAGGATCTTGAAGTTCCAGAAGATCTGACTTATATTGAGAAGCCAACTCAAATTCTAGAGACAGTAGATCGGGTCACTCGGAGAAGTACCATCAGGATGTGCAAAGTCAAATGGGTCACCACTCAGAAGAAGAAGCAACCTGGGAAAGAGAAGATGAATTGAAAGCCAAGTACCCTGAGCTCTTTTCTAGCCAGCCCTGAATCTCGAGGGTGAGATTCTTTTAAGGGGGATAGGTCTGTAACACCCTGATTTTGGGGGTATAAAATTTCTTTCTAATTATCACCCAAAATCAGGTGTTACTCTTCCTTTTCTCACTCTAGGTTTTCCCTCTCCCTAGATTCTTTCTCCCTTTTTTCCTTTTGATTAGAAATAGATTAAACTAGTGGAGGTTAATTATTTATTTTTGCCGAAACCTTTTGAGTCATGACATGTTGCATCATGCTGAGCTTAAAATATTCTTTGAATTGTTGCACATGTTTGAATTTATTTGAATTTGAAACCTAGTTTGAATTTGGATTTGAAAACCCTATAGAAAAAGAAATAGAAAAGGAATTAGAAAATCTAGAGAAAAAGAAAAAGAGAAAGCAGCCCAGCCGGCCCAGCTAAGCCCAGCCAGGCCGCGCGCGCTCACTCTCTCGCTCTCTGTCCAGTGGGGCTGATCTGTCGACGCCCGTTTTTCTCAACCGCGTGCTCTCTCTCTCTGTCTCACGGGCCCGGATCGCCAGTCGTCGAGCCATTTCCCCGAGCGTCCCTCTTTTCTCTCTTTGCGCCGTGGGCCAGCCCTGTCAGCTCCGCCCTCTCCGCGCGTCGCCGTGGACCGGTGCATGCGCACTCGCGCATGTTGCCGGTTTCTCGGCCACAACGCCCACACTCGCGCCCAGCTCCCTTCTTATAGCCCCGCCTGTGCCCCACGCACACCCGTCACCACATTTCATGCAGCTTCACCCTCTCTTGCCTCTGCCCACACCGCCAGCCACCGCCGGAGACCCGCGCCCGCATTCTCGGCCATCCAGCTCGCCGGAGTCCACGCCAAGCCTAATTTCCCTTATTGCACCCTGTGTTCGGCCAATTTTGCCTTCGCCAGTGCTCGGCCGCAGCGGCACGCCGTGCTCGCACGGTGGCCGGCCGATTTAGCCTGGTCTAGTTCACCGGAGTAGTTCCCTGTGTCACCCCTGTCTCTGCTGAAGTTAGCCTAGGCCGTAGCATGCCTTAGGTCCCCTCCCCGTGACCGGAATGGCTCACCGGAGTTGCTCCGACCCGCCCGAGACCTTCTCACCGCCGTTCTCCCCTCTCTGCCCGTGGATTCATGGCCCCTTCCCTGCCATTGAGTTTGCCGTGCCACCCTCTTCCCCCCTGCCCAACTCCGGCGACCTTGGAGCCACCCTAGCTCGTGCCTGCCTCAACTCCAATGACCTCACCGCTGTGGAGAGGAGCGGCGCCGCCCGTAGCTGTCTGCTTCCCTGGTCTGATTTCCCCCGTCCGATCTTGATCGCACGGCCCGGACCGCGGGATATCGCTTTGCGCACGCGCGCCTGACGCCCTGGCCCGCTTGTTAGCATCGCCTGTAGCCGCTCATCCTTCCCGGTCTGATTTCCCCCGTCCGATCTCGATCGAATGGCTCGGACCCCCTCGGATTCGCTCGGACCCCTGCAGCCGTCCGTTTCCCTTTGGCACTGGGCTCGCTCGGTCAACGCGCTCTCCCCCTCTGTCGGTGACACTCCCTGGCCCGCTTGTCAGTGCTCGCCCGCCCGCGCGCGCGCCCTCGGCCGTAGATCTAATCTCGGCCATTGGTTTAGATCTGACAGTTAGAATAGCTCGACACCCCTTCGCGCGGTAGTTTTATTAAAGAGACCCTCGGTTTATTGGGAATCAACCCGCCGTCCCTGGTTTTCGCGCGCAGACCTCTGTAATCTTACAGATTTAGCCCTAGACTTTTAAATATTCACATAATTAGACCTAAATTCATATTTTGAATTCCCAAACTGGTTTATTTCATAACTTTTGCATATGAACTCCAAATTTAGTGATTTAAATTGCAAAATGTTCATAGAATTATTCTCTGTTTAAATAAAATGGTTTCATTTACTGTCTGCACATTCTAATTTTTTATGATTAAGTATGAACTAATGTAGATGTAGTTCTATTCATTTAATAAAACAAATAAAAGGAGAACCTTAGAGATTTAATCATGTTTAATCTTGTAAGATTAATAATGTGTATTACATGAATTCATCCCTGTTCTAATTTTTAGGTCACAATAAAATGAATTGAACTATGATTATGTACTTATAAGTAACACTTTGGGAAATAGTAATCTATGTCCAAATGAAAGTAGTTTATGTTATAGTTCATGTTATACTTTGATCTCAGTGTTGGCACTTGCTCTCCTGAGCAAGTTGATCCAACGGGGAAGTGGAAAGAGTGCAAGCAGGGTTTAACGCGGGATGCCAATTGCTCTGTTAATCTGTCCTCTCAAGGGCACTGTTGTCACACCCGGCTTTAAGGAATAAAGCCAGGTGCATCTCATACATGTGCCAAGAAGACAACATATATAATAACAGAGTGTATAGAGATAAATGTCACAATAATCAGAGTACTTATTACATAGTGGAAGACTTATTACAAAATAAAATAATAAAGATAAAACGAACTAAGGATCGTCGGCGCCAATGTCAACTGAGAAACGCCACCTAGATCAGATCATACTCCTCGCCTTGTGGCTCCTCCTGAACCACCTGCTCTTCTCCTGTGGGGGGGTGTGAGACAGCAAGGGTGAGCTCACACATGATCATAGCTCAACAAGTTGTGGGGAACCAGTGGACATAAACTCACAAAGGTGTGAGTTCATGTGAGGTGTAAGGCTAATCAATGATAGAGGTTAAAGCTGAGCATTGCTTTTAAGTAGTTGGTCAAAATTTTATTAGCAATTACTAAGTGTAAGTAAATACCAAACCTTAAATAAAGTAATTGAACAAATTAATAATAAACCCATGCAATGCAAATGACAAAATTGAATTTAAGTTCCATAATTTAAACATCAGAGAGTCCTGAGCTGCTCGTGACCGTGAGCACGGCTAGTATACCAGTTTTACACTCTGCAGAGGTTGTACCCTTTACCCACAAGTCATGTTACCCATCTGCTAAGGGGTCGCGACTCCCATACACCTCTACCTAGGAAGCGCGGCAGGGCAACACTACGAGGCCTTTACAAAGTTCCACTAGCTTCCGAAAACCCGCTACAGTTTATAGGAAGTTCCAATGCAGGGTTCTTGCCTGACCGCCATTGCAGCAAAATCAAGCAAGGACCTCCCTACACTGACCACTCCCCTACTGCCCTTGCCCCTTTCGGGTAAGGTAGTCTTCCACTAGTTTTCCTAATTAATCAGCCAAGGGCGTCCCATTAAACCCTTGTGGTGGCACGTGTTACTCAAGTTAAGCTCTATGTTCCAATTAACATTAATGATCTCAACATGAATATAAATAGAATAACAAAAAGAATTGGAACATAGAGGTAATAAATGATTATCCCAAAACCATGTAAAGCAATAGCAAACTACCAAAGTGACTCAGGGGTAAACAAGGTAATGAGATATACAATCTAGGGTGACCTATTGGGTCCCATCAAAATTAACCTATGCATGGATAAGTGATATTAAAGAACATTATTGGGTAAAAAGTGGTCAAGGGCACAACTTTCCTTCAATGAGCTCCTGCTCAGCTACTTCAACCTGCTGCTCACCAGGATCCTCGGTCACAGGCTCTTCTACTCGCCACAATACAAACAAGCACAATATGCAAGGAAAAATTAACATCACACCAAGCATGTAAACAAAATACACAGTAATAATCTACATATTAAAATAAAAACCTAGGAACAGGAATCATAATTTTTGGAGTTATAGAATTTAAGTTATGCCTTTTCAAAGGTTTTATGTGTTTTAAATAAGATTAAGTGTGAGATTAATTTTCTTACTGTTGTCATGATAAAACAGAGGCTCTAAGTGATAGATAATAAAATTATAAAATTTTAGGAACTGGAATGGAGTAATTTGGAGTTAGTATGAATTTTCTATGAATTTATAAAGTTCTAGTAATTATTTTCATGTTAGAAATCTTTTTTTATTCATTTATTAGATTTAAACTATCCCTGGACTGGGTGCACTATTTCGGAGAAAGACAGGGGGCTCGACGCAAAAGATCCCAAGACACAGAGTCCTGCAGACAGGACTGCGGGTTGATTATATAAAAACAGAGGGTCTCTTTTGACTAATGTGCCCGCGAAGGGGTACGAGGCGTTCACAACCGTCCGATCTAAACCCTAGAGCCCAGATTAGAGCGCTACTAAATCGAATCGGTACCCGATATAGGCCATCGGATCCGAATCCAAGGGTCTCAGTTTAACGCGCATGCCACACATCGCGACCGCCAGATCAGACTTCGATGGCTACGATTTATTCAAGCGAAGGGATGTGCTATCTTCTAATCCAGGTCGTCCGAAGGAGATCACACGGCCACCAGGGCGTCTTCCTGCCCAGTCAGCCGAACAACGGCGACGCGAGCTCTCCACGGTGAAGTACTCGTCAGCGAACCGTGATCCGCCGCTCCGGCCACTATGCCGTGTTCATTTTCCCACTACTACGAGCTAGGACCGCAACAAATTTACGGCTAGGGCTAGAAATAAACAACATCTCACCGAGGTGCCAGGAGACGATCGCCAATGTCGCCGGTTTTCTGGCACGGTTTAGCTCTGTTGACCGCCGCGGTAGAGGAACGCTACGGAGCTCCTCACCGCCAGAATCCGCCCTCTTCCTTCCGCGCGATGGTATGGAGCCCACGACGGCACACCAGGCTACGAGTACTTTCCCACTCCCCTCTTTTCTCTCTCTCCTTCACCGTCGACGGCAACGACGAGATATGCAAGGACAGCGTTGCTCGATGGTTCTGAATGCAAAGGGGAGAACACCGTGCTGTATAAGTACTCTAGAGCCCTGTCAAGAGGTAAAGTGGATTCCTCGGCAGCACGTTGAGCGGCGGCGAATTTGCCGCACTTCCCCGGGGAGATCGCGCGAGTCGTTGGGATGGCGGCTGGGAGAGTTCTCCAGGCGTTGGGCGCACAGACTAGGATGTGGGGCCACCCCGTCAGTAGCTAAGAATCCAGGCGAGCGCGTGGGTCAGAGAGCTATCAGCGTCGCGCGTGGGGAGGGACCTGGGCCTCGCGAGGTGTTTCTACTGATGGGCCGAATTCATGTAAGTTGGCCCGCAAATAGAGTTCTCCTTTATCTTTTTTTTTCTGGTTTATCTTTTCCCCTTTTTGTTTAGATTTCCAATTTAAACTCCAAATATACATGTTACTTTTGCACTCAATTAAAGATAGATTTTAATCTTACCACTATGGATAGAATTTTACATTTTGTTTTGTATTATATAGTATTTCTTTTCTTCCTTTCTCACTTGTAGAATCTTTGTTAGACCTTAAATTACCTTTTTGGACTTTAATATATTTCTTGTCACACTATTTCTATATTGTCACCAAATGCACACAAAATGAAATCCCAGCATGATGCATGTATTATTTTAGGTGTCCTTTGTTATTTATTATTTTTTTTGTAAGTGAGATGTCCACATGTAATAATGAATAGAGATAACACACATATCTATAAATAAATGTAATTTTGTCCATTTAGATCTTTCTTACAAAGTGGGTATTACAAATCCTACCCACCTTAAAAATAATCTCGTCCTCGAGATTTAGGAAGAACGAGGGAAAAGATGGGGAAAATCTATGCGAAGCTCTTCTTCTCTTTCCCAGGTTGCTTCATCTTCACCGTGGTGACTCCATTGGACTTTGCACATCTTTACCACCTTATTTCTTGTAACTCGAGTCAAAGTATCCAAAATCTTGATCGGGTACTCCGTGTAAGTCAAATCACCCTGAACACTAAGCTCTTCCATGGGTAACTGTTCCTCAGGGACACGGAGACACTTCTTGAGCTGAGATACGTGGAACACATTATGCACATCCGATAGAGTAGCAGGTAACTCGAGTTGGTATGCCATCTCCCCAACTCGCCTAAAGATCAAGAATGGTCCAATATAGCGAGGGGACAATTTGCCCTTAACTTTGAATCTCCTCATTCCACGAAGTGGTGACACCTTGAGGTACACATAATCTCCTTCTTCAAATTCCAGTGGCCTCCTTCTATTATCAGCATAACTCTTTTGCCTGGTTTGAGCCACTCTCAAATTCTCTCGAATTATACGGACTTGTTCTTCTGCTTCTTGAATCAATTCAGGCCCAAAGAACTGTCTCTCTCCAGTCTGATCCCAATATAGAGGAGTCCTGCACTTCCTCCCATACAAAGCTTCAAAAGGTGACATCTTCAGACTGGCCTGATAACTATTATTATATGAGAATTCAGCATAAGGTAGACTTTTATCCCAACTTCCTCCATGCTGAAGGGCACATGCTCTCAACATATCTTCCAATACTTGATTAGTCCTTTCAGTCTGTCCATCAGTCTGAGGGTGATAAGCTGTACTAAAATTCAACTTCGTACTCATGTTCTCGTGAAAGCTTCTCCAAAATCTTGAGGTAAACTGTGAACCTCGATCAGACACGATCTTCTTTGGTACTCCATGTAAACACACAATCCGAGCCATATATAACTCTGCTAGCTGAGAACCTTTATAAGTAGTCTTGACAGGAATAAAGTGAGCCACTTTAGTCAATCTATCCACAATCACCCATATAGCATCATATCCTTTCTGGGTGCGAGGCAATCCAGTGATGAAATCCATACCAATCTCTTCCCATTTCCACTCGGGTACCTTCAGTGGATGCAATAGTCCAGCTAGCCTCTGGTGTTCAGCCTTAACTCTTTGACATACATCGCACATAGCCACATGTGCAGCCACATCTCTTTTCAATCCATACCACCAATATTTCCGCTTCAAATCCTGATACATCTTAGTACTACCAGGATGAATAGAATAGTCCGAGTCATGGGCCTCCTTTAAAATAGTCTCTCGAAGGCTTTCAATATCAGGAACACACATCCTGTCCTTGAACCATACGGTGCCCTGCTCATCTTCGGTAAATTCCGGAACTCGACCTTCAGTAATCAGATCCTTAATCTCTTTTATTTTAGCATCACCAATTTGTCCTTTGCGGATCTCTTGCTCCAAAGTAGGTTCCACATCAATAATAACTCCTTCAGTATGAGCAACTATCCCCAGGTTAAGTCTCCTGAAATCCTCAACAATCTCATCGGGTAGCTGGGCAACAATAGCTGAATGAACATGCTCCTTGCGACTCAAGGCATCTGCAACCAAATTTGCCTTGCCCGGGTGATAGTGAATCTCCAAATCATAATCCTTAATAAGCTCCAACCAACGGCGTTGCCTAAGGTTGAGATCCTTCTGAGTAAATATATACTTCAAACTCTTATGATCCGTATATACTTGGCACTTGGTTCCCATAATGTAATGTCTCCAAATCTTAAGTGCATGCACAACGGCTGCCAATTCCAAGTCATGTGTGGGGTAGTTTAACTCATGTTTCCGCAACTGACGAGAAGCATAGGCAATCACATGTCCTTCTTGCATGAGCACACATCCTAAGCCTTGGCCACATGCATCACAATAGATATCAAATCCTTTCTGTAGGTCTGGCATAACCAACACTGGTGGCGACATCAATCTTTTCTTCAATTGATCAAAGTTGTCTTGACACTTCTCGTCCCACTTAAATTCTCTTCCTTTCTCCAAAAGCGAAGTCATAGGTTTAGCAATCTTAGAAAACCCTTCAATAAATCTCCGATAATAGCCTGCTAATCCCAAGAAACTCCGAATCTCAGTAACTGTAGTGGGTACTCTCCACTCCATTATCTCCTTAACCTTAGCAGGATCCACTGATATTCCTCCATTAGAAATAATATGACCAAGAAATGGCACCTCGCCAATCCAAAACTCGCACTTGCTGAACTTGGCATAGAGTTGATTATCTCGTAGCTTCTGTAGCACCAACCTTAGATGTTCCTCATGATCACTATCACTCTGGGAATAGATAAGAATATCGTCGATGAATACCACGACGAATCTGTCCAAATACTCCATAAACACCTTATTCATCAAGTTCATGAAATAAGCTGGTGCATTGGTTAATCCAAACGACATCACAGTGAACTCATATAATCCATATCGAGTCGAGAAAGCCGTCTTGGGAATATCCGATGGTCTAATCCTCATCTGATGGTAACCGGATCGGAGATCAATCTTCGAGAATACTCTAGCACCTCTCATCTGATCAAATAAATCCTCAATACGGGGTAACGAATAGTTGTTCTTCACAGTAACATCGTTGAGTGATCTATAATCCACACACATTCTTTGTGATCCATCCTTCTTCTGTACAAACAGTACCGGTGCTCCCCAAGGTGAGGAACTCGGACGAATGTACCCAGCCTCTTGTAACTCAGTTAACTGCTTCTTTAGTTCCTTCAACTCCTCTACGGACATCCTATATGGCCGTTTAGAAATAGGGGCGGTCCCAGGTAAGAGATCAATAACAAACTCAACTTCTCTATCAGGTGGCATCCCTGGTAACTCCTCTGGAAAGACATCCGGAAAATCTCTAACCACCCGGATGTTGTCACCAACAAACTCCTCAGGTATAAAGAACATTGCACGCATGGGTGAGGAGGTTACTGCAATATTAACTTGAAATCTTTCTCCTTTAGTGGTAGTGAGTTCTACGGTACCTCTACCACATGCTATAACGGCCTTTGCCTTTCTTAGCCATGACATACCAAGGATCAGATCTATACTGCTTGACTCTAATATTATAGCAGTAGCTCCAAATTCTCTACCCATAATGGTCAATGTCAATCTACGTGTCATTTGATTCGCCTCAACAGGCCCTTTAGGTGTAATTATTATCATGGGTTTTCTCATATTTAGCAGTGGTATTTCATTTGTGTTGGCATATCTAGCAGACATGAATGAATGTGTAGCACCAGAATCAAATAATATGGTTGCAGGAATTGCATTAACATAAAACATACTAAGTACGAGGTCCCCACCATCCGGAGTAGCATCAACGCTGACTTGATTAACCTTGGCAATAGAATATCCCTTGCCAGATCCTGGAGTTTGCTGCCTGTTCTGAACTGGAGTAGTAGCCATCCTCTGTGGGTAGACATTTGCATAATGACCAGTCTTCCCACACTTGAAACAAGTAGTGCCTGGACTCTGTCCGGAAAACTTCGTCGGGGTGCCAGTGGGGGTAGCCTGTCGAGGAGGTGGAGTCCTCAGTGGTGATTGCTGAACTGGGCGCTGGCCTCCGCCAGTGCGAACGGGTGTACCCTGAGGTGAACTATAGCGAGGACGAACACTGCTGCTTCCTTGTCCTTGAGATATAGCCTTTCTCTTCAAATCTCCCAGCTGAACACGCTTGTGTTCAATAGCTAGGGCCTTATCAAGTAGCCTCTGAAATGATGGAAAGGTGTGTGCAACCAGTGCATACTGCAAGGGTCCATTAAGTCCTTCAATAAAGTGCTCCTGCTTTCTTTCATCTTCAGCAACTTCATCAGGGGCATATCTGGATAACTGAATAAACTTGTCGCGGTACTCGCTGACTGACATACTTCCTTGCTTCAGCGACAGAAATTCCTTCTTTTTAATCTTCATTAATCCAGCAGGTATATGATAATTCCGGAACTGTGTACTGAACTCTGCCCAAGTGATAGTATCAGCAGCATCGTGGGCAGCAGTATATGAATCCCACCAGTCAGCAGCAGGACCTGTCAGACGTCCAGAAGCATATAAAACCTTCTCCCGGTCAGTGCATTGTGCAATATTCAGCATCTTCTCAACGAACTTCAGCCAATCATCCGCGTCCAGTGGATCAGGTGAGCTAGCGAATGTAGGTGGCTTATGACTCATGAACTCCCTATGCTTATCACGGGGTGGAACTGGTGGTGGTGGAGGTGGAGGCAGTGGTACTTGTTGCTGTTGTTGTTGCATTTGCTGCTGCAGCTGCTGTTGTTGCGCCTTCCTTTCCTGGCGTATCTCCTCTCGCTCTTGGCGCAACTCCTGGCGTATATCTTCTCTTTCCGGACGCATCTCCTGGCGTTCTTGCTGCATCTGGGCACGCATATCAGCCATAGTGTCCGCCATTTGCTGCATCACCGCCATCTGAGCAGCAACCAGTGGGTCAACTCCGCCTGGTGGAGGATTAGGAGGATTCATCTCTGCAGGTTGTGGCTGGGGTTGTCTATGTATCCACCGAGTGTGTCGATTAGGAGGCAAATCAATTCCACCACCCCACCTGGTATTGACCATCTGAGTTAGATACATATGGTAAGAGAATAGCAGACAAGGCATGTATTTACAAATCAGGTTACTTTGGGGAATTTTATTAGCTAAGCATATTAATATTTTACCTACCATAGCTAATTTATTACCTTATGGTGGTACATACTAAGATGTCCCTCTATAATAATTCAATCAATCAAAGAAGCAAATCAGGCATTTAGTATCATCACAATCAAACAACATTTTTTTTAAGAAAATAGTTTTAAATTTGTCTTAGGTTCCCTATCTCTTAAAAAGATCATAGTGGTAGGATTCCAAGGTGTGAAATCCATCTTGTCTTAGAGTAGAAGAGATAAGATTAGTCAGAGTAGAATAGCAAAAGGTGAGAGAGGATCAAGATAAGGTAAGTATAGAAAGAATCAGATTAAGGTAAGTAGGTAAGGGATGTCCATTTCTATCTAGGTTTCGTCCTACAGTCAACATTTCCTTTGATACCACTTCTGTCACACCCGGCTTTAAGGAACAAAGCCAGGTGCATCTCATACATGCGCCAAGAAGACAACATATATAATAACAGAGTGTATAGAGATAAATGTCACAATAATCAGAGTACTTATTACATAGCAGAAGACTTATTACAAAATAAAATAATAAAGATAAAACGAACTAAGGATCGTCGGCGCTAATGTCAACTGAGAAACGCCACCTAGATCAGATCATACTCCTCGCCTTGTGGCTCCTCCTGAACCACCTGCTCTTCTCCTGTGGGGGGGGGGTGTGAGACAGCAAGGGTGAGCTCACACATGATCATAGCTCAACAAGTTGTGGGGAACCAGTGGACATAAACTCACAAAGGTGTGAGTTCATGTGAGGTGTAAGGCTAATCAATGATAGAGGTTAAAGCTGAGCATTGCTTTTAAGTAGTTGGTCAAAATTTTATTAGCAATTACTAAGTGTAAGTAAATACCAAACCTTAAATAAAGTAATTGAACAAATTAATAATAAACCCATGCAATGCAAATGACAAAATTGAATTTAAGTTCCATAATTTAAACATCAGAGAGTCCTGAGCTGCTCGTGACCGTGAGCACGGCTAGTATACCAGTTTTACACTCTGCAGAGGTTGTACCCTTTACCCACAAGTCATGTTACCCATCTGCCAAGGGGTCGCGACTCCCATACACCTCTACCTAGAAAGCGCGGCAGGGCAACACTACGAGGCCTTTACAAAGTTCCACTAGCTTCCGAAAACCCGCTACAGTTTATAGGAAGTTCCAATGCAGGGTTCTTGCCTGACCGCCATCACAGCAAAATCAAGCAAGGACCTCCCTACACTGACCAATCCCCTACTGCCCTTGCCCCTTTCGGGTAAGGTAGTCTTCCACTAGCTTTCCTAATTAATCAGCCAAGGGCATCCCATTAAACCCTTGTGGTGGCACGTGTTACTCAAGTTAAGCTCTATGTTCCAATTAACATTAATGATCTCAACATGAACATAAATAGAATAACAAAAAGAATTGGAACATAGAGGTAATAAATGATTATCCCAAAACCATGTAAAGCAATAGCAAACTACCCAAGTGACTCAGGGGTAAACAAGGTAATGAGATATACAATCTAGGGTGACCTATTGGGTCCCATCAAAATTAACCTATGCATGGATAAGTGATATTAAAGAACATTATTGGGTAAAAAGTGGTCAAGGGCACAACTTGCCTTCAATGAGCTCCTGCTCAGCTACTTCAACCTGCTGCTCACCAGGATCCTCGGTCACGGGCTCTTCTACTCGCCACAATACAAACAAGCACAATATGCAGGGAAAAATTAACATCACACCAAGCATGTAAACAAAATACACAGTAATAATCTACATATTAAAATAAAAACCTAGGAATAGGAATCATAATTTTTGGAGTTATAGAATTTAAGTTATGCCTTTTCAAAGGTTTTATGTGTTTTAAATAAGATTAAGTGTGAGATTAATTTTCTTACTGTTGTCATGATAAAACAGAGGCTCTAAGTGATAGATAATAAAATTATAAAATTTTAGGAACTGGAATGGAGTAATTTGGAGTTAGTATGAATTTTCTATGAATTTATAAAGTTCTAGTAATTATTTTCATGTTAGAAATCTTTTTTTTATTCATTTATTCGATTTAAACTATCCCTGGGCTGGGCGCACTATTTCGGAGAAAGACAGGGGGCTCGGCGCAAAAGATCCCAAGACATAGAGTCCTGCAGACAGGACTGCGGGTTGATTATATAAAAACAGAGGGTCTCTTTTGACTAATGTGCCCGCGAAGGGGTACGAGGCGTTCACAACCGTCCGATCTGAACCCTAGAACCCAGATTAGAGCGCTACTAAATCGAATCGGTACGCGATATAGGCCATCGGATCCGAATCCAAGGGTCTCAGTTTAACGCGCATGCCACACATCGCGACCGCCAGATCAGACTTCGATGGCTACGATTTATTCAAGCGAAGGGATGTGCTGTCTTCTATTCCAGGTCGTCCGAAGGAGATCACACGGCCACCAGGGCGTCTTCCTGCCCAGTCAGCCGAACAACGGCGACGCGGCTCTCCACGGTGAAGTACTCATCGGCGAACCGTGATCCGCCGCTCCGGCCACTATGCCGTGTTCATTTTCCCACTACTACGAGCTAGGACCGCAACAAATTTACGGCTAGGGCTAGAAATAAACAACATCTCACCGAGGTGCCAGGAGACGATCGCCAATGTCGCCGGTTTTCTGGCACGGTTTAGCTCTGTTGACCGCCGTGGTAGAGGAACGCTACGGAGCTCCTCACCGCCAGAATCCGCCCTCTTCCTTCCGCGCGATGGTATGGAGCCCACGACGGCACACCAGGCTACGAGTACTTTCCCCCTCCCTCTTTTCTCTCTCTCCTTCACCGTCGACGGCAACGACGAGATATGCAAGGACAGCGTTGCTCGATGGTTCTGAATGCAAAGGGGAGAACGCCGTGCTGTATAAGTACTCTAGAGCCCTGTCAAGAGGTAAAGCGGATTCCTCGGCAGCACGTTGAGCGGCGGCGAATTTGCCGCACTTCCCCGGGGAGATCGCGCGAGTCGTTGGGATGGCGGCTGGGAGAGTTCTCCAGGCGTTGGGCGCACAGACTGGGATGTGGGGCCACCCCGTCAGTAGCTAAGAATCCAGGCGAGCGCGTGGGTCAGAGAGCTATCAGCGTCGCGCGTGGGGAGGGACCTGGGCCTCGCGAGGTGTTTCTACTGATGGGCCGAATTTATGTAAGTTGGCCCGCAAATAGAGTTCTCCTTTATCTTTTTTTTTCTGGTTTATCTTTTCCCCTTTTTGTTTAGATTTCCAATTTAAACTCCAAATATACATGTTACTTTTGCACTCAATTAAAGATAGATTTTAATCTTACCACTATGGATAGAATTTTACATTTTGTTTTGTATTATATAGTATTTCTTTTCTTCCTTTCTCACTTGTAGAATCTTTGTTAGACCTTAAATTACCTTTTTGGACTTTAATATATTTCTTGTCACACTATTTCTATATTGTCACCAAATGCACACAAAATGAAATCCCAGCATGATGCATGTATTATTTTAGGTGTCCTTTGTTATTTATTATTTTTTTGTAAGTGAGATGTCCACATGTAATAATGAATAGAGATAACACACATATCTATAAATAAATGTAATTTTCTCCATTTAGATCTTTCTTACAAAGTGGGTATTACAACTGTACAGGGGTATTTATAGATACCCGAGTGCCCAACGTCCCAAGGCAAGGACGTTTATGCCCTTGGGTGCCCAGACTATTGCCAGAATATTCCCACAAAGGGAGGTTACAGACCGTCATTATAGAAAAGCTATTACAGATGAGGCCCGTAACACGTTTGTCCACGTGGGGCCCGTTATAATGGGCCGAATTCCACGTGGGCCTCCGGGCGAGATGAGGACGCGGGACTAGCAGACTTCGTCGGGGTCTGGCCTTCGTCTTGCAATGGAGAGGACAAAGGGCAACCGCGCCGATCATCTTGCCTTCGTTGGTGTAGCAAGGCGACGAGGGCTTCGCGCGAAGGGTAGCATCTTCGCCTTCGCCCCAACATTTGCGCTCCGAGGGACCAGTTCGACTGAGTCATCTGGTGCCGAAGACGTCGCTAGATGGTGGAGACGCTGCCCTCGCTCGAAGTGGTCCCACGGGGTTTTTGATGTGACCCTTGATGGACGTGGCACTGTTGGACTGCGGGTTTCCCGTAGCGCCACGCCGTGTGTATAAAAAGGGCGGCGCGGCGCGGGCGGACTCTCACCTTTGCGTGCGCCAGAAAACCCTAAGCTTTTGAAACCGCTCACTCGCTCGCTTGCCCTCCTTGTTCCTCTGCATCGGAGATCTGGCCCGCGTCAAGCAAACCGCGTGTCACCGCCGACGGTACATAGCGATGTCGTCTTCTTCCTCATCTGCTGCAAATGCGCCGCCGGCCGATTCGTCATCCGAAGATACCTTTAGCGATTTTGCGGCGGTGGAGTTACAGCCGGGCCACACGGTGGAGTTCGGCGTTTCGAGGATTTCCTTGGTTCACGTGCAGGATATGCAACAGTTGGGGTATCTTGGGGACGGTGTTTGGCGCGTCCTGGGGGCGGAAGAGATTCCCGAGCTTGAGGGCGAGTTAGTCGTGTTTGAGGCATTCTTCATCGCCGGCCTTCGCCTACCTATGCATCGTTTCGTGGCGGAGGTCCTGTAGAGGTTTGAAGTCCAGGTCCACCAGTTGACACCTAACGCCGTGGTGGCCCTGGCGAAGTATGTCTGGGCGGTGACTTCGTATGATGGTCAACCTTCTGTAGAGGTCTTCGCCAAGAATTATTGTTTGCACTGGCAAAAGAGAAAGAATGGGAGTAAGATTGCATAGTTTGGATTGTGCACGTTCACGCCGAGGACCGGAAAGACTTCGGCGGAAGTCGTGGAATTGGTTCCCTATGCCCGCAACAAGTGGGGCAACTGGTGGGATTATTGGTTTTATGTTTCGGGAGGCGAAGTCGAAGACCTCCCAGGGCTCCCCGCGGCCGTAATGTGCTCCCATTGTTATGTGGCATTCCCACAATTTGAGGTGGCGGAGGATGATGAGGACGAAGGGGCCCTCCGGTGCGCTGCCCGCATGAGCAGCGGACATGATTTGGTTGAGGAATTCATTGGTTATGGAGTGTGGCCCCTGGCACATGGCTGGGTGCTTGGCGAAGTATGCCCTCGCCAGATGCCTACTTTGGGCCAGCAGCTGGTGCAAAGTCCGGCCTTCGCTTTGGATCTGCGCGGCTGAGACCCAACCACGTTCGTTCGTGAAGTGGAGGACGGGGCTGTGAGGATTCTAGGGCGATATGCGCCAAGGACGGAGAGTCTGCGGAGTTGGGATATTCAGGGATCCAATGTTTGCTTGAATCGGGTCTTCAAGTTAAACCGTTTGCCATACGGTGGCTACCCCAGAGATGACGCTGCTGTGGCTGTTGACCGCCGTGGGAAAAAACCAGTGGCTGAGGAAGGCCCTTCGCGGGAGGCTGCCCCGGCCACTAAGAAGAGAAAAATAGGTACTACAGTGGGGGGGGGGGTTGGGGGTCTCTGACCGTTTTGCTGTGGAGTTGATGGGGACTTGCGCGGCCCTCGGGGGAAGGATGTCTTCGCCCAAGCTCCGGGAGTCTTCAACGCGAATGCTGAAGGTTACCTGGGGTTGATGGCCAAGGAACGTTCCGATTCCCCGGGCGGCCGGCGAGGACATATTTACATCTCGTTTGGCCCGTGAGATGAAGATTTTTCCTTATGGCCGGAATATTGCTGTTGTTGAATCGGTAGTGATGGACAAGGATCGTCAAGATGCAGCGCGGAAGAGCCAGGCGTTTACTAGGGTCGGGGACCCTACTCGCAAGGTGAAGCGAGAGCGGGGAGGCGTGAAGTCCACCGCCCCTGGCAGCAGCAAACCACCACTGGCAGCGAAGCCTGCTGTCCCCAGGCCCAGCAAGTCTTCGGCGGGTTCGATGGCTGCCGCTTCTGGCGTGGGCAAGGTGCCCTCGGCTGAGCCCACGAAGCAGCGAAGGCCGCCGTCGCCGGTGCGTACCGATGAAGTGGCGGCAGGTGGTTCCGACTTTGACATGGATATCTGCGTGGAAGATTACCTCTTTGGTGAGTTTTTTTGGGTCTTGAACGAGGTTATGGTGCAGGGTCGGATGCGGGGCAGCTGGCTGTTGTCCCAGCTTCGGTGGTGGCCACTTCGCCTACGGTGGCGGTTGGGGCGAAGGGTACTTCACCGGACCCATGGTCCAAATTCTGCGCTAGCGGCGAGATTTCGTCGGCCGCCATCGTCAAAGACGTGGTGGGCTCTGTTTCCCAGCAGCTGAAGCATGCGACACAACAGCTGAAGCATGCGACGCAGCAGCTGGAGCGTGTAAGTCGTCTTGGACTTCGCTAGTTCGTTGTTTTTATGTGGTTGCGAATCTGATGGATTTTTCGTGCCAGGCGGCCGCCTTCACCGACCATGTTGCATCAGGCGCCCTGACTTCGGAGTTCGTTGCTGAGAGGCAAAGACTCGAGGGTAGGATCGAGCGCCTCCGAGCGCAGCATACGGATGCTGTTCGGGACAAGTCAGCTGCAGAGAACAGGAGCCGCATGCTGGGGGAGAGGTTGGCGACTGTGGAGGCTGAAAGGGAGGATCTCAAGTGTCAGTTGGCGGAGGAGAGGAGGGACGCAAACAGGGCCAGCGCGAAGGCGCAGTTTGCGCAAGCCGAGGCCAAGCTTGCGCAGGCGGAGGCTAGTCTCGCCTGCCAACGCGCTGAGGAGATGGAGACGAGGCTCAGTGGCCTGCGTGACCGCCTGGACAAGATGGAGGCCTCGACGTGCGTGGAGGTCAAGCGGACGCATACGCAGCTTTACCGAGAACTGGGTGCGCGGACCGCTCCCTTCGAAGCTCCCGGTCAGGAGGTGGGCCTCCGCTTCCTTGGGTGGCTACAGGAGGAGCTGGAGGTGCTCCCGACCATTGTGACGGGCCTCATGTCCTTCGCCTCCCACATCACCTGCGAGGGGGCCGTGAATGCCTTGTCCCGCGAGGGATGCGGGCACTTCGAGGTCTTCGACCAGTCGGACGAAGGCTTCGAACGCGGAATCTTCCAGGTCGAGGACCCAGTGCTGAAGCGGTCGGCTAGGGCAATTTTTGATAGGATGTGGGGCCCTCACGGCCGAGAGACTGTCCAGGAGAGGTCCGACCGGGCCATGGATCAGGTAAAGGTGCATTTGTGTGATTATATGTGCGGGTGTGTGTGGTTTGTTGAATGGATGTGCTATTTCCGTAGATGGCGCATGATGAAGAGGTTGAGGACCTCGGTGATCTGGACAGCACGCTGCCCGAGGCATCGAGGGTGGAGCTGGCTATGCCATTCGATGCTGGCGAGGGCCCCTCGGCCCCCACACAGACTAGAGCTCGCGAAGATCCCGTGCCGGCCACTGCGCCAACGGGTGAGGACGCTTCAAAGGTGTTGGGCGAACCAGTTGCTGAAGACCCAGCGGCGTCGGCCGGGCCTTCGCAGGTGGCAGAATAGGGCTAGGGCTTTCGGTGTGAACTTTTATTTTTGTCTACTTTTGCTCTATCTAAACCCTTAAATAAATCAGTATAATCTACTTCATCATCACTAGAATCATCATCGCTTGAAGTAGTATACTTAGGGGTTTCTCGAACACTTACCTTCTTTTCCTTGGCCATGAGGCAAGTGTGGCGTTCGTTGGGGAAGAGAGAAGACTTGTTGAAGGCCGAGGCTGCCAGTCCTTCATCGTCGAAGTCGGATGAAGAGTAGTCCGAGTCCCATTCTTTGCCAAGGTGTGCCTCGCCCTTCGCTTTCTTGTCAACTTTCTTCTTCTCCCTCTTCCCATGCTTTTCTTGTTCCTAGTCATTTTCATTATCGAGGCATTGTGCAATAAAATGACCAGTCTTACCGCATTTGAAGCAGGAGCGCTTCCCCTTTGCTTTGTTCTTGTTGGGGTGCTCCTTGCATCCTTTTAGAGCAGTCTTGAAGCGTTTAATGATTAGGGTCATTTCTTCTTCGTTTAGCCCGACAGCTTCAACTTGTGCCACCTTGCTTGGTAGCGCCTCACTGCTGCTTGTTGCTTTGAGGGCAATGGTTTGAGGCTCGTGGAGGGGTAGTGGACCGTTTAGAGCATCGTCCACATATCGGGCCTCCTTCACCATCATGCGCCCGCTCACAAACTTCCCAAGAATCTCCTCGGGCGTCATCTTGGTGTACCTGAGATTTTCACGAATAAGGTTAACAAGATGGGGGTCAATTACCGTGAATGACCTTAGCATAAGTTGGACGACGTCGTGGTCCGTCCATCTTGTGCTTCCATAGCTCCTAATCTTGTTAACTAGGGTCTTGAGCCTGTTGTATGTTTGTGTTGGCTCCTCTCCCCTGATCACCGCAAACCTTCCCAGGTTGCCTTCCACCAACACCATTTTGGGATCATGGTGGCGTCGTTCCCCTCATGAGATATCTTGAGGGTGTCCTAGATTTGCTTGGCGTTGTCCAAGCCGCTCACCTTGTTGTATTCATCCCTGCATAAAGATGCTAGCAAAACAGTGGTAGCTTGTGCATTCTTATGAATTTGCTCATTAATGAACACAGGGTTATCGGTACTGTTGAAATGCATTCCATTTTCAACTATCTCCCAAATACTAGGATGGAGAGAAAATAAGTGACTACGCATTTTGTGACTCCAAAAAGATTAGTCCTCTCCATCAAAGTGTGGAGGTTTACCAAGAGGAATTGAAAGCAAATGAGCATTGGAATTGAAAGGAATATGAGAATAATCAAATGAAAAGTTTTGATTAACCGGTTTCTTCTTAGACGAGTTATCGTCTCTTGGTGAAGAAGAGGAGGCGTCGCTGTCATAGTAAATGATCTTCTTGATGCGCCTCTTCTTCTTCCCATCCTTCTTCTTGTGACTCGAGCCAGAGTTAGTGGGCTTGTCATCTCTTGGCTCATTGAAGATGGACTCCTTTTCTTTGTCGTTGACCACCATCCCCTTTCCCTTAGGATCCATCTCTTCGGGCGATTAGTCCCTTACATGAAGAGAACAGCTCTGATACCAATTGAGAGCACCTAGAGGGGGGGGGGGTGAATAGGTGTAATACTCAAAATTGTGTACAAGAAATACATGGTGATTTCCTTATTTTATGGCCTCATTTGCATCATAAAAAGAGCATACACAAAATTTAGAGGATTCTTTCAAACAAATGATTAAAAAATGCATCATGTGGAGTTTTTATGTTTGTGCATCAAATAAAATAATAATAATAAGGATAATAAGATAATAAATACTAGAAGTTAAATCAAACCCTAACTTAGAATTAGGGCTTTTGAAAATAAGGAGAGAAATGATATAGAAATATAAACAATATAATTATATTTCAAGAATTGGTATTCTTAACTTCACAAAAGTGATAAAGATGAATGTAGCACAAGTTTTGCTTCAAAAAATTCAAATTCAAATTTAAACCTAAAAAGGAAGAAAAGAGAAAGAAAAAGATAAAAGAAAAAGAAAAAGACATCTGATTGGGCTGCCAGGCGGCTTTTCGGCCCAATTACTCGCTCGGCCCAAGCGAACTCCGCCCACGCGCTTATCGGCGCCGACAGGTGGGCCCTATGGGTCGGTCACACGCGTGCTCGCCTGACTATCTGCACGCGCGCGCTTTGTCTCACTGCTCCACGGGACCACGCTGTCAGGGCAGCTTCTTCTCCCAACGACCTCACCATGCATGGCGGAGCGCAGAGATCTCGCGCAAGCCGTTGAGGCACCTCGGCCTCATCTGCGTCATTAAAGGTAGCACGTCCGGGCTCGCCTCTCCCTCCTTGTCCTCCTACACCCGCAACCCCCCCCCCCCCGCGCGCAAACACAGAGCATCGCCGCCGCACACCACGAGAAAAGAAGCCGCCGCCGTCGAACGCCGGAATCGTGGGCACTCGGGCTGCCCTGGTTCAATCTATCATGGCCCCGTGAACCATAGAAGCTTCTACCGCCTCTGATTGTGCCGTTGCCACCGCTACGCCGGCGCAATTGCACGCCGTGGTTGCACAGTCGCCGCCGAGCCGCCCTTCGCCGCGTCTTGGCCTCTGCGTGACCCGATCCTCCGGTAAGACCCCTCCAGCGTACTCGCCATCACTTTCGCATCGCGTAGGAGCTTCCAGATTTGAAAATAGTGACCTAAGGCGCTGGATGGTTGACCCCGGCCATGGCCGCCACCGTGATTCCGGGCGGCGCCGCCGTCGCTCGTAGGGTGATTGGGGGAAATCACGTGGGCCGTTGATCTCCCCGTGTACGGCTCAGATTGGTGGTCGCGTACCCCTTTCACAGCTTGTGATCTGTGCCATTAGATTTAGATCCGACGTCCGATAGTTGCGGGCCGTTTGATCGGGATCGGGCGCTCAGAAATCAATCTGGACGTTATAAAATTCGTGGCGTCGATTTCTAATCAGACGGCCGAGATCTTGAGATACCCCTTTAGCCAGCCTTTTGCTAAAGAGACCCTGAGTAAAACAGAAATTAACCCGCCGTCCTCATTAGCAGTAGACTGGGTCTAGGGAATTTTTCTGCGCTAGCCCCTGGACTTTCCAGATATTGACGTCCAGTCCAGAGCTCATGAAAATCAAATAAATAAATTCAGAAATGGATTTTTAATATAAAAACAATTCCTAGAACTTATTTAATCCATAGAAAATCCATTTTTAGTCCAAATCACTCCATTCCAGTTTCTAAAATTTTGTAATATTGTTCTCTATCATTTAGTGTCTCTGTTTGGTCATGAAAGCAGTAAGAAAATTAATTTATCATTTAATCTTATTTCAAGCACATTAAATCTTAGGAAATTCATAACTTGAAATTTATAACTCCAAATTTAATGATTCCAGTTCCTATGATCTCATTCTAATGTGTAGATTTTTACTGTATATTTTATTTATATGTTTGATGTGGTGTTAATTTATGCTATACTATGTATGTATTGTGTTGATGCGAGTAGACGAGCAAGCCACTATGGAATCTGAGGTTCAACAAGTAGAAGTAGCTGAGCAGGAGCTCATTGAAGGCAAGTTGTGCCCTTGATCACTTACTTTTCCCAGCCATGTTCTTATTAATTTTAATGATCTGCATAGGTTAATTTTGATGGGATCCTTTAGGTTACCCCAGTTTTGGTTATCTTTATACCTTGTTCACCACTGAAACATTTTTGGGTAGTACTTGCTATTGCTTTATGTGGATTGGGTATGGAGATACACTACTCATGATTATTCTGTTATTATCTTGTTATTATTACTGTTCATGTTAAGATCATTAAATTAATGGGAACATGGAGCGACCACCCGGGAAAACAGTGCTACCACAAGGGTTTAATGGGACGCCCTTGGCTGATTAACTAGGAAAGCTAGTGGAGGCCTTCCTTACCCGAAAGGGGCAAGGGCAGTACGGGAGTGGTCAGTGTAGGGAGGTCCTTGGGTTGATTTTGCTGCAATGGCGGTCAGGCGAGGGATTCCTGCACTGGAGCTTCCTATAATCTGTAGCGGGATTTCTGAAGCTAGTGGAACTTTGTAAAGGCCTCGTAGTGTTACCCTGCCTCGCCTCCTCGGTAGAGGTGTATGGGATTGGCCGTCTCTTGGCAGATGGGTAACATGACTTGTGGGTAAAGATGCGCAACCTCTGCAGAGTGTAAAACTAGTATACTAACCGTGCTCACGGTCATGAGCGGCTCGGACCCTCACATGATTAATTATGGAACTTAAATTCAATTTGGCATTTGCATCGCATTTGGGATTATTTTACTATTACTTTTCTTTATTATTATTAAGGTTTGGTATTTTCTTACACTTAGTAATTGCTAATAAAATTTTGACCAACTTATAAAAGTAATGCTCAGCTTCAGCCTTTATTTCATTGATCAGCCTTACACTTCATGAACTCCCACCTTTGGTGAGTTCATGCCACATTATTCCCCATGACTTGTTGAGCTAGGAACGTATGTGAGCTCACTCTTGCTGTCTCACACCCCCCCACAGGAGAAGAACAGGTGGTCGAAGAGGAGCCGCCTAACACTGAGGCATTCGACTTGATCTAGGTGGCGTTTCTCAGTTGACATTGGCGCCAACGATCCTTAGTTCGTTTTATATTTATTCTTTTATTTTGTAATAAGTCTTCCGCTTTGTAATAAATACTCTGATGTATCGTGACATTTATCTCTATACACTCTGTTATTATATATGTTATCTTCTTGGCGCATGTATGAGATGCACCCGGCTTTGTCCTTTAAAGCCGGGTGTGACAGAAGTGGTATAAGAGGAAATGTTGACTGTAGGATGAAACCTAGATAGAAATGGACAACCTTTACCTACTTATCCCATTCTGATTCATTCTACACTTACCTTACTCTGATTCTTTCTACACTTATCTTGATCCTGTCTCACCTTCTACTGTTCTACTCTGACCATTCTTACCTTTTCTACTCTAAGACAAGATGGATTTCACACCTTGGAATCCCTACCCCTATGACATTTTTAAGAGATAGGGAACCTAAGACAACAATCAAAACTATTTCCTATATTTAAAAATGTTGTTTGATTGTTCTGATGAAAAGTGTCTGATTTGCTTCTTTGATTGATTGAAGTATTATATATGGACATCTTAGTATGTACCACTATAAAGTAATGAACTAGCTATGGTAGATAAAACATTAATCTGCTTAGCTAATAAATCCCCCAAAGTCACATGATTCGTAATTACTGTCTTGTCTACTATTCTCTTACCTTATGTATCTAACCCAGATGGTAAATACCAGGCGGGGTGGTGGAATTGATTTGCCTCCTAATCGACACACTCGAAGGATATATAGACAACCTCAGCCACAGCCAGCAGGGATGAATTCTCGTAATCCTTCACCAGGCAGAGTTGATCCACTGATTGCAGCTCAGATGGCGGTGATGCAGCAAATGGTGGACACTATGGCTGATATGCGTGCCCAGATGCAGCAAGAACGCCAGGAGATGCATCAGGAAAGAGAAGATATACGCCAAGAGTTGCGCCAGGAGAGAGAGGAGATACGCCAGGAGAGAAGGGCGCAACAACAGCAGCTGCAACGACAACTTCAACAACAGCAGCAACAGCAACAAGTGCCATTGCCTCCACCACCACCACCAGTTCCACCTCGTGATAAGCACCGGGAGTTTATGAGTCATAAGCCACCAACCTTCGCCAGTTCGCCAGATCCCCTTGATGCAGATGATTGGTTGAAGTCAATTGAGAAGATGCTCAATATCGCCCAATGCTCAGATCGGGAGAAAGTTCTTTATGCCTCAGGTCGTCTGACAGGTCCTGCTGCTGACTGGTGGGATTCTTATACTGCTGCCCACGATGCTGCTGATGCTATTACTTGGGCAGAGTTCAGTACACAGTTCAGGAACTACCATATTCTAGCTGGTATGATAAAGATCAAGAAGAAGGAGTTTCTGTCATTGAAGCAAGGCAACATGTCAGTCAGCGAGTACAGAGACAAATTCATTCAGCTGTCGAGATATGCTCCGGAGGAAGTTGCTGAGGATGAGAGGAAGCAGGAGCACTTTATTGAAGGACTTAATGGACCCTTGCAGTATGCACTGGTTGCACACACCTTTCCATCGTTTCAGAGGCTACTGGATAAGGCTCTTGCTATTGAACACAAGCGTGTTCAACTGGGTGATTTGAAGAGGAAGGCTATCTCGCAGGGACAGGGTAGCAGCAGTGTTTGTCCCCGCTACGTTTCACCACAGGGTACACTGACTCGACCAGGAGGACCACGCCCAGTTTAGTATGCTCCACAGGGCTCTCCACGGACACCTACTCGTCAGGCTACTCCCACTAGCACCCCGACGAGGCCTACAGGACAGAAGACTGGCCCCACATGCTTCAAGTGCAGTCAGATTGGGCACTATGCTAATGCTTGTCCGATGGGCAATTCTGGTACACCAGCTAAGAACAAGCAGCAGACCCCTGGCAAGGGATATTCTATAGCCAGGGTGAATCAAGTCAGCGTTGATGATACTCCTGATGGTGGTGACATCGTACTCGATATGTTTTACATTAATGCCCTTCCTGCAACAATATTATTTGATTCTGGTGCTACACATTCATTCATGTCTGCTCGATATGCCAACACTAATGAGATACCCCTGCTAAATATGAGAAAACCAATGATAGTAATCACACCTAAAGGGCCTATTGAGGCGAATCAAATGACACGTAGATTGACATTATCAATTATGGGAAGAGAATTTGGAGCTACTGCTATAATATTAGATGCCAGCAGTATAGATCTGATTCTTGGTATGTCATGGTTAAGGAAGGCAAAGGCCATTATAGCATGTGGTAGAGGTACTATAGAGCTCACTAGTCCCAAAGGAGAAGCATTTCAAGTTAATATTACAGTAACCACCTCATCCATGCGTGCAATGTTCTTTATACCTAAGGAGTTTGTTGGTGACAACATCCGGGTGGTTAGAGATTTTCCGGATGTCTTTCCAGAGGAGTTACTAGGGATGCCACCAGATAGGGAAGTTGAGTTTGTGATTGATCTTTTACCTAGAACTGCCCCTATTTCTAAGCGACCATAAAGGATGGCTGTAGAAGAACTGAAGGAGCTTAAGAAGCAGTTAACTGAGTTACAAGAAGCGGGGTACATTCGTCCGAGTTCCTCACCTTGGGGAGCACCGGTGTTATTTGTGCAGAAGAAGGATGGATCGCAACGGATGTGTGTGGACTATAGATCACTTAATGATGTCACCGTGAAGAACAAGTATCCATTACCCTATATTGAGGATTTGTTTGATCAGATGAGAGGAGCCAGGGTATTCTCGAAGATTGATCTCCGATCGGGATACCATAAGATGAAGATTAGACCCTCGGATATTCCTAAGACGGCTTTCTCAACCCGATATGGATTATACGAGTTTACTGTTATGTCATTTGGATTAACCAATGCACCAGCTTATTTCATGAATTTGATGAATAAGGTGTTTATGGAGTATTTGGACAGATTTGTCGTGGTGTTCATCGACGATATCCTTATCTATTCTAAGAATGAGAGTGATCATGAACAACATCTAAGGTTGGTGCTACAAAAGCTGCGAGATAATCAACTCTACGCTAAGTTCAGCAAGTGCGAGTTTTGGATTGACAAGGTGCCATTATTTGGTCATATTATTTCTAATGGAGGAATAGCAGTGGATCCTGCTAAAGTGAAGGAGATAATGGAGTGGAGAGTGCCCACTACAGTTACTGAGATTCGGAGTTTCTTGGGACTCGCAGGATATTATCGAAGATTTATTGAAGGGTTCTCTAAGATTGCCAAGCCTATGACCTCGCTTTTGGAGAAAGGGAGAGAATTCAAGTGGGATGAGAAATGCCAAGAGAGCTTTGATCAATTGAAGGAGAGGTTGATGTCGCCACCAGTATTGATTATGCCAGATCTGCAGAAGGGATTTGACATTTATTGTGATGCATGTGGCCAAGGATTGGGATGTGTGCTCATGCAAGAAGGACATGTGATCGCCTATGCATCTCGTCAGTTGCGGAAACATGAATTGAACTACCCCACTCATGACTTGGAGCTGGCGGCCGTTGTGCATGCACTTAAGATTTGGAGACACTACATTATGGGAACTAAGTGCCAAGTATACACGGATCATAAGAGTTTGAAGTACATATTCACTCAGAAGGATCTCAACCTTAGGCAACGCCGTTGGTTGGAGCTCATTAAGGATTATGATTTGGAGATTCACTATCACCCAGGCAAGGCAAATTTGGTTGCAGATGCCTTGAGTCGGAAGGAGCATGTTCACTCTGCTTTCATTGTCCAGCTACCTGATGAATTAGCAAAAGATTTTGAGAGACTCAACCTGGGAATTGTTACACATACGGAAGGAATTACCATTGAATTGGAACCTACCTTGGAACAAGAAATTCGTAAAGGTCAGATTGGTGATGCTAAGATTCAGGAGATCAAGGATCTGATAACAGAGGGTAGAGGCCCGGAATTCACAGAGGATGAGCAAGGCACGGTATGGTTCAAGAATCGGATCTGTGTTCCTGATATCGACAGTCTTCGGGAAACCATATTGAAGGAGGCACATGATTCAGTTTATTCTATCCACCCTGGAAGTACCAAGATGTATCAGGATTTGAAGCAAAAATATTGGTGGTATGGATTGAAGAGAGATGTGGCTGCACATGTGGCTATGTGCGATGTGTGCCAAAGAGTTAAGGCTGAACACCAGAGGCCAGCCGGACTGCTGCACCCACTGAAGATACATGAGTGGAAATGGGAAGAGATTGGCATGGACTTCATTGTTGGACTACCCCACACATCTGCAGGGTATGATTCTATATGGGTGATTGTGGACAGGCTAACTAAGGTAGCCCACTTTATTTCGGTGAAGACCACATATTCAGGAGCTAAGTTGGCAGAGTTGTACATGGCACGGATTGTCTGCCTACATGGTGTGCCAAAGAAGATTGTGTCAGACCGGGGATCACAGTTTACCTCTCGATATTGGAAGAAGTTGCACGAGTCATTGGATACAAGATTGAATTTTAGTTCGGCTTACCATCCCCAGACTGATGGGCAGACTGAGAGGACTAACCAAGTGCTAGAAGATATGTTAAGAGCTTGTGCTCTTAAACATGGTGGAAGTTGGGATAAGAGTTTGCCGTATGCAGAGTTCTCATATAATAATAGCTATCAGGCCAGTTTGAAGATGTCACCATTTGAAGCTTTATATGGCAGGAAGTGCAGGACCCCATTGTATTGGGATCAAACTG
Source organism: Zea luxurians (assembly GCA_029449295.1). Classification (NCBI taxonomy): domain Eukaryota; kingdom Viridiplantae; phylum Streptophyta; class Magnoliopsida; order Poales; family Poaceae; genus Zea; species Zea luxurians. The sequence continues at coordinate 8,384,993 of JAOPSE010000082.1, read as the reverse complement.
GTGAAAGACAGTTGTTTGGGCCTGAGATTATACAAGAAGCATAGGAGCAAGTTCAGCAAATAAGGGAGAATTTGAGAACTGCACAGTCAAGGCAGAAAAGCTATGCTGATACCCGGAGGAGACTGCTTGAGTTTAAGGAGGGAGATTATGTCTACTTGAAGGTGTCACCACTCCGGGGTATGAGAAGGTTCAAAGTCAAAGGAAAGTTGTCCCCTCGCTTTATTGGACCCTTCTTAATCTTGAAGCGAGTGGGAGAAGTGGCATACCAATTGGAGTTACCGGATCATCTCGGGGATGTTCATGATATTTTTCATGTATCTCAGCTGAAGAAATGTCTCAGGGTACCTGAGGAGCAACTACCAATGGAAGACCTTAACATTCAAGATGACCTGACTTATGCTGAGTACCCCGTCAAGATTCTTGATACATTGACTCGGGTTACGAGGAATAAGGTTATAAAGATGTGCAAAGTTCAATGGAATCACCATGGCGAAGATGAAGCAACTTGGGAAAGAGAAGAAGAGCTTCACATAGATTTTCCCCACCTTTTCCCTAGGTCTTCCTAAATCTCGAGGACGAGATTATTTTTAAGGGGAGGTAGGATTTGTAATACTCAAAATTGTGTACAAGAAATACATGGTGATTTCCTTATTTTATGTGCCTCATTTGCATCATAAAAAGAGCATACACAAAATTTAGAGGATTCTTTCAAACAAACGATTAAAAAAATGCATCATGTGGAGTTTTTATGTTTGTGCATCAAATAAAATAATAATAATAATAAGGATAATAAGATAATAAATACTAGAAGTTAAATTAAACCCTAACTTAGAATTAGGGCTTTTGAAAATAAGGAGAGAAATGATATAGAAATATAAACAATATAATTATATTTCAAGAATTGGTATTCTTAACTTCACAAAAGTGATAAAGATGAATGTAGCACAAGTTTTGCTTCAAAAAATTTAAATTCAAATTTAAACCTAAAAAGGAAGAAAAGAGAAAGAAAAAGATAAAAGAAAAAGAAAAAGACATCTGATTGGGCTGCCAGGCGGCTTTTCGGCCCAATTACTCGCTCGACCCAAGCGAACCCCGCCCACGCGCTTATCGGAGCCGACAGGTGGGCCCTATGGGTCGGTCACACACGCGCTCGCCTGACTATCTGCACGCGCGCGCTTTGTCTCACTGCTCCACGGGACCACGCTGTCAGGGCAGCTTCTTCTCCCAATGACCTCACCATGCATGGCGGAGCACAGAGATCTCGCGCAAGCCGTTGAGGCATCTCGGCCTCGTCTGCGTCATTAAAGGTAGCACGTCCGGGCTCGCCTCTCCCTCCTTGTCCTCCTACACCCGCAACCCCCCCCCCCCCCCCCCCCGCGCGCGCGCAAACACAGAGCATCGCCGCCGCACACCACGAGAAAAGAAGCCGCCGCCGTCGAACGCCGGAATCGTGGGCACTCGGGCTGCCCTGGTTCAATCTATCGCGGCCCCGTGAACCATAGAAGCTTCTACCGCCTCTGATTGCGCCGTTGCCACCGCTACGTCGGCGCAATTGCACGCCGTGGTTGCACAGTCGCCGCCGAGCCGCCATTCGCCGCGTCTTGGCCTCTGCGTGACCCGATCCTCGGTAAGACCCCTCCAGCGTACTCGCCATCACTTTCGCATCGCGTAGGAGCTTCCAGATTTGAAAATAGTGACCTAGGGCGCTGGATGGTTGACCCCGGCCATGGCCGCCACCGTGATTCCGGGCGGCGCCTCCGTCGCTCGTAGGGTGATTGGGGGAAATCACGTGGGCCGTTGATCTCCCCGTGTACGGCTCAGATTGGTGGTCGCGTACCCTTTTCACAGCTTGTGATCTGTGCCATTAGATTTAGATCCGACGTCCGATAGTTGCGGGCCGTTTGATCGGGATCGGGCGCTCGGAAATCAATCTGGACGTTATAAAATCCGTGGCGTCGATTTCTAATCAGACGACCGAGATCTTGAGATACCCCTTCTGCCAGCCTTTTGCTAAAGAGACCCTGAGTAAAACAGAAATTAACCCGCCGTCCTCATTAGCAGTAGACTGGGTCTAGGGAATTTTTCTGCGCTAGCCCCTAGACTTTCCAGATATTGACGCCTAGTCCAGAGCTCATGAAAATCAAATAAATAAATTCAGAAATGGATTTTTAATATAAAAACAATTCCTAGAACTTATTTAATCCATAGAAAATCCATTTTTAGTCCAAATCACTCTATTCCAGTTTCTAAAATTTTGTAATATTGTTCTCTATCATTTAGTGTCTCTGTTTGGTCATGAAAGCAGTAAGAAAATTAATTTATCATTTAATCTTATTTCAAGCACATTAAATCTTAGGAAATTCATAACTTGAAATTTATAACTCCAAATTTAATGATTCCAGTTCCTATGATCTCATTCTAATGTGTAGATTTTTACTGTATATTTTATTTATATGTTTGATGTGGTGTTAATTTATGCTATACTATGTATGTATTGTGTTGATGCGAGTAGACGAGCAAGCCACTGTGGAATCTGAGGTTCAACAAGTAGAAGTAGCTGAGCAGGAGCTTATTGAAGGCAAGTTGTGCCCTTGATCACTTACTTTTCCCAGCCATGTTCTTATTAATTTTAATGATCTGCATAGGTTAATTTTGATGGGATCCTTTAGGTTACCCCAGTTTTGGTTATCTTTATACCTTGTTCACCACTGAAACATTTTTGGGTAGTACTTGCTATTGCTTTATGTGGATTGGGTATGGAGATACACTACTCATGATTATTCTGTTATTATCTTGTTATTATTACTGTTCGTGTTAAGATCATTAAATTAATGGGAACATGGAGCGACCACCCGGGAAAACAGTGCTACCACAAGGGTTTAATGGGACGCCCTTGGCTGATTAACTAGGAAAGCTAGTGGAGGTCTTGCTTACCTGAAAGGGGCAAGGGCAGTAGGGGAGTGGTTAGTGTAGGGAGGTCCTTGGGTTGATTTTGCTGCGATGGCGGTCAGGCGAGGGATTCCTGCACTGGAGCTTCCTATAAACTGTAGCGGGATTTCTGAAGCTAGTGGAACTTTGTAAAGGCCTCGTAGTGTTACCCTGCCTCGCCTCCTCGGTAGAGGTGTATGGGATTGACCGTCTCTTGGCAGATGGGTAACATGACTTGTGGGTAAAGATGTGCAATCTCTGCAGAGTGTAAAACTAGTATACTAGCCGTGCTCACGGTCATGAGCAGCTCGGACCCTCACATGATTAATTATGGAACTTAAATTCAATTTGACATTTGCATCGCATTTGGGATTATTTTACTATTACTTTTCTTTATTATTATTAAGGTTTGGTATTTACTTACACTTAGTAATTGCTAATAAAATTTTGACCAACTTATAAAAGCAATGCTCAGCTTCAGCCTTTATTTCATTGATCAGCCTTACACTTCATGAACTCCCACATTTGGTGAGTTCATGCCACATTATTCCCCACGACTTGTTGAGCTAGGAACGTATGTGAGCTCACTCTTGCTGTCTCACACCCCCCCACATGAGAAGAACAGGTGGTCGAAGAGGAGCCGCCTAACACTGAGGCATTCGACTTGAACTAGGTGGCGTTTCTCAGTTGACATTGGCGCCAACGATCCTTAGTTCATTTTATATTTATTCTTTTATTTTGTAATAAGTCTTCCGCTTTGTAATAAATACTCTGATGTATCATGACATTTATCTCTATACACTCTGTTATTATATATGTTGTCTTCTTGGCGCATGTATGAGATGCACCCGGCTTTGTCCTTTAAAGCCGGGTGTGACAATAGGTGATCCTGTAAAAATCAAAAACTAATAGCCACAAAACTTAGTTATAAGTGTTAGTATGGCTAAGTGGCTTGAAGCGATCTCTTGCGAACACAGACAAACAAAGAGAGAGCAATCACAAGAGACACACGATTTTTATCCCGTGGTTCGGCCAAGTGAAACTTGCCTACTTCCACGTTGTGGCGTCCCAATGGACGAGGGTTGCACTCAACCCCTTTCAAGTGATCCAATGATCAACTTGAATACCACGGTTTTTCCTTTCTTTGTCTTTCTCCCGTTTGCGAGGAATCTCCACAACTTGGAGCCTCTCGCCCTTACAATGATGATCACAAAAGAAGCACACAAGTAAGGGAGGGGAGAGCAAGCACACAGGACTCAAATCACAGCACAATCATGCACACAAGTCACAACTTGAGCTCAAAACGCAACCCATGGAGTTTACAACTCAAATGGAGCTCAAGTCACTATCTCAAAGAATCAAATGCACGAAGTTGGAGTCTAGAAGTCTTAGAATGTCTCTTGAATGCTGGGGTGACTCCTCCATGCGCCTAGGGGTCCCTTTTATAGCCCCAAGGCAGCTAGGAGCCATTGAGACCAACAAGGAAGGCTATCCTTGCCTTCTGTTGGGTGGCGCACCGGATAGTCCGGTGCGCCACCAGGCAGTCACTGTAGACGGTCCAGTGCAGATCTCCTTCCTATTCTGGCACAGACGACCGTTGCAGATTCGTGGCAGTTGGTGCACCGGACACTGTCCAGTGCACACTGGACAGTCCGGTGCCCCCTGCCAACTGTTGGCGCAGGACACGCGTCGCCCGCGGATTGCGCGATCGACCGTTGCGCTGGCGACCGTTGGCTCACCGGACAGTCCGGTGCACCACCGGACAGTACAGTGAATTATAGCCATACGCCGCCAAACTTTTCCCGAGAGCAGCCTATTCACCGGAGTTCAGCCTGGCGCACCAGACACAGTCCGGTGCACCACTAGACAGTCCGGTGTGCTAGACCGAGCAGGACTTCGGCTGTACCAAGCCAAGTCATTTGCATTTCTTTTCTTTTCTTCTTTTCTCTGTTTCTAGCACTTAGACAATATATGTTAGTACTCAAAACAATGTACTAAGTCTAGAAACATACCTTGTTACATGATTTCCACTCTTGCTAGTATGGCACATAATCAACTCACTTAATATGTGTTGGACACTTAATCACCAAAACATTATAGAAATGGCCCAAAGGCACATTTCCCTTTCAGGTAGGTGATAGTCGCCTAGAGGGGGGGGGGGGTGAATAGGGCGAAACTGAAATTTACAAAAATAATCACAACTACAAGCCGGGTTAGCGTTAGTAATAAAGAAACGAGTCCGCGAGAGAGGGCGCAAAACAAATCGCAAGCAAATAAGAGTGTGACACGCGGATTTGTTTTACCGAGGTTCGGTTCTTGCAAACCTACTCCCCGTTGAGGAGGCCACAAAGGCCGGGTCTCTTTCAACCCTTCCCTCTCTCAAACGATCCCACGGATCGAGTGAGCTTTCTCTTCTTCTCAATCAACCGGGAACAAAGCTTCCCCGCAAGGGCCACCACACAATTGGTGCCTCTTGCCTTGGTTACAATTGAGTGTTGATCTCAAGAACAAGTGAGAAAGAAAAGAATGCGATCCAAGCGCAAGAGCTCGAAAGAACACAAGCAAATCACTCTCTCTAGTCACTATGGTGTTGTGTGGAATTTTGGAGAGGACTTGATCTATTTGGTGTGTCTAGAATTGAATGCTAGAGCTCTTGTAGTAGTTGAGAAGTGGAAAACTTGGATGGCAATGAATGTGGGGTGGTTGGGGTATTTATAGCCCCAACCACCAAAAGTGACCGTTGCTGGAACCTGTCTGTTCGATGGCGCACCGGACAGTCCGGTGCACACCGGACAGTCCGGTGCCCCTGCCACGTCACCATTGCCGTTGGATTCTGACCGTTGGAGCTTCTGACTTCTGGGCCCTCCTGGGTGTCCGGTGCACACCGGACATGTACTGTTTGATGTCCGGTGCACTGGTATGGGCGATCCTGACGTCTGCGCGCGCATTAAATGCACCGCAGGGAGCCGTTGGCGCCGCAGGGAGCCGTTGCTCCGCTGGCGCACCGGACAGTCCGGTGCACACCGGACAGTCCGGTGAATTTTAGCGGAGCGGCTGCCGCGCGAACCCGAGGCTGGCGAGTTCCGGAGACCGCGCTTCCTTGGAGCACCGGACATGTCCGGTGCACACCGGACAGTCCGGTGAATTATAGCGCGCCGGCTTCCGAGAATTCCCGAGGGCGAAGAGTTTGAGTTGGAGTCCTCTGGGCGCACCGGACACTGTCCGGTGCACACCGGACAGTCCGGTGCCTCCAGCCAGAGGTGCCCTCGGTTGCCTTGCTGCTCCTTTGTTGAATCCAACACTTGGTCTTTTTATTGGCTAAATGTGAACCTTTTGCACCTGTATAACTTATGCACTAGAGCAAACTAGTTAGTCCAATATTTGTGTTAGGCAATTCAACCACCAAAATTATTTAGGAACTAGGTGTAAGCCTAATTCCCTTTCAATCTCCCCCTTTTTGGTGATTGATGCCAACACAAACCAAAGCAAATATAGAAGTGCATAATTGAACTAGTTTACATAATGTAAGTGCAAAGGTTGCTTGGAATTGAGCCAATAAATACTTATATGATGCGCATGGATTGTTTTCTTTGTTTTTGACATATTGGACCACATTTGCACCAAGAGTTTTGTTTTTGCAAATTCTTTTGTAAATTCTTTTCAAAGTCCTTTTGCAAGATAGTCAAAGGTAAATGAATAAGATTTGCAAAGCATTTTTAAGTTTTGAAAGTTTCTTCCTTTGTTCCAAAATGCTTTTCCTTTGACTAAACAAAACTCCCCCTCAAATAAGGTCTCCTTTTAGTGTTCAAGAGGGTTTTAAGACATCAATTTTGAAAATACTAGTTGCTCCCCCTTTAGAACACAAAGAGATACCAATTTTGAAATTTACCAATATAAAATCATCAAATTTATAAAATTAGGTGGTGGTGCGGTCCTTTTGCTTTGGGCTAATACTTTCTCCCCCTTTGGCATGAATCGCCAAAAACGGAATCATTAGAGCCCAATGAAGTACTTTCTCCTCCTTTGGTCATGAAATGAATGAGTGAAGATTATACCAAAGTTGGAGAGATGATGCGGAGCGACGGCGAAGAATGAGTAGTGGAGTGGAGTGGAAGCCTTGTCTTTGCCGAAGACTCCAATTCCCTTTCAATATACCTATGACTTGGTTTGAAATACACTTGAAAACACATTAGTCATAGCATATATAAAAGAGACATGATCAAAGGTATATTTATGAGCTATGTGTGCAAGGTTAGTAAAAGAAATTCCTAGAATCAAGAATATTGAACTCATGCCTAAGTCTGGTAAAAGATTGTTCATCAAGTGGCTTGGTAAAGATATCGGCTAATTGATCTTTAGTGTTAATGTATGAAATCTCGATATCCCCCTTTTGTTGGTGATCCCGAAGAAAATGATACCGAATAGCTATGTGTTTAGTGCGGCTATGCTCGACGGGATTGTCGGCCATTTTGATTGCACTCTCATTGTCACATAGCAAAGGGACTTTGGTTAATTTGTAACCGTAGTCCCGCAGGGTTTGCCTCATCCAAAGCAATTGCGCGCAACAATGACCTACGGCAATGTACTCGGCTTCGGCGGTAGAAAGAGCGACCGAATTTTGCTTCTTTGAAGCCCATGACACCAAGGATCTTCCCAAGAACTGGCAAGTCCCCGATGTGCTCTTCCTATTAATCCTACACCCCGCCCAATCGGCATCCGAATACCCAATCAAATCAAAAGTGGATCCCCGAGGGTACCAAAGCCCAAACTTAGGAGTATAAGCCAAATATCTCAAGATTCGTTTTACGGCCGTAAGGTGTGATTCCTTAGGGTCGGCTTGGAATCTTGCACACATGCAAACGGAAAGCATAATGTCCGGTCGAGATGCACATAAATAAAGCAATGAACCGATCATCGACCGGTATACCTTTTGATCCACGGACTTACCTCCCGTGTCGAGGTCGAGATGCCCATTGGTTCCCATGGGTGTCTTGATGGGTTTGGCATCCTTCATTCCAAACTTGCTTAGAATGTCTTGAGTATACTTCGTTTGGCTAATGAAGGTGCCTTCTTGGAGTTGCTTGACTTGGAATCCTAGGAAATACTTCAACTCCCCCATCATTGACATCTCGAATTTTTGTGTCATGATCCTACTAAATTCTTCACATGTAGATTTGTTAGTAGACCCAAATATGATATCATCAACATAAATTTGGCATACAAACAAATCATTATCAAGAGTCTTAGTGAATAAAGTAGGATCGGCTTTGCCGACTTTGAAGCCATTTGCAATAAGGAAATCTCTAAGGCATTCATACCATGCTCTTGGGGCTTGCTTGAGCCCATAAAGCGCCTTAGAGAGCCTATAAACATGGTTAGGGTACTCACTGTCTTCAAAGCCGGGAGGTTGCTCAACATAGACCTCCTCCTTGATTGGTCCATTGAGGAAAGCACTCTTCACGTCCATTTGATAAAGCTTGAAGCCATGGTAAGTAGCATAGGCTAATAATATGCGAATTGACTCAAGCCTAGCTACGGGTGCATAGGTTTCACCAAAATCCAAACCTTCGACTTGTGAATACCCCTTGGCCACGAGTCGAGCTTTGTTCCTAGTCACCACACCATGCTCGTCTTGCTTGTTGCGGAAGACCCACTTGGTTCCTACAACATTTTGGTTAGGACGTGGAACTAAGTGCCATACCTCATTTCTTGTGAAATTGTTGAGCTCCTCTTGCATCGCCATCACCCAATCCGAATCTTGAAGTGCTTCCTCTACCCTGTGTGGCTCAATAGAGGAAACAAACGAGTAATGTTCACAAAAATGAGCAACACGAGATCGAGTAGTTACCCCCTTATGAATATCGCCAAGGATAGTGTCGACGGGGTGATCTCGTTGTATTGCTTGGTGGACTCTTGGGTGTGGCGGTCTTGGTTGTTCATCCTCCTTGTCTTCATTATTTGCATCTCCCCCTTGATCGTTGCCTTCATTTTGAGGTGGCTCATCTTCTTGATCTTCTTGTTCAACATCTTGAGCCTCATCCTCAACTTGAGTTGGTGGAGATACTTGCGTGGAGGAGGATGGTTGATCTTGTGCATTTGAAGGCTCTTCGGATTCCTTAGGACACACATCCCCAATGGACATGTTCCTTAGCGCTATGCATGGAGCCTGTTCTTCACCTATATCATCAAGATTGATAGTCGCCTAGAGGGGGGGTGAATAGGGCGAAACTGAAATTCTCAAAAGTAAACACAACTACAAGCCGGGTTAGCGTTAGTAATAAAGAAACGAGTCCGCGAGAGAGGGCGCAAAACAAATCGCAAGCAAATAAGAGTGTGACACGAGGATTTGTTTTACCGAGGTTCGGTTCTTGCAAACCTACTCCCCGTTGAGGAGGCCACAAAGGCCGGGTCTCTTTCAACCCTTCCCTCTCTCTCAAACGATCCCACGGATCGAGTGAGCTTTCTCTTCTTCTCAATCAACCGGGAACAAAGCTTCCCCGCAAGGGCCACCACACAATTGGTGCCTCTTGCCTTGGTTACAATTGATTTATGATCTCAAGAACAAGTGAGAAAGAAAAGAATGCGATCCAAGCGCAAGAGCTCGAAAGAACACAAGCAAATCACTCTCACTAGTCACTATGGTGTTGTGTGGAATTTGGAGAGGACTTGATCTATTTGGTGTGTCTAGAATTGAATGCTAGAGCTCTTGTAGTAGTTGAGAAGTGGAAAACTTGGATGGCAATGAATGTGGGGTGGTTGGGGTATTTATAGCCCCAACCACCAAAAGTGACCGTTGCTGGAACCTGTCTGTTCGATGGCGCACCGGACAGTCCGGTGCACACCGGACAGTCCGGTGCCCCTGCCACGTCACCATTGCCGTTGGATTCTGACCGTTGGAGCTTCTGACTTCTGGGCCCGCCTGGGTGTCCGGTGCACACCGGACATGTACTGTTTGATGTCCGGTGCACCGGTATGGGCGATCCTGACGTCTGCGCGCGCTGCGCGCGCATTAAATGCACCGCAGGGAGCCGTTGGCGCCGCAGGGAGCCGTTGCTCCGCTGGCACACCGGACAGTCCGGTGCACACCGGACAGTCCGGTGAATTTTAGCGGAGCGGCTGCCGCGCGAACCCGAGGCTGGCGAGTTCCGGAGACCGCGCTTCCTTGGAGCACCGGACATGTCCGGTGCACACCGGACAGTCCGGTGAATTATAGCGCGCCGGCTTCCGAGAATTCCCGAGGGCGAAGAGTTTGAGTTGGAGTCCTCTGGGCGCACCGGACACTGTCCGGTGCACACCGGACAGTCCGGTGCCTTCAGCCAGAGGTGCCCTCGGTTGCCTCATTGCTCCTTTGTTGAATCCAACACTTGGTCTTCTTATTGGCTAAATGTGAACCTTTTGCACCTGTATAACTTATGCACTAGAGCAAACTAGTTAGTCCAATATTTGTGTTGGGCAATTCAACCACCAAAATTATTTAGGAACGAGGTGTAAGCCTAATTCCCTTTCAATCTCCCCCTTTTTGGTGATTGATGCCAACACAAACCAAAGCAAATATAGAAGTGCATAATTGAACTAGTTTACATAAAGTAAGTGCAAAGGTTGCTTGGAATTGAGCCAATATATACTTATATGAAGCGCATGGATTGTTTTCTTTGTTTTTGACATATTGGACCACATTTGCACCATATGTCTTGTTTTTGCAAACTCTTTTGTAAATTTTTTTTTTCAAAATCATTTTGCAAGATAGTCAAAGGTAAATGAATAAGATTTGCAAAGCATTTTCAAGTTTTGAAATTTTCTTCCTTTGTTCAAATGCTTTTCCTTTGACTAAACAAAACTCCCCCTCAAATAAGGTCTCCTCTTAGTGTTCACAAGAGGGTTTTAAGACATCAATTTTGAAAATACTATTTGCTCCCCCTTTAGAACACAAAGAGATACCAATTTTGAAATTTACCAATTTAAAATCATCAAATTTATAAAATTAGGTGGTGGTGCGGTCCTTTTGCTTTGGGCTCATATTTTCTCCCCCTTTGGCATGAATCGCCAAAAACGGAATCATTAGAGCCCAATGAAGTACTTTCTCCCCCTTTGGTCATGAAATGAATGAGTGAAGATTATACCAAAGTTGGAGAGTGATGCGGAGCGACAGCGAAGGATGAGTAGTAGAGCGGAGTGGAAGCCTTTGTCTTCGCCGAAGACTCCTATTCCCTTTCAATATACCTATGACTTGGTTTGAAATTCACTTGAAAGCACATTAGTCATAGTATATATAAAAGAGACATGATCAAAGGTATATTGATGAGCTATGTGTGCAAGACTAGCAAAAGAAATTCCTAGAATCAAGAATATTGAGCTCATGCCTAAGTCTGGTAAAAGATTGTTCATCAAGTGGCTTGGTAAAGATATCGGCTAATTGATCTTTAGTGTTAATGTAAGAAATCTCGATATCCCCCTTTTGTTGGTGATCCCGAAGAAAATGATACCGAATGGCTATGTGTTTAGTGCGGCTATGCTCGAAGGGATTGTCGGCCATTTTGATTGCACTCTCATTGTCACATAGCAAAGGGACTTTGGTTAATTTGTAACCGTAGTCCCGCAGGGTTTGCCTCATCCAAAGCAATTGCGCGCAACAATGGCCTGCGGCAATATACTCGGCTTCGGCGGTAGAAAGAGCGACCGAATTTTGCTTCTTTGAAGCCCAAGACACCAAGGATCTTCCCAAGAACTGGCAAGTCCCCGATGTGCTCTTTCTATTTATCCTACACCCCGCCCAATCGGCATCCGAATATCCAATCAAATCAAAAGTGGATCCCCGAGGGTACCAAAGCCCAAACTTAGGAGTAAAAGCCAAATATCTCAAGATTCGTTTCACGGCCGTAAGGTGTGATTCCTTAGGGTCGGCTTGGAATCTTGCACACATGCAAACGGAAAGCATAATGTCCGGTCGAGATGCATATAAGTAAAGCAATGAACCAATCATCGACCGATATACCTTTTGATCCACGGACTTACCTCCCGTGTCGAGGTCGAGATGCCCATTGGTTCCCATGGGTGTCTTGATGGGCTTGGCATCCTTCATTCCAAACTTGCTTAGAATGTCTTGAGTATACTTCGTTTGGCTAATGAAGGTGCCCTCATGGAGTTGCTTGACTTGGAATCCTAGAAAATACTTCAACTCCCCCATCATCGACATCTCGAATTTTTGTGTCATGATCCTACTAAATTCTTCACATGTAGATTTGTTAGTAGACCCAAATATGATATCATCAACATAAATTTGGCATACAAACAAATCATTGTCAAGAGTCTTAGTGAATAAAGTAGGATCGGCCTTGCCGACTTTGAAGCCATTTGCAATAAGGAAATCTCTAAGGCATTCATACCATGCTCTTGGGGCTTGCTTGAGCCCATAAAGCGCCTTAGAGAGCCTATAAACATGATTAGGATACTCACTGTCTTCAAAGCCGGGAGGTTGCTCAACATAGACCTCCTCCTTGATTGGTCCATTGAGGAAGGCACTCTTCACGTCCATTTGATAAAGCTTGAAGCCATGGTAAGTAGCATAGGCTAATAATATGCGAATTGACTCAAGCCTAGCTACGGGTGCATAGGTTTCACCAAAATCCAAACCTTCGACTTGTGAATACCCTTTGGCCACGAGTCGAGCTTTGTTCCTAGTCACCACACCATGCTCGTCTTGCTTGTTGCGGAAGACCCACTTGGTTCCTACAACATTTTGATTAGGACATGGAACTAAGTGCCATACCTCGTTCCTCGTGAAATTGTTGAGCTCCTCTTGCATCGCCATCACCCAATCCGAATCTTGAAGTGCTTCCTCTACCCTGTGTGGCTCAATAGAGGAAACAAACGAGTAATGTTCACAAAAATGCGCAACACGAGATCGAGTAGTTACCCCCTTATGAATGTCGCCGAGGATGGTGTCGACGGGGTGATCTCGTTGTATTGCTTGGTGGACTCTTGGGTGTGGCGGTCTTGGTTGTTCATCCTCCTTGTCTTCATCATTTGTATCTCCCCCTTGATCGTTGCCGTCATTTTGAGGTGGCTCATCTTCTTGATCTTCTTGTTCAACATCCTGAGCCTCATCCTCAACTTGAGTTGGTGGAGATACTTGCGTGGAGGAGGATGGTTGATCTTGTGCATTTGAAGGCTCTTTGGATTCCTTAGGACACACATCCCCAATGGACATGTTCCTTAGCGCTATGCATGGAGCCTGTTCTTCACCTATTTCATCAAGATCAACTTGCTCGGTTAGGAGTTCATAAGATGTCTTCTTGAGGATTTGGTGAAGATATAACCGGTTGATGGCGTAGCAGGCGGTGTTGACCGCCTCGGCCCAAAACCGATCTGGTGTCTTGTACTCATCAAGCATGGTTCTTGCCATGTCCAATAGAGTTCGATTCTTCCTCTCCACTACACCATTTTGTTGTGGAGTGTAGGGAGAAGAGAACTCATGCTTGATGCCCTCCTCCTCAAGGAAGCCTTCAATTTGAGAGTTCTTGAACTCCGTCCCATTGTCGCTTCTAATTTTCTTGATCCTTAAGCCGAACTCATTTTGAGCCCGTCTCAAGAATCCCTTTAAGGTCTCTTGGGTATAGGATTTATCCTGCAAAAAGAACACCCAAGTGAAGCGAGAATAATCATCCACAATTACAAGACAATACTTACTACCCGCCGATGCTTATGTAAGCGATCGGGCCGAATAGATCCATGTGTAGGAGCTCCAGTGGCCTGTCGGTAGTCATGATATTTTTGTGTGGATGATGGACACCAACTTGCTTCCCGGCTTGGCATGCGCTACAAATCCTGTCTTTCTCAAAATGAACATCGGTTAGTCCCAAAATGTGTTCTCCCTTTAGAAGCTTGTGAAGATTCTTCATTCCAACATGGGCTAGTCGGCGGTGCCAGAGCCAACCCAAGTTAGTCTTAGCAATCAAGCAAGTGTCGAGTTCAGCTCTATCAAAATCTACTAAGTATAGCTGACCCTCTAACACTCCCTTAAAAGCTATTGAATCATCACTTCTTCTAAAGACAGTAACACCTATATCAGTAAAAAGACAGTTGTAGCCCATTTGACATAATTGGGATACGGAAAGCAAATTGTAATCTAAAGAATCTACAAGAAAAACATTGGAAATAGAATGGTCAGGAGATATAGCAATTTTACCCAAACCTTTGACCAAACCTTGATTTCCATCCCCGAATGTGATAGCTCGTTGGGGATCTTGGTTTTTCTCATATGAGGAGAACATCCTTTTCTCCCCTGTCATATGGTTTGTGCACCCGCTGTCGAGTATCCAACTTGAGCCCCCGGATGCATAAACCTACAAAACAAGTTTAGTTCTTTGTTTTAGGTACCCAAACGGTTTTGGGTCCTTTAGCATTAGAGACAAGAACTTTGGGTACCCAAACACAAGTCTTGGAGCCCTTGTGTTTGCCCCCAACAATTTTGGCAACTACCTTGCCTGATTTGTTAGTTAAAACATAAGATGCATCAAAAGTTTTAAATGAAATGGCATGATCATTTGATGCACTAGTAGTTTTCTTTCTAGGCAACTTGGCATGGGTTGGTTGCCTAGATCTAGATGTCTCACCCTTATACATAAAAGCATGATTAGGGCCAGAGTGAGACTTCCTAGAATGAATTTTCCTAATCTTGCTCTCAGGATAGCCGGCAGGGTACAAAATGTAACCCTCGTTATCCTGAGGCATGGGAGCCTTGCCCTTAACAAAGTTAGACAAGTTCTTTGGAGGGGCATTAATTTTGACATTGTCTCCCCTTTGGAAGCCAATGCCATCCTTAATGCCAGGGCGTCTCCCATTATAGAGCATGCTTCTAGCAAGTTTAAATTTTTCATTTTCTAAGTCATGCTCTCTAATCTTAGCATTAAGTTATGCTATGTGATCATTTTGTTTTTTAATTAAGGCTAGGTGATCATGGATAACATCAACATTAATATCTCTACATCTAGTACAAATGGAAATATGCTCAACATTAGATGTAGAGGGTTTGCAAGATTTTAGTTCAACGACCTTAGCATGCAACATATCATTTTTAGTCCTAAGATCGGAAATAGTAGCATTGCAAACATCAAAATCCTTAGCCTTAGCAATTAGTTTCTCATTCTCATTTCTAAGGCTAGTGATAGAAAAATTCAACTCATCAATCCTAGCAAGTAAATCAACATTATCATTTCTAGGATCAATGCAAACATGAGAATCAACCTTAGCAATTAATTTAACATTTTCATTTCTAAGGTTGGCAATAGTGTCATGGCATGTGCTTAGCTCACTAGTTAATTTGTTACATTTTTCTACCTCTAGAGCATAAGCATTTTTAACCTTAACATGTTTCTTGTTTTCCTTGATTAGGAAGTCCTCTTGGGAGTCCAAGAGATCATCCTTTTCATGGATGGCACTAATTAGCTCATTTAATTTTTCCTTTTGTTCCATGTTAAGGTTGGCAAAAAGAATACGCAAATTATCCTCCTCATTTTTGTCATCATCCTCATCACTAGATGTTTCATATTTAGTGGAGGACTTTGATTTTACCTTCTTTTTGCCGTCCTTGGCCATGAGACACTTGTGGCCGACGTTGGGGAAGAGGAGGCCCTTGGTGACGGCGATGTTGGCGGCGTCCTTGTCGTCGGAGGAGTCGCTTGAGCTTTCGTCGGAGTCCCACTCCCGACAAACATGGGCATCGCCGCCCTTCTTCTTGTAGTACTTCTTCTTCTCCTTCCTCTTGCCCTTCTTGTCGTCTCCCCTGTCACTATCACTTGATAATGGACATTTAGCAATAAAGTGACCGGGCTTACCACACTTGTAGCAAACCTTCTTGGAACGGGATTTGTAGTCCTTCCCCTTCCGTTGCTTGAGGATTTGCCGAAAGCTTTTGATGATTAGGGCCATCTCCTCATTGTCGAGCTTGGAGGCGTCAATCGGTTGTCTACTTGGTGTAGACTCCTCCTTCTTCTCCTCCGTTGCCTTGAAGGCCACGGGTTGCGCCTCGGATGTGGAGGGTTCATCAAGCTCGTTGATCTTCTTTGAGCCCTTAATCATGCATTCAAAACTAACAAAATTCCCGATGACTTCCTCGGGGGTCATTAGTGGATATCTAGGATTGCCACGAATTAATTGTACTTGAGTAGGGTTAAGGAAAATAAGTGCTCTTAAAATAACCTTAACCACCTCGTGGTCATCCCATTTTGCGCTCCCGAGGTTGCGCACTTGGTTCACCAAGGTCTTGAGCCGGTTGTACATGTCTTGTGGCTCCTCCCCTTGGCGAAGACGGAAGCGACCGAGCTCCCCCTCGATCGTTTCCCGCTTAGTAATCTTGGTGAGTTCATCACCTTCGTGCGCCGTCTTGAGTAGGTCCCAAATCTCCTTGGCGTTCTTCAACCCTTGTACTTTGTTGTATTCCTCCTTGCTTAGAGAGGCAAGGAGGATGGTCGTGGCTTGGGAGTTGAAGTGCTCGATTTGGGCCACTTCATCCGTGTCATAGTCCTCATCCCCTACGGATGGTACCTGTACACCATACTCAACAACATCCCATAATCTTTTGTGGAGAGAGGTTAGATGAAATCGCATCAAATTACTCCACATAGCATAATCTTCACCATTAAAAGTTGGTGGTTTGCCTAATGGGACGGATAGTAAAGGTGTATGTTTAGGAATGCGAGGGTAGCGTAGGGGAATCTTACTATACTTCTTACGCTCTTGGCGTTTAGAAGTGACGGATGCCGCGTCGGAGCCGGAGGTAGATGTCGATGAAGTGTCGGTCTCGTAGTAGACCACTTTCCTCATCCTCTTGTGCTTGTCCCCACTCCGATGCGGCTTGTGAGAAGAAGATTTTTCCTTCTTCTCCTTGTGGTGAGAAGAGGAAGATCTTTTCTCCTTCCGCTTGGAGGAGTTCTTCTTCTTCTCTCTTCTCTTGGTGCGGGACTCTTCCGATGAAGTGCTCCCTTGGCTTGTAGTGGGCTTGTTATCGCCGGTCTCCATCTCCCTCTTGGTGTGATCTCCCGACATCACTTCGAGCGGTTAGGCTCTAATGAAGCACCGGGCTCCGATACCAATTGTAGTCGCCTAGAGGGGGGGGTGAATAGGGCGAAACTGAAATTCTCAAAAGTAAACACAACTACAAGCCGGGTTAGCGTTAGTAATAAAGAAACGAGTCCGCGAGAGAGGGCGCAAAACAAATCGCAAGCAAATAAGAGTGTGACACGAGGATTTGTTTTACTGAGGTTCGGTTCTTGCAAACCTACTCCCCGTTGAGGAGGCCACAAAGGCCGGGTCTCTTTCAACCCTTCCCTCTCTCTCAAACGATCCCACGGATCGAGTGAGCTTTCTCTTCTTCTCAATCAACCGGGAACAAAGCTTCCCCGCAAGGGCCACCACACAATTGGTGCCTCTTGCCTTGGTTACAATTGAGTGATGATCTCAAGAACAAGTGAGAAAGAAAAGAATGCGATCCAAGCGCAAGAGCTCGAAAGAACACAAGCAAATCACTCTCACTAGTCACTATGGTGTTGTGTGGAATTTGGAGAGGACTTGATCTATTTGGTGTGTCTAGAATTGAATGCTAGAGCTCTTGTAGTAGTTGAGAAGTGGAAAACTTGGATGGCAATGAATGTGGGGTGGTTGGGGTATTTATAGCCCCAACCACCAAAAGTGACCGTTGCTGGAACCTGTCTGTTCGATGGCGCACCGGACAGTCCGGTGCCCCTGCCACGTCACCATTGCCGTTGGATTCTGACCGTTGGAGCTTCTGACTTCTGGGCCCGCCTGGGTGTCCGGTGCACACCGGACATGTACTGTTTGATGTCCGGTGCACCGGTATGGGCGATCCTGACGTCTGCGCGCGCTGCGCGCGTATTAAATGCACCGCAGGGAGCCGTTGGCGCCGCAGGGAGCCGTTGCTCCGCTGGCACACCGGACAGTCCGGTGCACACCGGACAGTCTGGTGAATTTTAGCGGAGCGGCTGCCGCGCGAACCCGAGGCTGGCGAGTTCCGGAGACCGCGCTTCCTTGGAGCACCGGACATGTCCGGTGCACACCGGACAGTCCGGTGAATTATAGCGCGCCGGCTTCCGAGAATTCCCGAGGGCGAAGAGTTTGAGTTGGAGTCCTCTGGGCGCACCGGACACTGTCCGGTGCACACCGGACAGTCCGGTGCCTTCAGCCAGAGGTGCCCTCGGTTGCCTCATTGCTCCTTTGTTGAATCCAACACTTGGTCTTCTTATTGGCTAAATGTGAACCTTTTGCACCTGTATAACTTATGCACTAGAGCAAACTAGTTAGTCCAATATTTGTGTTGGGCAATTCAACCACCAAAATTATTTAGGAACGAGGTGTAAGCCTAATTCCCTTTCAAAGATCAACTTGCTCTACTTGAGAGCCGTTAGTCTCATCAAACACAACGTCACAAGAAACTTCAACAAGTCCTGAGGACTTGTTAAAGACTCTATATGCCCTTGTGTTTGAGTCATATCCTAGTAAAAAGCCTTCTACAGTTTTAGGAGCAAATTTAGATTTTCTACCTCTTTTAACAAGTATAAAACATTTGCTACCAAAAACTCTAAAATATGAAATATTGGGCTTTTTACCGGTTAGGAGTTCATAAGATGTCTTCTTGAGGATTCGGTGAAGATATAACCGGTTGATGGCGTAGCAGGCGGTGTTGACCGCCTCGGCCCAAAACCGATCCGGTGTCTTGTACTCATCAAGCATGGTTCTTGCCATGTCCAATAGAGTTCGATTCTTCCTCTCCACTACACCATTTTGTTGTGGAGTGTAGGGAGAAGAGAACTCATGCTTGATGCCCTCCTCCTCAAGAAAGCCTTCTATTTGAGAGTTCTTGAACTCCGTCCCATTGTCGCTTCTAATTTTCTTGATCCTTAAGCCGAACTCATTTTGAGCACGTCTCAAGAATCCCTTTAAAGTCTCTTGGGTATGAGATTTGTCCTGTAAAAAGAATACCCAAGTGAAGCGAGAATAGTCATCCACAATTACAAGACAATACTTACTACCGCCGATGCTTATGTAAGCGATCGGGCCGAATAAATCCATGTGTAGAAGCTCCAGTGGCCTGTCGGTAGTCATGATGTTTTTGTGTGGATGATGTATGCCAACCTGCTTCCCGGCTTGACATGCGCTACAAATCCTGTCTTTCTCAAAATGAACATCGGTTAGTCCCAAAATGTGTTCTCCCTTTAGAAGCTTGTGAAGATTCTTCATTCCAACATGGGCTAGTCGGCGGTGCCAGAGCCAACCCAAGGTAGTCTTAGCAATCAAGCAAGTGTCGAGTTCAGCTCTATTAAAATCTACTAAGTATAGCTGACCCTCTAACACTCCCTTAAAAGCTATTGACTCATCACTTCTTCTAAAGACAGTAACACCAGTATCAGTAAAAAGACAGTTGTAGCCCATTTGACATAATTGGGATACGGAAAGCAAATTGTAATCTAAGGAATCTACAAGAAAAACATTTGAAATAGTATGGTCAGGAGATATAGCAATTTTACCCAAACCTTTGACCAAACCTTGATTTCCATCCCCGAATGTGATAGCTCGTTGGGGATCTTGGTTTTTCTCATATGAGGAGAACATCCTTTTCTCCCCTGTCATGTGGTTTGTGCACCCGCTGTCGAGTATCCAACTTGAGCCCCCGGATGCATAAACCTACAAAACAAGTTTAGTTCTTTGTTTTAGGTACCCAAACCTTTGACCAAACCTTGATTTCCATCCCCGAATGTGATAGCTCGTTGGGGATCTTGGTTTTTCTCATATGAGGAGAACATCCTTTTCTCCCCTGTCATGTGGTTTGTGCACCCGCTGTCGAGTATCCAACTTGAGCCCCCGGATGCATAAACCTACAAAACAAGTTTAGTTCTTTGTTTTAGGTACCCAAACGGTTTTGGGTCCTTTGGCATTAGATACAAGAACTTTGGGTACCCAAACACAAGTCTTGGAGCCCTTGTGTTTGCCCCCAACAATTTTGGCAACTACCTTGCCTGATTTGTTAGTTAAAACATAAGATGCATCAAAAGTTTTAAATGAAATGGCATGATCATTTGATGCACTAGTAGTTTTCTTTCTAGGCAACTTGGCATGGGTTGGTTGCCTAGATCTAGATGTCTCACCCTTATACATAAAAGCATGATTAGGGCCAGAGTGAGACTTCCTAGAATGAATTTTCCTAATCTTGCTCTCAGGATAGCCGGCAGGGTACAAAATGTAACCCTCGTTATCCTGAGGCATGGGAGCCTTGCCCTTAACAAAGTTAGACAAGTTCTTTGGAGGGGCATTAATTTTGACATTGTCTCCCCTTTGGAAGCCAATGCCATCCTTAATGCCAGGGCGTCTCCCATTATAGAGCATGCTTCTAGCAAGTTTAAATTTTTCATTTTCTAAGTCATGCTCTCTAATCTTAGCATTAAGTTGTGCTATGTGATCATTTTGTTTTTTAATTAAGGCTAGGTGATCATGGATAGCATCAATATTAATATCTCTACATCTAGTACAAATGGAAATATGCTCAGTAGATGTAGATGGTTTGCAAGATTTTAATTCAATGACCTTAGCATGCAATAAATCATTTTTAGTTCTAAGGTCGGAAATAGTAGCATTGCAAACATCAAAATCCTTAGCCTTAGCAATTAATTTCTCATTCTCATTTCTAAGGCTAGCAATAGAACAGTTCAATTTTTCAATCCTAGCAATCAAATCATCATTATCATTTCTAGGAATTGAAACATTGCAAATATGAGAATCAACCTTAGCTAACAAATTTGCATTTTCATTTCTAAGGTTGTCTAAAGTCTCATGACAAGTGCTTAGCTCACTAGACAATTTTTCACATTTTTCTCTTTCTAGAGCATAAGCATTTTTAACCTTAACATGCTTCTTATTTTCTTTAATAAGGAAGTCCTCTTGAGAATCCAAGAGATCATCCTTCTCATGTATAGCACTAATCAATTCATTTAATTTTTCCTTTTGTTGCATGTTGAGGTTAGCAAAAAGAATGCGCAACTTATCCTCTTCATTTTTATCATCATCCTCATCACTAGATGTTTCATATTTAGTGGAGGACTTTGATTTTACCTTCTTTTTGCCGTCCTTGGCCATGAGACACTTGTGGCCGACGTTGGGGAAGAGGAGGCCCTTGGTGACGGCGATGTTGGCGGCGTCCTCGTCGTCGGAGGAGTCGCTTGAGCTTTCGTCGGAGTCCCACTCCCGACAAACATGGGCATCGCCGCCCTTCTTCTTGTAGTATCTCTTCTTCTCCTTCCTCTTGCCCTTCTTGTCGTCGCCCCTGTCACTATCACTAGACATAGGACATTTTGCAATAAAATGACCGGGCTTACCACACTTGTAGCAAACCTTCTTGGAACGGGATTTGTAATCCTTCCCCTTCCGTTGCCTGAGGATTTGCCGAAAACTCTTGATGATTAGGGCCATCTCCTCGTTGTCGAGCTTGGAGGCGTCAATTGGTTGTCTACTTGGTGTAGACTCCTCCTTCTTCTCCTCCGTTGCCTTGAAGGCCACCGGTTGCGCCTCGGATGTGGAAGGCTCGTCAAGCTCGTTGATCTTCTTGGAGCCCTTAATCATGCATTCAAAACTCACAAAATTCCCGATAACTTCCTCGGGGGTCATTTGTGGATATCTAGGATTGCCACGAATTAATTGAACTTGTGTGGGGTTAAGGAAAATAAGGGCTCTTAGAATAACCTTAACCACTTCGTGGTCATCCCATTTTGCGCTTCCGAGGTTGCGCACTTGGTTCACCAAGGTCTTGAGCCGGTTGTACATGTCTTGTGGCTCCTCCCCTTGGCGAAGACGGAAGCGACCGAGCTCCCCCTCGATCGTTTCCCGCTTGGTGATCTTGGTGAGTTCATCACCCTCGTGCGCCGTCTTGAGTAGGTCCCAAATCTCCTTGGCGTTCTTCAACCCTTGTACTTTGTTGTATTCCTCCTTGCTTAGAGAGGCAAGGAGGATGGTTGTGGCTTGGGAGTTGAAGTGCTCGATTTGGGCCACTTCGTCCGTGTCGTAGTCCTCATCCCCTACGGATGGTACCTGTACACCATACTCAATAACATCCCATATACTTTTGTGGAGAGAGGTTAGATGAAATCGCATTAAATTACTCCACATAGCATAATCTTCACCATTAAAAGTTGGTGGTTTGCCTAATGGGACGGAAAGTAAAGGTGTATGTTTAGGAGTGCGAGGGTAGCGTAGGGGGATCTTACTATACTTCTTACGCTCTTGGCGTTTAGAAGTGACGGACGCCGCGTCGGAGCCGGAGGTGGATGTCGATGAAGTGTCGGTCTCGTAGTAGACCACCTTCCTCATCCTCTTGTGCTTGTCCCCACTTCGATGCGGCTTGTGAGAAGAAGATTTTTCCTTCTTCTCCTTGTGGTGAGAAGAGGAAGACCTTTTCTCCTTCCACTTGGAGGAGTTCTTCTTCTTCTCCCTTCTCTTGGTGCGGGACTCTTCCGATGAAGTACTCCCTTGGCTTGTAGTGGGCTTGTCGCCGGTCTCCATCTCCTTCTTGGCGTGATCTCCCGACATCACTTCGAGCGGTTAGGCTCTAATGAAGCACCGGGCTCCGATACCAATTGATAGTTGCCTAGAGGGGGGGGGGTGAATAGGGCGAAACTGAAATTTACAAAAATAATCACAACTACAAGCCGGGTTAGCGTTAGTAATAAAGAAACGAGTCCGCGAGAGAGGGCGCAAAACAAATCGCAAGCAAATAAGAGTGTGACACGCGGATTTGTTTTACCGAGGTTCGGTTCTTGCAAACCTACTCCCCGTTGAGGAGGCCACAAAGGCCGGGTCTCTTTCAACCCTTCCCTCTCTCAAACGATCCCACGGATCGAGTGAGCTTTCTCTTCTTCTCAATCAACCGGGAACAAAGCTTCCCCGCAAGGGCCACCACACAATTGGTGCCTCTTGCCTTGGTTACAATTGAGTGTTGATCTCAAGAACAAGTGAGAAAGAAAAGAATGCGATCCAAGCGCAAGAGCTCGAAAGAACACAAGCAAATCACTCTCTCTAGTCACTATGGTGTTGTGTGGAATTTTGGAGAGGACTTGATCTATTTGGTGTGTCTAGAATTGAATGCTAGAGCTCTTGTAGTAGTTGAGAAGTGGAAAACTTGGATGGCAATGAATGTGGGGTGGTTGGGGTATTTATAGCCCCAACCACCAAAAGTGACCGTTGCTGGAACCTGTCTGTTCGATGGCGCACCGGACAGTCCGGTGCACACCGGACAGTCCGGTGCCCCTGCCACGTCACCATTGCCGTTGGATTCTGACCGTTGGAGCTTCTGACTTCTGGGCCCTCCTGGGTGTCCGGTGCACACCGGACATGTACTGTTTGATGTCCGGTGCACTGGTATGGGCGATCCTGACGTCTGCGCGCGCTGCGCGCGCATTAAATGCACCGCAGGGAGCCGTTGGCGCCGCAGGGAGCCGTTGCTCCGCTGGCGCACCGGACAGTCCGGTGCACACCGGACAGTCCGGTGAATTTTAGCGGAGCGGCTGCCGCGCGAACCCGAGGCTGGCGAGTTCCGGAGACCGCGCTTCCTTGGAGCACCGGACATGTCCGGTGCACACCGGACAGTCCGGTGAATTATAGCGCGCCGGCTTCCGAGAATTCCCGAGGGCGAAGAGTTTGAGTTGGAGTCCTCTGGGCGCACCGGACACTATCCGGTGCACACCGGACAGTCCGGTGCCTCCAGCCAGAGGTGCCCTCGGTTGCCTTGCTGCTCCTTTGTTGAATCCAACACTTGGTCTTTTTATTGGCTAAATGTGAACCTTTTGCACCTGTATAACTTATGCACTAGAGCAAACTAGTTAGTCCAATATTTGTGTTAGGCAATTCAACCACCAAAATTATTTAGGAACTAGGTGTAAGCCTAATTCCCTTTCAGTAGGCGATTGGTTCGATGAGGTTGGCCTCTAGCAGGCGGTGCACTTCGGCCTTGGCAGCTTCTATCTTCTCGTCGGACATTTTGCACAGCCGCTGCTTTTTTGGGCGCACCGAAGGGTCGATGCCCAGACCGTGCTCGATGACAGTGCAGCTGACTCTAACCAGGTCAAGGGCGAACCAGGCGAAGACGTCCTAGTTTCTGGTGAAACAGGAGATGAGCTTCTCCTCGTCTTGCGAAGTCAGGTCTTCGCTTATTACGACCGTTTGCTTGGGCATCGCTGGATCGAGGGGAACTGTCTTCGTTCCGTGTGGCAGAACGTCCAAGTTATTGGGCCCACATGCACCTGTCCTTGTCCCAAAGGCCTCAGACGGCTATGCATGTGCACCAGATAACTTAATAGGATCTGTCCGATTGCCCCAATGGCATCGGATAAACCACTTACAACCAAGATCGCAGGATTAAGTGATACAAATCACACACACCAATATTTTTGCAGCGGAAATCTTATTACCAAATTTTACAAGTTACAAAAATTTTACATTATTTTATCGGAGTGATTACAAAAGTATAGGTTTGAAATATATGCTAGCTCAAACGACCATCCTCAGTAAGAAGTATAGAAGGGTTACTTAGACTTATAAGAAGGCCGAGCCCACCGACACTTAACACCATCACAGCAGTACAAGGTTAGACCTGAAAAACAACAGGGAATAAAACCCTGAGTATGGAATTACTCAGCAAGACTTACCCGACTAAAGAAAAGACTCTCAAGGGTATGCTGGCTAGAGGGATTCAAGGTATGGTTTATCAAGAATCGAAGACTCTGTTTTGCAGAAAAGCTTACTACGAGTGGATCCTTAAAATCCAATTTTACTTGTCAGGTTATGTAAAGTTACCTGCATCTAGAGTTCTTTCTACCCTAGTTCAAGCACTTGGCCTATACTATCCGTCTTTTCATCATCCCTTTAGTTCACTGGATTGCTACGTGTAGGGCAGTGACCAAGTCTTCATAACCGCGAAGGTACGTCGATCCGAATCGATTATACTCAGCTGAGGATCTCCAATCACACGACATATGTAGCACTTAACCCTTGCATATGTCTACTCGCCACCAGGGTTCTTAAGACCAGATCAGGTTCACACCAACCGAGAGCACAGATACACCACCGTCCAGCCTCTTGCCACGAAGGGTACACGCTACTCTCACCATCTCTCCACTCCCATTGCGTGGTATCTTATTCTGGCCTTAGTCTGCCCGAGGCAAAGCTTACCCATGACGAGGCATGTGACCAGTTAAAGGGTCCTCGATCATCAAGCCTACATCGGCACAGTCCTTAATCGACTCAGACGGAGACACTACACCAAAACTCCTTTCTCGTGCAAGTCAACTGCCCAGTCTCAGCTTTATTATTTTCAACCCAAAGTTTGGTACCTGGCAGAGGTACATCTTTTCCGATGTTGAACCCATCAAGGCCTTTGACAGATTCACCATCAAGTTTTATTTTTGAAAACATTCCCACCCACTGAAGCATCACCTTTGTTTTAAAACAAAACATTTTTGTTTTCTAAAGATAGGCTAAGCATCAAAAATTCTTTTCAAAAAGGGTATCAAGGAAGGGTAATCAATTTTTCAAGGAAGGAAATGCATCAATTGTTTTAGCACACAACTCCTATCACTTAATGCATCAAACAAGGTGATAAAGATTTTAAAACACAAGGAGGTGGCGAATGCACCGGGGCTTGCCTGAGTAACACTAGGTTAGTGTTTGTTAGGCGACCACTTGGCGAGTATCCTTTGGCTTGGTACTCATTCAAATTATCCATCTTTCGGTTCGTCCATCAGCTTCATCCTGCGGATTAGCCCGCACTTGGGGTCGACTTGGATTGTCTTCCGCATCACGCGATTATTTATCGTACCTCATGAGATGCACGATGCACATGTATGAGCACAAGTATAACGAGTATAATATAGATAATCTACACTAAAAAGGATGAAACACTTTAAAACCACGCATTAAGCACCATGGATATCACAGCAGGGCATCAACTACATCTATTAACCAAATTGACATAACAACACTAGAATATCTATTTTTATTCCTAGCTTTTTATTAACTCTTTAAACTGTGTATCTTAATTACTTGATTTGCCGATTTTTCTAAATCGATCATCACAATATATGCATGTTAAATTAATAGCATTTATTGAGACTAATAATTCTATTCACTCTATTTATAGACCTAGCTAACGGGAATACGAATCAACTTACCCTGACTAATTTGACACGACAGTCGCAAGCACGACGACGGTTCCGGTTGACGCCATCTAGGGGCCTTCTTTTCCTCGACTGAATAATTTTGACGAACCGAACTTGAGTCGCGCACGATGTCCGAGCTTTTTGTCGCGCACTTGGTGAATATCACGCAGCTGGCTTCGTCTTCACCCAATTCTTGGGATTTCTTGCTGACGCGCGGAATGATGACGAGATTGTGTCTGGAGCGAGCTGGCAAGGTGGGGTTGAGCAGGGGATGATGGGTTCAACGACTCGACGACAAATGCGCGCACGCGCGAAACCCGATGAATGAAGAGCGAGCGCACGGATGGGTCGGGCTGGGACCAGAGGTCGACAAATGCCATGACGGTTTGGAGATTGGATCTAACAACTGTGTTGTACCATGGCGAATAGAAAATTGGCAATCGGCTCAGATGCGATTGGCGAGTCGAGCGACTTCGACGATTTGACGGCGGCGACCTGGACGAGCGCAGCACGGAACAATGCCCCGCCTGGCCGAGCTGAAGGAAGCGCGGACTAGAGACAGAGTGGGTACTGGGGGTGAGTTCACAGCAACAGACACGTTTGATGACTACAGACGCAGCCGGATAACTAAAAATACTGCGATAGCCAAAAATCGGGTCAAAGACGACGACCGGCACGCCATAGAGGAGCTCGACGCGGAAGCTCGACACGCGCAGCAGGAGCAAGCTGTTGGAGGATAAGCAGGTTCGAGCAAACGGTCTGCGACAGCGGACGCGAGGGAGATGGCACATGGCGAGGACGCAGGGCGCAGCAATATGGGGCCGGACTTAGCGAGGGAACCCGACGGCGGCGACACGGACGAGATCCGCACACGGCGAGATGGGCAGGACCGAGCGCGACACAGGAAGTTAACGCGCGTAGCAAGGGGTCGCGGCCAGCGAGCAGAAAGCTTCGCGTGCGGCCAAAGAACCAGTTGGTCGAGCTCGGCGTTGGGGAAAACTGGAGCAGGGAAGCTAGGAAATTCCACGGCGAGGAGACGCAGAGGACGCATAGAGGGAACACTGGAAGACCGCGGCGCGCAGCAGGGACAAGCGCGCGTGCGCAGGGGAAACATCACGGCGTGTGGCCATGGCTGAGCAGACAGGGAGCACCGCAAGCAGAGAACTTCGCGCGGGAGCTGGAGCAACGCGCGCGGAGGAGAAGAATCCATGCGGCATGGCGAGGGAGGAGCTTGGTCTGAACGCCAGCGAGCTCGAAGCCCCGCGCCATGGAACGAGCAGAGGAACTCCGGCTGGGCGCGCGCAGAAGAGCACCAGGGAAGAACTCACGCGCGACAGAGAGAGCTGCATAGCATGGACGAAATCCAAGCAGGGGCCGGGCGCCATGGACGAGCAGGAAGGGACGCCTAGGCGCCAGCGGCCATGGCTGGGGACGCCGAACGCCATGGGAGCTTCAGCGAGGAGAGAGAGAGATGGGCGCTGGGAGAGAAGACGGCCAGAGAGACTCGCGCGCACAGGAGCTTGTCTGTTCCCTGGCGCGGTACACAGGGAGAACAGGCGGCCACCATCGGAGAAGGAGAGCCGTTGGGGCGAGCAGGGCGCTGGGGAGGAGCGGTTGGACTGGAAGCAGGCGAGCGCAATGCTTGGAGCCACGGCACAGGAACTGGGCAGGAGCGCGCAACGCAGGGACCAGGGGGCGTGTCGCTGGGAAGGGAGGAGATGAAGGGAGAGAGAGGAGCTCGACCAGGAAGATGCGTGGAGGGGCTCGTCGGCGACCGACACCATGGGGACGAGCTCGGACGCGCGTGGGAGCTAGAGCAGGGAGGGGGTGGCGCGCCGAGGAGATGGGAAAACCGGCGCGGTGGAAAAGAAGCTTGGCTGGGCGATGGATAAGAATGCTGACCATGAGCGGCTGTGACAAAAATCAGGGAGAGCTCGGCTGGAAATATCATGGAGATAAGGAAGGCAGATGCTTCAGGAAAATATCCCAGCGCGAGCAGGGAGAGTGCGGCTATGGAAAAAATTTCAGAGAGAGAGAGCGGTGGGCAAATGAATCTGTGCAATCCTTGGCGCAATTAGATAAAGTCGATAGCCAGAAAAGCAATACAAAAACTAAATGGTGGTGAATGTCATAAGAGGATATTTTATTTAGTAAAAAGAATTTCAGAATATTAGAATTTGAGCCTGGATAAGATGTACATAAATCTAATTAAAACGACACTTGGGTTAAACATATTATTTACTTGGACTTTGAAATACGACACCGAATCGGCTAACAATTGTTCCGGTTTATTTAAACAGTCTGCCCCTAGTAGTGTATTTACCAAGTTCGTAGAGATCGCTTGAACAGAGCGAAATACCTGGGTGACCTTTTTAATCCGCCTTACTCGGTTAATTTAAACTGGCACTAGGCTCGACACCTTAGAAATAAATTTTAAACTACGCGAGCCGAACGCGGCATCGCAATCGGAATCCCCCTCACAGACGATGCCAGCATCATCGCGGAAGCGAAAGGCAGACAGATTAAACTAGACGATATCCGATTTGATATTTTAGACTGTATTTAATCCAGTCTAATTTTTACGAGTCTCACCAGTTATCGATCATTCGCTTTAACGCCAAGAATCACATGCTGAGAGAAACAATTTAATTAATGTGCTGGCGTATTATTCTTTTCGGACAGCGCGGGGCTCCAAATTTTACATAAAATCAGAAGTTTTCTGATTTTCGCATTCACTTACGCGCGTGATCCGAACAGTTCAAAAGTCGCCAGCAAACGAAGATTCGATAATCCAAAAGTTTCTTAAACCCCTTTTTAATTGCGTAGATTATCAAAATGAAAATGGCACCAAACTCGAACTTTTGCGAGATGATTAAAATTTAGTGTCCGTTTTATTTACTGATATCACGTGCTTAAATCCATACTCGTTGTCGAGCGGAATATAAACACCTGGGGTGTTACATTCCGTCGTTGCTCTATAGCTGTGCCTTAACTTTCTCGGTGGTGGCTGGGTGGGTTACTTCGGAGACTTCGTGTTGTGTTGTAAGGTAGTGTACGTTCCGTTGTCCTGGAACAAAGTCTCTCTCAATGTTGTGCGCAGTCTGTTGGTTGCCATAAACTGCTATCACCCCTTGCGGACCCAGAATTTTCATGCATAGGTACAGTCCATGAATGGCCGCTTCAAATTTATTAATGGAGCCCCGTCCCATTATAGCGTTGTAGGGATAAACCATGTCGACGATGTCGAAGGTAATCTGCTCACTCCGCACATTGGGTGCTACGCCGAATGACAGGGGTAGTTCGATCTTGCCCACGGGGAAAGTGCCCTTGCCGTTGAAGGTTAGTGGCACGTGTGACCACCTCGTTTGCACCACCGGGCTAGTGAGGGCGACATGGTTGACACTCCGGCAGTGATCCCTCTTTTGCCGCTTCGTCTTGAAGTCTACGCTGGACCCTCCGGTGATCATGTGGATGACTCTGCGATACGGCTGATCGGCGAAGTCTTCCTGCTTTGGTGCTGGTGGGTGATTTTGGTGGTGTGGGTTTGGGTGATGCGGAGGCGGAGGCAGGGGTGGAAGGACTTGTACTTCCTAATGATGCTGATATGCGTGGTTGGGTGGGTGCTGGATGTGGACGTTGTTGTGTGGTTGCTGGTGGTGATATGTGTGCGCGACAACTCTTTGATTGTCGGTTGGTTGTGCCCGAGACATTCTGTCCTTGGTGGCCTTTTTTCTGGGCAATCCCTTGTTGGGTGTGCGCAGTCTTCACTGTGAAACAGATAGTAAAATCTGCGCGATTGTTGCGCCCGTCCCCGACCCCGACCTCGCGTGCCACTACCACGGCCGTGGGGGGATATTCCTGACGGCGAGAGGCCTCGCCAGTGGGGTGCTGGTTGGCTATGTTGTGCACCTGCTGTTGACTGCGGCTGTCCCGTCTGGAGTCTGGCTACGAAGGCCTTGTCCAGGTTCGGCTGGACTGCGGAGGGTCCTTGGGCTTCCTCTGAGACTCGACCTTTCGCTGATGGAGTTCTTTGGATCTGGCATACTTCTCGAACAGCTGATAGAGCTCTTGGAGATTTTTGGGTGGGTCCCTGATGCAGTGACTGTATAGGACGCCAGCCCGAAGGCCACTGATGGCATAATGTATCGCGATGTGGTCGTCGACCGAGGGCAATTGTGACTTGAGAGTCAGGAACTTGCGGTAGTACTCCCGTAGGGTTTCCTTCTCTTGCTGCTTGCAGAGTGATAGCTCGGCCAAGGCATCGGTATCGGGTCGGTACCCTTGGAAATTGAGCAGAAACTTATCCCGAGTCCTTTCTAGGAGTGGATGGACAATAGTGGCAGCCTGGTGTACCAGGTCAAGGCTGGACCCTCGAGGGCGATGATGAACGACTTGGCCATTGTGGCATTGTCCCCTTCGGCCGATGCGACGGTGAACTGGTAGCTCATAATATATTGTGCTGGGTCGGTGCTGCCGTTGTACTTTGGGTAGGTCCCTGCCCTGAAGTTGGTGGGCCACGGTGATGCTTGGAGTTGCGGGGCCAGGGGACTTCACTCGTCAAGGTAATTGATGCCTTAGAAAACTGCGGCATGCGGGACGAAGGGTCCACGCTGGGGTATGAATAAGTCCTCGGCTGGCGCACGCTGTTGGAGAGGGGCCGTGCTGCAGGTCGTGCTGGCTTTCGTTCTGCATGAGCGTGATCTCTTGCTCGAGCTCCCAGGCTCTCGGCTCCTCGTCCCGTATCATCTGGCGCACCTTGGCTTGTGCGGTGACACGCTGGCGGTTAGCGTCGATGATGTCTCTCTATTTTTGGAGGTTGCGGTTCTTGATACGTAGGGCCCGTAGCTGTAGTTGTTCTTCGGCTGAGATGCCGATGACTTTGCCGTCCTCTGCTGCGTCTTCGTCCTCTAGTGGAGCGAAGCCTGCGGGTGGTGCTTGTGGTTGCCCTCCGGAGCTGCAGGTGCGTACGGTGCCTTCGAGAGTGGGGTGTTCTTGGCGTTGTCTCTTGCTGAGAGCTTCGTGTTCGGATGCTTCTCGGTGTGTGTTGTCTGCGAGGGCCTTGCCTTTTTTCTCAGCCAGGAGCGCTGCCTTCGCCGCTTTGTTGATGGATGGGGCTGCCTTCGAACTAGTTCTCTTAGAGGCCATCGCGGGTGGTCTGTCCGTAGCATGAACGGTGGGCGCCAAATATTGGCACTTGCTCTCCTGAGCAAGTTGATCCAACGGGGAAGTGGAAAGAGTGCAAGCAGGGTTTAACACGGGATGACAATTGCTCTGTTAATCTGGCCTCTCAAGGGCACTGTACGGGGGTATTTATAGGTACTCGAGTACCCACATCCCAAGGCAAGGACGTTTATGCCCTCGGGTGCCTGGACTATTCCCAGAATATTCCCACAAAGGGAGGTTACAGACCGTCATTACAGAAAAGCTATTACAGATGAGGCCCGTAACACGCTTGTCCACGCGGGGCCCGTTACAATGGGCCGAATTCCACGTGGGCCTCCAGGCGAGATGAGGACGCGGGACTAGCAAACTTCGTCGGGGTCTGGCCTTCGTCTTGCAATGGAGGGGACGAAGGGCAACCGCGCCGATCATCTCGCCTTTGTTGGTGTAGCGAGGCGACGAGGGCTTCGCGCGAAGGGTAGCGTCTTCGCCTTCGCCCCAACACTCAGTAATTCCTAATTGTGTTTTAAGATGCATTTCTATGTTTGTACATGTTTGGTGTGTTGTTCTTTTGTACTTTCCAAATGTATTGAATGCATGCTCGCTTTATTTAGACAACGAGCAGTCCGAGGTTCCTGAGTATGTTGTTGGAGACCTCCCTGAGCAACAACCTGGTGAAGGCAAGTGTCCTCTGACCTATTATGTCCTACATACTTTATAATTCACTGTCCCGCAATTACTTTATGAAACCTAAGGATAGACTAGTCTGTATTCACTTATCCTTGTTTACCTTTTGGGTTATCATGGTTAGCATGTTGCTATTGCCTTAACTTAATCAATGAACATGATGTGAACCTTTATGATATGATAATGTTATCCTGTTTATGTGGATGATCTTGTGATATCTTAGGGGGCTCAGGCCTTTTTCCTGAGTACCTCTCCGTAAGGACCTGTTCGTGGAGTGACCACTCGGGATAACAGTACAACCATAAGGGTGGAATGGGACGCCCTTAGCTGATTAATTAGATAAACCTGGGGGTGTAGTTGGCTTTGCCGGAAGGCCGTTAATGGGGCCAAGGCATAGTGCTCACTGTAACGCCCTGAATTTGGGGGTAGAATTTTTCTTCTTTTTACTCACCAAATTCAGGCGTTACTCTCTTTCCTTTCCCGTTTCGCTCCTTCTCCCCAATTTCAAAGCAATATAGTGACGGGTGTCCGTGTCGTGCATAAACAAAACCTAAGTTGACATGAGTGTTGCATCATGCCGAAGCACATTTCTTTGTTTGATGTCGTGTTTAGTCGTGTGTTCGTCTCCCCCTGTTTCGGATTTCGGTTCGCAAATCGACCTTTCGATCTGTGGTTGTGCGTGCCGCGAGGTTTCGACCCGCGGTGTGACCTAGCCCGACCCGGTCCGGCCCAGTCCGGCCCGCACCCCCCCAGCGCCCCACACCCCCTCCTCCTCCTCTCCCTCTCTCATTTGGATTTCTCGCGCAGCAACCTCCCTCTCCCTCTCCCACCTGTCTCTCCCCGTGGTGCCCTAGGGTTTGGAGATGGCAATCACCGGAATTTGGCCCCCAAGGTGAGCTCCCCTCCCCTCCTCTCTCTCTCTTCTCTTCCCCTCCCCATTTCTCCTCCCCTGCGCCCCCCATTTTTCCCTCCCTGCGCGCGCGCTCCCCGCGGGCGTGGCCCCAGCGGCCCGGCCCCTGCGCACGGCCTCGGCGCGGGCGCGGCTCCGGCGCGGGCGCGCGGCCCCGGCCCCTCGGCACGCGGCTTCAGCCCCCCGGCGCGCGGCCTCGGCGCCCTGCGTGGGCGCGGCTCCCCCGGTGGCGCGGCCCCGGCGCGCGGCCTCGGCCCCCTGCGCGCGGCCATCCTGGCCCCGTTGCGCGGTGTCTGACCCTCAGATTAGTTAGTTTCCAATTTAGTTTAATGAGCGTGTTGAATCGTGCGCTTCGTCGCGCGACGAATTGGTTTAGTCTCAGGTTTTATTAATGCGCTGCGTCGCGCGCTTCATCGCGCGACAATTCATTTTAAATTCATATTTATTAAGGTGCGGTGTCGCGCGCTTCATCGCGCGACGATTCGTTTTAAATTCAGTTCAGTTGACATAAGCCGTCGTGCGTTTTGTTGCGCGACGCTTAATGTTTGTTTATAAAAGTAATGCAGGAGTCTCATTGCGGGCCCCGTCGCGCGACAAGTCATTTATTTCTTAATTCAATTCGAATGCTGCACCACGCGTCTCATCGTGCGACCATTTCCTTTGATTCACCTTTATCTGCTTATAATAATTAAATGTGGAACATGACCTTACTTTATGCTAAGCGCAATGGCCAAATTAATACCCTTCTATTTAAACGAGTAGTTTAATTTATAATTGTGTAACGTGATCGTTTCTCGACTGTAGACTCGACCACTATTTTCTCTTTCTCGCTTAGTCGTAATTGCGAGCCCTGCGTTGAACGTGTGTTTAATTATTGCATTCCATTGTATGGTGTACTGTTCTTTTATATTAAATGTGTGGAATGTATGTCTGAACTCATATAGATAACGGTCAGTTGGTGGAGTCCGAAGGAGTTGCAGGTGAAGACCCTGAGCAGCAGTCGATTGGTGAAGGCAAGTGTCCCTTGACCTATCTTCGTCCTATACATTCTTTAATTCATCTCCCGCATTACACAGTTATACCTAAGGATTGACTAGCTTTTGTTATCCATGTCCTTGTTTACCTATTTGGGTTGGATTATTATTGTTAGCTTTATGCTATTGCTTAACATTAATCAATGAACATGATGAGAATTATCTATGATACGCTGTTTTCCCTCTTATTTATGATATCATACTTGTGGCATTTAAGGGGACTCGAGCGGTTTCTCGAGTGCCTCTCCGTAAGGACCTGTTCGTTGGATGACCGCCCCGGAAAACAGTGCAACCATGCGGGTGGAGTGGGACGCCCTTAGCTGAATAATTAGAGGAACCAGTGTGTAGTTCGCTTAGCCGTCGTGCCGTCAATGGGGCTCGGCGTATGCGGGTCGCTCTGCCAAGGTTGATTTGTCCCTTGGGGAGGAGTGCGGTACATTTAGTAAACCTAACGGGTGGCTACAACCCTGGGGAATCTTTGTAAAGGCTACGTAGTGATACCCTGCTGGGTCACCTTGGTAGTGATCGATGGAGAGTCATGACCTCCGGGCAGAAAGGGAAATCACCGCTTGTGGGTAAAGTGCGCAACCTCTGCAGAGTGTTATGAAAACTGATATATCAGCCGTGCTCGCGGTTATGAGCGGCCAAGGGAGCTCCAGTGATTAGTGGTACTTGATCAGAGATGTTTGGATTACAGGTGGCAATGAGATTGATGGTTTTTGGTATTGATTATGGTAATGGTAAGTGGTATTCTTTCCGTTTGGAAAGAGTACGTTTGGGTTAATAACGTGGGTTAATTCTAAAACTTGGCTTTCTCTACTGGTAATAATAATCTGACCAACTAAAAGCAACTACTTGACTTACCCCCACATAAAGCTAGTCCACTACAGCCAAACAGGACACTTGCTGAGTATGTTGATGTGTACTCACCCTTGCTCTACACACCAAACCCCCCCTTCCCTAGGTTGTCCGTATTGCAACCATAGCTCAGGAGAAGATGAAGCCGTGGAAGGAGACTTCCAGGAATTTCAAGATTACGACGAGTTCTAGGCGTGGGTTAGCGGCAACCCCCAATCGGCTGCCTGTGAAGGCCGCGTGTATCTACGTTTCTTTTCTGCACTTTGATTATTGTAAAGACTATGTGGAATTCTCGGACATATGATGTAATCGACTATTATTCCCCTTTTATGTTATTATTTGAGCACTATGTGATGATGTCCAGTTATGTAACTGCTGTGTACGTGAATTGCTGATCCTAGCACGTACACGGTTTGCATTCGGTTTGCATTCTAAAACCGGGTGTGACACTCACTCTGCCAAGGTTGGGGTGCAGAGGTTCATTCGATTTGGTTTTTGTTAGTAACCCACCTTGGGGAGGTGTACTACGTTTGTACGACTGGCGAAACCTAACGAGCAGCTATGCACCAGGGGAGTCTTTGTAAAGGCTACATAGTGAGACCCTGCTAGGTCACCTTGGAAGTGATCAATGGAGAGTCATGATCTCCGGGCAAAATGGGAATCGCGACTTGTGGGTAAAGTTTACAACCTCTGCAGAGTGTTAAAAACTGGTATATCAGCCGAGCTCATGGTTAAGAGCAGCCTTGGGATCCTCTTTGATTAGAAGAACTTTGGATACTTTTATGATGATGATTAACAATGATGCTATAAAATCTGATCTCTGGTATTCCCTCGTTTGAGGATGTACCTTTGGGTAATAACTGGGTTTATTCCTAAAAGTTGGCTCTACTAATAATAATAAATACTTGACTAACCTAAAAGCAACTGCTTAACCTCAACTCCACATACAACTAGTCCACTTTCGCCAAACAGGACATTTGCTGAGTACGTTGATGTGCACTCACCCTTGCTTTACAAACCACCCCACCCCAGGTTGTCCCCACTGTTCTCAGTGCTCAGGAGGTGAAGTTGGCAACATGAATGACTTCGAGGAGTTCCAGGAATACAACGAGT
Organism: Zea luxurians; assembly: GCA_029449295.1. Lineage (NCBI taxonomy): Eukaryota > Viridiplantae > Streptophyta > Magnoliopsida > Poales > Poaceae > Zea > Zea luxurians. Next base: position 8,349,093 of record JAOPSE010000082.1, on the reverse strand, counting down.
TCTAGTTTATCTGAGTGGCAAACCCCCAGTCAGCTGCCTGTGTTGGCTTAGCATCTACGTTTCGCATTTCCGCACTTTGATAATTATGTTGAACAATGGTTATGTATTAGACTCTATGGATGTCTTAGACATCTTTATGTAATAAAGTACCTTTCCGCTATTTATTTCGAGCATTGTTTGATGATGTCCAATTATGTAATCACTGTGTACGTGAATTTCTGATCCTGGCAGTACATGGTTCACATTCGGTTTACCTTCCAAAATCGAGGGAGAGAGAGAGAGTAGTTGTAGCCGCTGGTGTCCGCTCGTGCTCTCGCTGCCCTCAGGGACTAGCACGTTGCGTGCCGGAGCCGCCATTGTTGGGACCTGAAGCTTGACTGCGCCGTCGGTTGGTCTCGAATTTCCCCTCTGCTTGCGGTAAACCATACCCTAATCTGTTCGCTTCTGCCGTCGCTACTATTCCATGTAGCCATCGCCGGGTTTGGGGCACTGGATCACCGGCGGACCAGGCTGGTCGCCACCGCTGGGCACTTTGCGCCGCGTCGTTTGGTCTCTGGGAGGAAGAAAGGCTCCTGACCGTGGATCTCGGGAATGGACGATTGAGATTAGAGCCAAGGTACTATTTTTTCCAAGATTAAATCCAAGCCGTAGGTCCGGGTTTGTGTGGCGTGGGAGAGATCTGCATTTTATTATGACATAGACCGTCGATCCGTGCGTGTGTGGCTAGGATTAGATGGCAGTTACCCTTTTAGTCTATTTTAATCTGTACCGTTGATCGTCGATCGGGCGGTGTTGGGTAACTCGCGCTTCAGGCTGTAGATCTAGGATCCAGTGGGTATGTTTGCGTACTGGTTCAGAGTTATGATGATCTAATCACGACCGCGGAACTCGTATCCAGCGACCCATATTAAATCATACCCCTTCGGCCTAGCATAATCGCTAAAGAGCCAGTGTCCTTTTGTCATATCAACCAGCAGTCCACACGTGATGTCTCTGTGTCTTAGTAAGTTTTGCACTAGAGCCCCTGCACTCCTATTTATTTATGCGCACAGTCCAGAATCATAGGAAAATTTAGAAATTCAATTAGAAAATGATTTTCAGTGTTAAAATAATTCCAGAATCTTATTTAATTCATAGAAAATCCATATTGAGTCCAAATTGATCCACTCCAATTCCTATAATTTTGTAATATTATTGTTTATCATCTTGTGCCACTGTTTTCACATGAAAGCCACTTTAAAATTTATTTCCTAATTAATCTTATCAAATACATAAAATCTTAGGAAATTCGTATCTCCTCCGTTTTAAATCCGATTTGACTCGTTCAGGTTGCGTTAGTCTCGTATAAATATTTACTATGCAATAACAACATTTATTATATTATGTCTCATTATTTTATAATTAGATCTCTATTTAACTTATGTTGGTTAGTCTTGTTAATCTGCTTATCATTAAAATCTACCAAAATATAATTTATGGTCAATTTATAACTTAGAATAAAGTTGAGATAATTATTTATAGAATAACCTCTCGTATGATTTGTATTAAGCAATTTATAATATAGTTTAACATTTTAATCACATAAATCCTCCATGAAATCATGACTTCTTAACCGTAACTCCGATCTTATTAGTTCTCGATCCCGCGATCTCGTAGCAACGCGTATATCATTATTATGCAGTATGTTCTTATGTTTGGTGTGATGTTAATTTTGTCTATACCATGTCTGTTTGTATTGCTACGACCAGCAGTGCGGTCACGAGGATCTGAAGAATCACCCTGGTAACTGGAATCTCAAAGCTAGGCAAGTTGTGCCCTTGATCCACTTTTGTTACCCAATAATATTCTTTATTATCATTATTCAATGCACAGGTTTAATTTTGATGGGACCCAATAGGTCAGCCTAGTCTGTTTATCCTGTTTACCTTGTTTACCCCTGAATCACTTGGGTAGCTTTACATGGTTTTGGGTTAATATTTCATTGTATCCATGTTCCAATTATTTTGTTATTTTATTTATGTTCATGTCAAGATCATTATATTATTGTTAATTCGAACATGGAGCTTAACTTGAGAAACACGTGCCACCACAAGGGAGGAATGGGACCCCTTGGCTAACTAATTAGGAAAGCTAGTGGAAGACTACCTTACCCGAAAGGGGCAAGGGAAGTAGGGGAGTTGCATGCAAGGAGATTCTCGGGTTGATTTTGCTGCGATGGCGGTCAGATGGGGAATTCTTGCAAGTGCTCTTCCCATAAACTGTAGCGGGTTTTTGGAAGCTAATGGAACTTTGTAAAGGCCTCGTAGTGGATCCCTAGCCATTCACCTCGATAGTGTCTAAGGGTCTAGCTAGCCCTAGCGACATAGGAAACACGACTTGTGGGTAAAGGGTACAACCACTGCAGAGTGTAAAACTGGTATACTAGCTGAGCTCATGGTCAAGAGCATCTCAGGACTCTCGCATGATTAAATTATGGAACCTAAATTCAATTTGTCATTTGCATTTGCATGGGTTTATTATTAAGTTTGTTCTATTATTGTTATTATGGTTTGGTATTTACTTACATATAGTAATTGCTAATAAAACTTTGACCAACTTTAAAAGCAATGCTCAGCTTTAACCATTCTCTTTGGTAAGCCTTACACTTCATGAACTCCCACCTTTGGTGAGTTCATGTCACATTATTCCCCACAACTTGTTGAGCGATGAATATGTGTGAGCTCACCCTTGCTGTCTCACACCCCCCACAGGAGAAGAACAGGTGGTTCAGGAGGAGCCACATATCGACGAGTTTGTTTCGATCTAGGTGGTGTCTCCCAGTTGACTTTCTGGCGCCAAGGATGGATTTTAGATCCTGTTATATTTATCTTTTATTTTGTAAGACTTTCGCTATGTAATAAGTACTCTGATTATATTGTGACATTTATCTCTATACACTCTGTTATTATATATATTGTCTTGTTTGGTGCATGTATGATGTGGCGGAACTGCCCGAATTATTCCGACTTAAGTGCCTAAGTCCCGCCTTAGAGGCTAGACCACACTTAAATGGGAATAAGCCGTCAATCCCTCGGATCTAGTCCGACGAGGCCACTGACAGGATCAAGTACCACAATCTCACTCGAAGGTGAGTCACAGAGCAAATACAATAAAGCATAAATCCATACATTAAGGAGTATTAAATTATTACATCACCATCGGAGTTTTGCAAAAGTAGTCATCATTGTTCGAAGTGCAGCGGAATAAAACTAACGATAGATAAACGGAGGGATGGGGAAGCCTGTCCCATCACTCCTCATGCTCCTCCTCGGCCGAGGCGGGGTCCCGCTCGACAGTCCAACCCGGTGGCAAGGCGGACGGCCAAGTCACTCCAGCAACCATGTCCTCCAGAGAACCTGTAAAAAATTATGCCACAAGCAAGGCTGAGTATACTAATACTCAGCTAGACTTACCCGGTGTGAGGAGTCTACTCCTCTACCTCTAGACATGCAGCTGTTTGGCTGTGGGGTTTGGTTGCCAAAAGCACTAGCTGAGTTTCTAAATGAAGTTTTAACTTTGTCAAATTTAAGTGTGACTCTCTTAAGGCTAAATATGTACTATCTACCCATACATAGTAGCAAACATTTTTAGCAATCAACATCTTGTATCAACTCATCACCTTTCCACTTGTTACTCAATGTAGCAGCATGAATCAAGCAGTCTCATTAGTTGCGAGAAGTAGACGATTCGAATCGAGTTTTTATCCTTGCAAGGTAAACCTAAACACACGACGTGTCGAGGCACTCCATCCCCACACACATCAACCGTCCCCATCGATTCCCCGTAAGCAGATCAGGGCTCACCGCCTTGACGTACAATGCCTCACTGACCCCGACTGCCGTCGTGCAGTGATCGCACTTGTACCCACCATAACCGGAATGGGAGACCACGTCTCAGGTCGCGTGAGGGGTAAAGTCCACTGCCAGGTTCAATCAGGTACTAGGCTTACCGATTTACCATATTTCTCGGTATGTGCTTAGTACGTTCAAATGCTTGACTCACGGTACCACACCTTAATCCTTACTCAAATTTTTACCCCGTGGACAACCAATCCCCATGGATTGTTGTCCACCAACCAACATCATTATGATAAGAAAGTGGATACAACCAATTCCTGACCTCGTGCGAGTGCTAGAAAAATCACTCGACTTCTACCGAGATCCTAATTAAATAAAGCAGCTACTCGGCTTAGCATACTAGTATTCATCTTAATGGGATTCCTGAGATCATGCAACTAGGGTTTCAAACAACTCCTACACTTAAGTGCACAATACAAGCCTACAAACATTAAGTGTAGTAAAATATCATATAGAACAGGTTATGCATAAAACCGGGGCTTGCCTTCCAAAGCAGTGGCAGGCAGATCCTCTGGTGTAGGCTCTTGTGCTGGATCTGGGGCTACCTCCTGAGCAACACCTTGCTCCGGCACGAGGACGTACTCTCTGTCAGCGAGGTTGCAGTCTATCGAATGCAATGAATATGTATGTCATGATTATACAGGATTTTACAACATTATGCTAAAGGAAGATAAAACCAAGTTAGTTAGTAACTTAGGGTTTCTTGGTCATACGTGGCTTTCAGTGGTTTATGCTTATCACTCTAGGTTTAGGCTTTGTTAAGGATAGGCATAGTGGGTGTGTATTTCCCTTATATTTTTCAGTGGACAATTTCAAAGGGTATTAGGATGACACTAATTTCCCTTATTCATTTTCCCTTTCTTTATTTTCTATTTATGAATCCTAGTGTAGGTTTGAACTACAACAGTGAATTAACTTTTTCCAAAAATTCTGTAAAAATTACAGTGGCTTGCCATTGGTCACTATAGCTTATTCTAGGAATTTGAGGTTCAAAAATAAAAAGGCTATGCTTTAGACAAAAATAACAAAAAGTTGTGTAAATGGGTCATTTTGTACTGCAACTCTCAACTAGGAGTGGGTTCTGCCCTAAGGGTTATTTTTGTTGGCATCTAACAGTAATAATAAGCTTCTGTGCCAAAAATCTCAGAAAGTTTATTGGTGGTTATTTAGTTGTGATTTTCTAAAGTTTTATGTCAAAAAGGTGCTTATAACTAACTTGTTATTTGAAAAATATCAAACAATAGATTTTGTATTTTTCTTATGTTTAAAATAACAAAACATTAGCTATCCCAAGGGTTGGGGTGTTTTCCCCTTGGGGTTATTTTTGTAGGGTTTTTCTAAGTTTTCCTTGTTTTCCTAAAATAAAAAGTATCCCATTTATTTTATACTAAACCAGGGTATCATAGATTTTTCTAGTGAACTACACCGAATAAGTGTCCTAACAAAATAGGAGTGCCCTCTGGTTCATTATTTAAATCACCTTTTCTATTTTTCTTAACCTTAAGCATATTGTAAAATAAATGGCAAAAACTAACTTAATGGGTTGGACAGAGAAGTTTAGCATTTTTAAATAGGTCAGTAGGTGGACATAAGCTTCTCCAAATTTTTCCAACCTTAGTCAAATAGTGCAACCATTTTTAACCCTATTATTTAGCTTTTGGTCAAAACAATGATTAAATCAGAACCCTAGAGTTTTCTGTAGTACATAGGGGTTTTATATTTTTCCTAAGCAGTTTACATTATTTGAGATCTAACAAAATTGGTTTGACTAAATTTGGATGAATAAAACAGAAGTTATGAATTATTCAAGTTCTGTTCAAAATTTAAATCAAATTTAATAAAGGTTTCCTGGAAAACTACTTTGCGCCGAGGACCCTGGGTTTAATCCAAATCAATCCACTCAAGTCTACCCCTGCGCCACTATTCATTTGAGTCACTGACATTTCACAAAACCCCCTAGGCTTCTTTCCTTCTCCCCCGCGGTCCTTCCCTGGATTTAAACAGTACCCGCGAGAAAGAAAAGGGTGGCGCGGCTTACCAGCGGCGAGAGGGGTCCGGCGAGGGGCGGGGTTGGCTTGGGGAGGCTCTGGCGGTCACAGTGATGTACGACTCGTCGGCGGGGATGGCCGGAATCGCTCGGTCCACGTGCGCAGGCGGGTAACTTCGTCGACGGCGGGTGTGCCGACCAAATCCCGGCACGATGAGCTTCACGGGGTGATGTAGAGGCTAGCTGTGCCTTGAATCGGAAAATGGCGCGGTGGCTTACCCGGTCTACGCTCGCCGGCGGTCGGAGGGGGTCCGGCGACCGTGGACTGGCCTCTCCGACGAAGCAGACTTCGATTCCTAGCTCGGGGAGCTTCACCGAGGTGTGCTCAGTCGTCTCCGAGGGTCGGACGGGGTTGGGAAAGGCTTGGTTGGCCGGTCTACGGCGGCAGGGGCTCGGGTGGCCGCGGACACGCTGTGCACGGTTAAACGACGGTGAGGTTGAGCTCCGGTGAGGTTGAGTGTGCGTGGAAGGGTATGGTCGACGCCTGAGTGGGCTTTATAGGCGCGGGCGTGGGCCATGGCGTCGGCTGGCCTTTGGCGCGACGCGGGGCGCGCGCGGGTGTGCTCTGGCGTGCACAGAGCGCGTCGAACACGTGTAGGTTTTCTTCTGCCCATGTTCCACAGCTCGCCCAAGTCGCAAGCCTGCGAATCTTGGCAAAAATCCGGCCCGAGTCTTTTCCTGGCACCTAGGGCTGTCTCTCATCCGTGAGTTGCCATGGCAGATATGCCCTAGGTAGGGAGATCTTTGGACGCCAAATCAGGTATGTCTCTCTGCCCACCTCGCGACAAAAACAATGCCAAGGCATGTCAAACGTCAAGGTCTCAGGCTCAACTTTTTCCAGTGGGTGCCCTAGGTGGTATTCCACATTTTTGGTATAGAACTTAGGTGGTTTTGATGCCATCTTCAAGGTGAACACGGTTGATCTTTAGATTAGGTGTAGTTTTTGACTTAGAGAGAATTTGGGAGCTCTAGCTCTTTCTCTACTTAAGGAAGGGATTTAGGGTTTTTCAAGGGGTCTTTTTGCAACATTTCCTTCCCATATTTGCTGGTTAAAAAGTTACTTAAAGTTTGGTTAAAGATTAACTCATGATTTGCACATTTGCTTATTCCCTCCCCTCTCAACCATGGTTTTGGGGAGATAGGGTTCAAGAGAGGTCTAGGGTTTACTCTCCTCTTGCCCCAGGTAGTAAGTGCACAAAAGCTTGAGTGATGCCCTTAGGCCATTAACAATCTTGATTAACACATGATCTCCAAGGTTCTTATGTTCTTCTCAAGTTTCTACCACATGTGATCACAGTCATTAGTGCATAGATGTGCTCTAGCCATGGTAACACCTGAGGTGTTACAACCCTCCCCCCTTAAAGGAATCTCGTCCCGAGATTTTAGGCAGAGTCCTCTAGAGGGTGCTACGAAGGCACATTGATGGGCTACTCCCTCTTATACTCAAGTTTCTCTTGTTAACTGCTCTTCGAATGTCATTCTCTTTGCAACTTCAGAAGGAAGCCCTTGTTAAGTTAAATCCACAACTTAGACTATCCTTGTTATCTAAGTTTTTCTTATAATTATTTTCTAAGGGCAGGTGGGGGTGTGGGGTTTTGAGTTACGTACTGACTCTTTTGGGCAGAAAGTCGGGGAAGCGAGAGCGCAGAAAATCCTCAGTCTCCCATGTGGCTTCTTCCACGGAATGGTGACTCCACTGAACTTTATACATTCTGATTGATCTTGCCCGCGTTGATCTCTCCTTCTGATCCAATACCTTGATGGGGTACTCTTGATAGGACAAGTCTGGTTCTATCTCAATGTCCAGTTCAGGTAGCACTTCAGTGGGTAGGCGAACACATTTCCGTAGCTGAGATACATGGAACACATCATGAACAGCTGACATGCTAGGTGGCAACTTCAATTGATAGGCTACGGGTCCACAAGCTTCCTTGACCTTGTAGGGTCCAATGTAACGAGGAGCTAACTTGCCCTGATCCCGAATCTCTGGACACCCTTGGTGGGTGACACCTTAAGATAGACATGGTCTCCTACTTCAAACTGCAGAGGCTTTCGCCTCTTGTCATGATAGCTCTTTTGCCTGGCCTGAGCAGCTTCTAAGTTTTTCTTGATGATTCTGACCTTTGCCTCTGCTTCAAGTACCAAATCTGGCCCAAAAATTTCCCTCTCTCCTGCTTGAGACCAATTCAGCGGGGTCCTACACCTTCTCCCATATAAGGCTTCAAAAGGTGCCATCTTTAGACTGGACTGGTAGCTGTTATTATACGAAAATTCTGCCAAGGAAAGACACTTGTCCCACTCCTTTCCGTAGTGTAGTGCACATGCCCTTAACATGTCTTCCAAAATCTGGTTTACTCTTTCTGTCTGGCCATCTGTTTGGGGATGGTATGCTGAGCTTCGTATTACATGGGTCCCAAGTGATTCCTGCAATTGTTCCCAAAATCGTGCCACAAATGGTGCTCCTCTGTCGGATACTATAGTCTTTGGCATCCCGTGCAAACGAACTATCTGGTCAATATAGATCTCTGCATACTTCTCTGTCCTGTGGGTGGTGTGTACTGGCAAGAAGTGAGCGGTCTTGGTCAACCTGTCCACAATAACCCAAATGGAATCATGGTGCCTGGAGGTATTAGGCAATCCCACGATAAAGTCCATGCAAATGTCCTCCCATTTCCAAGATGGTATGGGAAGGGGTTGCAAAGGGCCTGCTGCCTTCAAATGACTAGCTTTGATCCTCTGGCAGGTGTCACACTCGGATATGTACTTGGCAATTTCCCTCTTCATTCTGGTCCACCAGTATAAGGATCTGAGGTCATGATACATTTTATTGCTACCTGGGTGCATGGAGAATTTAGAATGGTGCGCTTCATCCATTATCTTCTTTCTGAGCTCTGGGTCCTTAGGAACAACCAATCGGTCTCCAAACCATAGAATTCCCTTGCTGTCCTGACGAAAACACTTGTATTTCTCTGCCTTCTGCTTGATCATGTCTTTGATAACCTGAACACCCTTATCCTCAATCTGGGCCCTGACTATTTGCTCTTGCAGGGTGGGCTCCACCGAGATATAAGTTAAATCACCTGAAGAAACAACTTCCAGGTTCAGCTTGCACAATTCATCACACAGGGTGGTAACTGTCGCATCCATGCTCATACAATTGCACTGGGCCTTTCTGCTCAGGGCATCTCCCACAACATTGGCCTTGCCGGGATGGTAATGCATCTCCAAATCATAGTCCTTGATTAACTCTAACCATCTCCTCTGCCTCATGTTCAGATCTTCCTGAGTGAAAATGTATTTGAGGCTCTTGTGATCAGTGTAAATGTTACAGTGAGCTCCCATCAAGTAGTGTCTCCATATTTTGAGAGCATGAACCACGACGGCTAACTCCAGATCATGTGTAGGGTAGTTCTGCTCATGGGGTCTGAGTGCTCGGGAGGCATAAGCAATTACTCTGTTGTCTTGCATTAATACACATCCCAATCCTGTACCAGAAGCATCACAATAGACTTCGAAGGGCTTGGTGCTATCAGGTTGAGCCAGCACTGGGGCTGTTGTCAAATGCTGCCTCAGTGTATGAAAAGCATCTTCGCACTTCTGGCTCCAATCATATTTGGCTCCCTTCTTCAATAACTCAGTCATTGGCTTGGCAATTCTGGAGAAATCCGAAATAAACCGTCGATAATATCCTGCCAATCCCAGAAAGCTCCGGATCTGCCGTACTGTAGTAGGAGGTTTCCAATCCATTACTTCTTGTACCTTCTCAGGATCAACTGAGATCCCATCCTGAGAAATTGTGTGACCCAAGAATTTAATTTCCTTTAGCCAGAACTCACATTTAGACAACTTAGCATAAAGACGGTGATCGCGTAGTCGCTGGAGCACGATGTGCAGATGCTCAATATGTTCGTCTTCATTCTTGGAATAGACCAGAATATCATCAATGAAAACGACCACGAACTTGTCCAGCTCTGGCATGAATACTGAGTTCATCAGGTACATGAAATAAGCCGGGGCATTAGTCAACCCAAAAGACATTACCAAAAACTCGTAAAGCCCATATCTGGTTGAGAAGGCCGTCTTGGGAATATCACTGGCACGGATCTTGATCTGATGATAACCTGAGCGAAGATCTATCTTTGAAAACACTTTGGCTCCCACCAATTAATCAAACAAGACATCAATACGAGGCAGTGGGTATTTGTTCTTGATAGTCACCGCATTGAGAGGGCGGTAGTCAACACACATTCTCAAACTCTCATCCTTTTTCTTCACAAATAAACCAGGACATCCCCAAGGTGAAGTACTTGGGCGAATGAACCCCTTGTCCAACAACTCCTGCAGTTGCTTTTTCAACTCTACCAATTCCACGGGAGGCATCCTATAGGGTCTCTTGGAAATAGGAGCAGTCCCGGGTTGCAATTCAATTGCAAACTCAATGTCTCTGTCAGGTGGCATTCCTGGCAATTCATCCGGAAAAACATCTGGGTAGTCACAGACTACTGGGATCTTTTCCACTGGGGATTCTATCATAACGAAGGCACAAGAACGGGTACAACCCTGGTCGGGCAAATATAGTGTGGTTTCTCCACAAGTCGGTGAATGCACCTCAATGGCCCTAGCTGCAATATCAATAACTGCCTGATGCCTTGTTAACCAGTCAGTTCCCAATATGATATCCAAGCTATCCAAACCCAATATGAGGAGGGTGGTTTTAATTATTAGACTACCAAACTTTATGGGCACATGCCTGCTGATTTGATTAGTGGCAATCCTGCCTCCTGGTGTTGAAATTGTGATACCCCCATTGGTGTGATGAAAGGGCAATTGACACTTGGCACTAAACTTGGCACTAATAAAGCTATGTGATGCACCAGAATCAAAAAGAATAATAGCAGGACAATTCAAAATTGTAAAGATACCAGTCATGACGGGTGCTCCCTCTGGAATATCAGCCATGGTGGTAAAGTTCAGCTTGCCCTGCCTCACTTGCACCTTCTGTCTCTTGCCTTGATTCTGATTAACATTCTGCCCCTGCCTCTGCTGGTTCCTGGGGCAATTCTTGGCATAATGTCCGGTGTTGCCACATGTGAAACACCTGTTGTCATTTGCCTGGCGATACTGTTGCTGCTGCTGATTGTTCCTCTGAGCTGGAAACTGGGTACGGTTGGGTGCCTGCTGCTGCTGCTGTGGCCAGATCACCCAACGCCCTTGCTGCTGCTGAGGTCCGCTGTTCTGAGTGTCAGACACAATCCTGAAACGCTGTGGGTGAGCTGAAGGTCCTGCCACAGTGGTCTTCCTCTTCTTCTCTGCCTGATGAGCTGTGATACAGTCCTCCTGGGAGATGGCCATGTTGACCAACTCATTGTAGCTGTTGACCCTGATGGTGTTGAGATGGTCACGGAGCTTAGTGCTGAGTCCCCTTCTGAACCTGTCTCTCTTCTTCTCGTCCGTATCTGCATGATACCCGGCATACTGGCACAGATCATTAAAAGCCTGAGCATACTGCAACACTGTCCTGTTGCCTTGAGTAAGTGCCAGAAACTCGTTGAGCTTACGGTCCACAATGCCAGCTGGGATATGGTGTCCCCTGAAAGCTGCCTTGAACTCCCTCCAATCCACTTCATGGTCAGCTGGTTGCATAGCAAGATAGTGGTCCCACCATGTCCGCGCGGGTCCGCGAAGCTGCTGGGTGGCGAACCTGACCTTAGTCACTTCGGAACAAACTCCATTGAGTAGTGGGAATTTAGATTCCACTACCCTCAGCCATACATCAGCATCAAGTGGGTCCTCTGCCCTGGTGAACAACGGCGGCTGAGTACTGAGGAACTCCTGGTAAGTGGCTACTGCGGGGTGACGCTGATGATCTCCACCACCATAGTGCTGAGGTGGTGGCTGGCGCTGAGCTAGCTGCCTCAAGATCTCATTCTGCTGAGCCATTAGCTCCTGCAGAGTGGGAGGCGGTGGCGGTGGTGGAGGAATGCGCTCATTCTGTCCACGACACGCTCTTCCGGCCATCTAAAAAATCATATATATCTCAATAACACATCTTCAAATTTAAGGTTTAATCGCGGTGAAAGAGTCAAAAAGCGAATGGATAGATTCCGACATAGACATAAAAGATTTAAAAAGGCATAAACTTTTCTTTCCCAACTTAAAACTGAGAGCATCCATCAACCATGCTTCCAAAAGAGTTTATAATGATTACATCAATGGCCCAAAAGACTCAACTCTATCTAGCCTAGTACCCCAAGGGTGCAAAAGCTAAGCTAGCCTCGAGGAGTCCCACCATCACCGACTTCCAGCTCTACCCCTAATACCTAGTGAGCGAACGAGGCAACACTAGACTCGGGGGAAGGTGGCCTCCCTGAGCCAGCAGTGTCCACACTAGAAGCAGGCTCCTCCCCTCCCTCAATGTCGACGTCCTCGTTACCCTCCACATCCTGGATCTCCTGGTGATGCATATCCAGGTGTTCATTAGCCTCGGCAAGCTGCTGCTGGGTGTTGATGAGCTGTTCCTCGAGAACCTCGATGGTGTTCTCCCTTGTCCCCACTAATTCCTCCAGCTCTTGTATCTCATCTGACAACTGCTCCACTTGTAAGTCCTTTTCCACCATCTCAGTGGACAAGTCAACCACAAGCTCCTCTCTATTGTCCAGGGTGATCTTAGTTGCCTCCAACAATGCCATCAGATGGGACATTGCCTCACCACGCATCACTTGCAGACGATACAGGGCATTCATGCATCGTACCGTCAAGTGAGCAGTCTGGCCTGGGTAGAGAGCCCAGATGTCCTTGGCATGCTCCACCCGATCCTTCCACATTGGGTCGTCCTCCTTCTCAGCGGGGAACAAGCCAATGGGGTGGGTAGACAGCTCCAAGGGATGGAATCCGCAGAAAGTGGTCAACCCGTGCAGAGCAATCGCCTCGATCGTGTCCTCAGCCCAGTATCCAAAGGACTCAGAGTCCAGTGAACGCCAGCCTGGCTGTAGGGGATGAGGCTCCAGGGTCATCCTCACCCTACAGCGGGGCACCCGATGCTTCTCGAACTGCTGCACCGCGTACTGGGGAGGTGTCATGTAACCAGCTCCCTGAAGTACCTCCCACAAAATACAGGGAAAACCCTCTCGTGCAAGCCCGTCAGTGTGGGACAGTGCATTCCCGTCATTTGAGGATCCGTGGGAAGTCATCTGCATATGGTTAAGCGTAAGTCAAAGAAAAAGAATTATAAAAAGAAAAGGAAACGCAACCCAGTCTCTCTCTAAATATGACAATGGTACTGTGGTACCTAGCTGGTCATTATTTTGCATTAAAGTCTTTACTCAATTATCTATTTATTTGTTTAAGAATGCATGCATGCTCGCCCTGAACGACCTCACATCAATATACAGGGAATAGGGAAGGACTCCCATCCCTTATAGTAGCCCGTAGGGCTTAATCACTTAGCCACCTAGCTACCCCTCTATCATCCTAAGGCTTCACGTCCTAGGTCTATCCTGATCGTCCTACGATCTATCCAACATTCGTTTCTATCAAGTTTTACTTCGAAAAGGATGGTATTTATATTTTATTGATTCCTCTGTGGTCGTACAAGCTCCGATACCAGCTGTGGCGGAACTGCCCGAATTATTCCGACTTAAGTGCCTAAGTCCCGCCTTAGAGGCTAGACCACACTTAAATGGGAATAGCCCGTCAATCCCTCGGATCTAGTCCGACGAGGCCACTGACAGGATCAAGTACCACAATCTCACTCGAAGGTGAGTCACAGAGCAAATACAATAAAGCATAAATCCATACATTAAGGAGTATTAAATTATTACATCACCATCGGAGTTTTGCAAAAGTAGTCATCATTGTTCGAAGTGCAGCGGAATAAAACTAACGATAGATAAACGGAGGGATGGGGAAGCCTGTCCCATCACTCCTCATGCTCCTCCTCGGCCGAGGCGGGGTCCCACTCGACAGTCCAACTCGGTGGCAAGGCGGACGACCAAGTCACTCCAGCAACCATGTCCTCCAGAGAACCTGTAAAAAATTATGCCACAAGCAAGGCTGAGTATACTAATACTCAGCTAGACTTACCCGGTGTGTGGAGTCTACTCCTCTACCTCTAGACATGCAGCTGTTTGGCTGTGGGGTTTGGTTGCCAAAAGCACTAGCTGAGTTTCTAAATGAAGTTTTAACTTTGTCAAATTTAAGTGTGACTCTCTTAAGGCTAAATATGTACTATCTACCCATACATAGTAGCAAACATTTTTAGCAATCAACATCTTGTATCAACTCATCACCTTTCCACTTGTTACTCAATGTAGCAGCATGAATCAAGCAGTCTCATTAGCTGCGAGAAGCAGACGATTCGAATCGAGTTTTTATCCTTGCAAGGTAAACCTAAACACACGACGTGTCGAGGCACTCCGTCCCCACACACATCAACCGTCCCCATCGATTCCCCGTCAGCAGATCAGGGCTCACCGCCTTGGCGTACAATGCCTCACTGACCCCGACTACCGTCGTGCAGTGACCGCACTTGTACCCACCATAACCGGAATGGGAGACCACGTCTCAGGTCGCGTGAGGGGTAAAGTCCACTGCCAGGTTCAATCAGGTACTAGGCTTACCGATTACCATATTTCTCGGTATGTGCTTAGTACGTTCAAACGCTTGACTCACGGTACCACACCTTAATCCTTACTCAAGTTTTTACCCCGTGGACAACAAATCCCCATGGATTGTTGTCCACCAACCAACATCATTATGATAACAAAGTGGATACAACCAATTCCTGACCTCGCGCGAGTGCTAGAAAAATCACTCGATTTCTACCGAGATCCTAATTAAATAAAGCAGCTACTCGGCTTAGCATACTAGTATTCATCTTAATGGGATTCCTGAGATCATTCAACTAGGGTTTCAAACAACTCCTACACTTAAGTGCACAATACAAGCCTACAAACATTAAGTGTAGTAAAATATCATATAGAACAGGTTATGCATAAAATCGGGGCTTGCATTCCAAAGCAGTGGCAGGCAGATCCTCTGGTGCAGGCTCTGGTGCTGGATCTGGGGCTACCTCCTGAGCAACACCTTGCTCCGGCACGAGGACGTACTCTCCGTCAGCGAGGTTGCAGTCTATCGAATGCAATGAATATGTATGTCATGATTATGCAGGATTTTACAACATTATGCTAAAGGAAGATAAAACCAAGTTAGTTAGTAACTTAGGGTTTCTTGGTCATACGTGGCTTTCAGTGGTTTATGCTTATCACTCTAGGTTTAGGCTTTGTTAAGGATAGGCATAGTGGGTGTGTATTTCCCTTATATTTTTCAGTGGACAATTTCAAAGGGTATTAGGATGACACTAATTTCCCTTATTCATTTTCCCTTTCTTTATTTTCTATTTATGAATTCTAGTGTAGGTTTGAACTACAACAGTGAATTAACTTTTTCCAAAAATTCTGTAAAAATTACAGTGGCTTGCCATTGGTCACTATAGCTTATTCTAGGAATTTGAGGTTCAAAAATAAAAAGGCTATGCTTTAGACAAAAATAACAAAAGTTATGTAAATGGGTCATTTTGTACTGCAACTCTCAACTAGGAGTGGGTTCTGCCCTAAGGGTTATTTTTGTTGGCATCTAACAGTAGTAATAAGCTTCTGTGCCAAAAATCTCAGAAAGTTTATTGGTGGTTATTTAGTTGTGATTTTCTAAAATTTTATGTCAAAAAGGTGCTTATAACTAAATTGTTATTTGAAAAATATCAAACAACAGATTTTGTATTTTTCCTATGTTTAAAATAACAAAACATTAGCTATCCCAAGGGTTGGGGTGTTTTCCCCTTGGGGTTATTTTTGTAGGGTTTTTCTAAGTTTTCCTTGTTTTCCAAAAATAAAACGTATCCCATTTATTTTATACTAAACCAGGGTATCATAGATTTTTCTAGTAAACTACACCGAATAAGTGTCCTAACAAAAATAGGAGTGCCCTCTGGTTCATTATTTAAATCACCTTTTCTATTTTTCTTAACCTTAAGCATATTGTAAAATAAATGGCAAAAACTAACTTAATGGGTTGGACAGAGAAGTTTAGCATTTTTAAACAGGTCAGTAGGTGGACATAAGCTTCTCCAAATTTTTCCAACCTTAGTCAAATAGTGCAACCATTTTTAACCCTATTATTTAGCTTTTGGTCAAAACAATGATTAAATCAGTACCCTAGAGTTTTCTGTAGTACATAGGGGTTTTATATTTTTCCTAAGCAGTTTACATTATTTAAGATCTAACAAAATTAGTTTGACTAAATTTGGACGAATAAAACAGAAGTTATGAATTATTCAAGTTCTGTTCAAAATTTAAATCAAATTTAATAAAGGTTTCCTGGAAAACTACTTTGCGCCGAGGACCCTGGGTTTAATCCAAATCAATCCACTCAAGTCTACCCATGCGCCACTATTCATTTGAGTCACTGACATTTCACAAAACCCCCCAGGCTTCTTTCCTTCTCCCCCGCGGTCCTTCCCTGGATTTAAACAGTACCCGCGAGAAAGAAAAGGGTGGCGTGGCTTACCGGCGGCGAGAGGGGTCCGGCGAGGGGCGGGGTTGGCTCGGGGAGGCTCTGGCGGTCACAGCGATGTATGGCTCGTCGGCGGGGATGGCCGGAATCGCTCGGTCCACGTGCGCAGGCGGGTAACTTCGTTGGCGGCGGGTGTGCCGGCCAAATCACGGCGATCTAGTTCAATCCATTGGCACGGTGAGCTTCACGGGGTGATGTAGAGGCTAGCTGTGCCTTGAATCGGAAGCGTGTGAATCTTGGCAAAAATCCGGCACGAGTCTTAGAGGTTTAGAGGTTTTCTTCTGCCCATGTTCCACAGCTCGCCCAAGTCGCAAGCGTGTGAATCTTGGCAAAAATCCGGCACGAGTCTTTTCCTGGCACCTAGGGCTGTCTCTCATCCGTGAGTCGCCATGGCAGATATGCCCTAGGTAGGGAGATCTTTGGACGCCAAATCAGGTATGTCTCTCTGCCCACCTCGCGACAAAAACAATGCCAAGGCATGTCAAACGTCAAGGTCTCGGGCTCAACTTTTTCCAGTGGGTGCCCTAGGTGGTATGCCACATTTTTGGTA
Organism: Zea luxurians; assembly: GCA_029449295.1. Lineage (NCBI taxonomy): Eukaryota > Viridiplantae > Streptophyta > Magnoliopsida > Poales > Poaceae > Zea > Zea luxurians. Next base: position 8,332,031 of record JAOPSE010000082.1, on the reverse strand, counting down.
TAGAACTTAGGTGGTTTTGATGCCATCTTCAAGGTGAACACGGTTGATCTTTAGATTAGGTGTAGTTTTTGACTTAGAGAGAATTTGGGAGCTCTAGCTCTTTCTCTACTTAAGGAAGGGATTTGGGGTTTTTCAAGGGGTCTTTTTGCAACATTTCCTTCCCATATTTGCTGGTTAAAAAGTTACTTAAAGTTTGGTTAAAGATTAACTCATGATTTGCACATTTGCTTATTCCCCCCCCCCTCTCAACCATGGTTTTGGGGAGATAGGGTTCAAGAGAGGTCTAGGGTTTACTCTCCTCTTGCCCCAGGTAGTAAGTGCACAAAAGCTTGAGTGATGCCCTTAGGCCATTAACAATCTTGATTAACACATGGTCTCCAAGGTTCTTATGTTCTTCTCAAGTTTCTACCACATGTGATCACAGTCATCAGTGCATAGATGTGCTCTAGCCATGGTAACACCTGAGGTGTTACATATGAGATGAACCTGGCTTTGTCCCTTAAAGCCCGAGGTGTGATAGAAGTGGTATCAGAGGAAATGTTGACTGTAGGACGAAACCTAGATAGAAATGGACAACCCTTACCTTCTTACCTTACTCTGAATCATTATGTACTTATCTTATCTTGATCCTGTCTCACCTTTTGCTGTCATACTCTGATTACTCTTATCTTTTCTGTTCTAAGACAAGATGGATTTCATACCTTGTAATCCTACATTTATGAACTTTTTAAGAGATAGGAGACCTAAGACAAAAAAGTAAAACTATTTTCTCTATTAAAAAGAGTTGGTTGATTGTTCTGATCATAAATGCTTGATTTGCTTCTTTGATTGATTGAAACATTATAGTTGGGCACCTTAGCATGTACCACCATAAGGTAATGTATTAGCTTTAGTGGATAACACACTAATCTACTTAGCTAATAAATCCCCCGCAGTAACATTCCTCGTAATTACTCGCCTTGTCTACAATTCTTCCTTTCTTACCCTGTGTTTCTAACCCAGATGGGCTACCCCTATAGTGTTAGAAGAGAGCACTATAGATGTGATCCTTGGTATGTCATGGTTAAGAAAGGCAAAGGCAGTTTATACACTGTGCTAAGGGAACCATAGAACTTACCTGTTCCAAAGGAGAAAGATTTAAAGTTGAAATTGCAGTAGCTACCACCATAAGACTAGCGACATTCTTAGTAGATGAGAAGTTTGTGGGTGACAACATTCGTGCAGTTAGGGATTTTCCAGATGTCTTTCCAGAGGAGTTATTAGGGATGCCACCAGATAGAGAAGTTGAGTTGGTCATTGATCTCTTACCTGGGACTGCTCCTATTCCTAAACGGCCGTATATGATGTTCGTAGAAGAATTAAAAGGACTTAAGAAGCAGTTAATGGAGTTATAAGAGGCTAGGTACATTCGTCCAAGTTCCTCACCTTGGGGAGCGCCAGTTCTATTTGTACAGAAGAAAGATGGATCGCAAGGGATGTGCGTGGATTTTAGGACCCTTAATGATGTCACTATGAAGAACAAGTATCCATTACCCCGCATTGAAGATTTATTTGATTAGATGAGAGGTGCAAGGGTATTCTCGAAGATTGAACTCCAACCGAGTTATCACCAAATGAAGATTAGGCCATCGAATATTCCCAAGACGGATTTCTAGACTCGATATGGTTTATATGAGTTCACTGTTATATCATTTGGACTAACTAATGCACCAGGCTATTTTATGGATCTAAAGAATAAGGTGTTCATGATCTGGACAGATTCGTCGTGGTTTCATCGACGATATTTTTATTTATTCCAAGAGTGATAGTGATCATGAGGAACATATGATATTGGTGCTACAGAAGCTATGAGATAATCAACTTCACGCCAAGTATAGCAAATGCGAGTTCTGGATTGACGAGATGCCATTCCTTGAACATATCATGGAAGGATATCAGTGGATCCTGCTAAAGTCAAGGAGATAGTGGCATGGAGCATACCCACTACAGTTACTGAGGTCTAGAGTTTCTTGGGACTTGCAAGATACTATCGGAGATTTATTGAAGGATTTTTAAGATTGCTAAGTCTATCACCTCACTTCTGGAGAAGGAAAGAGATTTCAAGTGGGATGAGAAGTGCCAAGATAGCTTTGATCAATTAAAGAAGAGGTTGATGTCGCCGCCAGTGTTGGTTATGCCAGATTTACAGAATGGATTTGATATTTATTGTGATGCATGTGACCAAGGCTTGGGATGTGTACTTATGCGAGAAGGACACATGGTTGCCTACGTGTCTCGTCAGTTGCGGAAACATGAATTGAACTACCCCACTCATGACTTAGAACTGGTAGCCGTTGTGCATGCGCTTAAGATATGGAGACATTATATCATGGGAACCAAGTGCCAAGTGTACACGGATCATAAGAGTTTGAAGAACATACTCACTCAGCAGGATCTCAACCTTAGGCAACACCGACGGTTGGAGCTTATTAAGGATTACAATTTGGAAAATTCACTATCACCCGGGCAAGGCGAATTTGGTTGCAGATGCCTTGAGTCGAAAGGAGCACGCTCATTTAGCTATTGTTGCCCAGCTACCCGATGATATTGTTAGGATTTCAGGAGACTTAACCTGGGAATAGTTGCTCACACTGAAGGAGTTACTATTGATGTGGAATCTACTTTGGAGCAAGAAATCCGCAAAGGACAAATTGGTGATGCTAAGATACAAGAGATCAAGGATCTGATTACTGAAGGTCGAGGTCCAGAATTCATGGAAGATGAGCAAGGCACGGTATGGTTCAAGGATCGGATATGTGACCCTGAGATTGAAAGCCTTCGTGAGACTATATTGAAGGAAGCCCATGACTCGGATTATTCTATTCATCCTAGGAGTACCAAGATGTATCAAGATTTGAAGCAGAAATGCTGGTGGTATGGATTGAAGAGAGATGTGGCTGCACATGTGTGATGTGTGTCAAAGAGTTAAGGCTGAACACCAGAGGCTAGCTAGACTACTGCATCCACTGAAGATACCCGAATGGAAGTGGGAAGAGATTGGTATGGATTTTATTACTGGATTGCCTCGCACCTTGAAAGGATATGATTCTATATGGGTTATTGTGGATAGACTGACCAAAGTGGCTCATTTCATTCCGGTCAAGACTACTTATAAAGGATCTTAATTGGCAGAGTTATATATGGCTTGGATTGTGTCTCGACACGATGTATCGAAGAAGATCGTTTCGAATAGAGGATCACAGTTTACCTACAGATCTTGGAAAAGTTTTCATGAGAATATGGATACGAAGTTGAATTTTAGTTTGGCCTACCATCCTCAGACTGATGGACAGACTAAAAGGACTAATCGAGTATTGGAGGACATGTTGAGAGCTTGTTCCCTTCAGCATGGTAGTAGTTGGGACAAGAGTCTACCTTATGCTGAGTTCTCATATAATAATAGTTACCAGGCCAGTCTGAAGATGTCACCGTTCGAGACTCTGTATGGCAGGAAATGCAGGACTCCTCTATATTGGATCAGACTGGAGAAAGACAGTTCTTTGGACCTGAACTTATTCAAGAAGCAGAAGAACAAGTACGTATAATTCAGGAGAATTTGAGGGTAGCTCAGACTAGGCAAAAGAGCTATGCTGATAATAGAAGAAGACCACTGGAATTTGAGGAAGGTGATCATGTGTACCCCAAGGTGTCACCACTTCGTGGAATGAGGAGATTTAAAGTTAAGGGCAAATTGTCCTCTCACTTTATTGGACCATTCAGAGTTTTTAGGCAAGTTGGAGAGATGGCCTATCAACTCGAGCTACCTGATAATCTATCTGATGTGCATAATGTATTCCATGTGTCTCAACTTAAGAAGTGTCTCCGTGTCCCTGAGGAACAGTTACCAATGGAAGAGCTCAGTGTTTAGGGTGATTTGACTTACACGGAGTATCCTATCGAGATTCTTGATACATTGACTCGAGTCACAAGAAATAAGATGATAAAGATGTGCAAAGTGCAATGGAGTCACCATGGCGAAGATGAAGCAACATGGGAAAGAGAAGAAGAGCTTCGTATAGATTTTCCCCATCTTTTCCCTAGACCTTCTTAAATCTCGAGGACGAGATTATTTTTAAGGGTGGTAGGATTTGTAATACCCAATTTGTAATAGATAATAAACGAGGAGAAAAGTTATTTTCTTATATTTTATGTGTATGTTGAATCTACTTATCATCACATGTGAACACCATATTTAAAAACAAATAATTAATAAAAGAATATATGCCCTTAAATTATGCATTATGCTGTATATTATTTTTGTGTGTGCATATTATGACAAAATAAAATAAAAAATGTGACAAGAAATATATTAAAGTCCAAAGTGGAATTTAAAATTAAAAAGGAATTGTAGAATTTAGAAAGGAAAAGCAAAACAAATAGTATTTAAATAAAAATAAAGAAATAAAAATATATTTCTACATTAAGGTTTGAATTTATATAAATGGTTCAAAGGAGGCAAATTGTCCGGGTTTGTGAGGCGTGGGAGAGATCCGCATTCTATTATGACATAGACCGTCGATCCGTGCGGGTGTGGCTAGGATTAGATGGCAGTTACCCTTTCGGTCTATTTTAATTTGTACCGTTGATCGTCGATCGGGCGGTGCTGGGTAAGTCGCGCTTCAGGCCGTAGATCTAGGATCTAGCAGGTACGTTTGCATACCGGTTCGGTGTTATGATGATCTAATCACGACCGCGGAACTCGGATCCAGCGGCCCATATTAAATCATACCCCTTCGGCATGGCATAATCGCTAAAGAGCCCCTGTCCTTTTGTCATATCAACCCGCAGTCCACACATGATGTCTCTGTGTCTTAGTAAGTTTTGCACTAGAGCCCCTGCACTCCTATTTATTTATGCGCGCAGTCCAGAATCATAGGAAAATTTAGAAATTCAATTAGAAAATGATTTTCAGTGTTAAAATAATTCCAGAATCTTATTTAATGCATAGAAAATCCATATTGAGTCCAAATTGATCCACTCCAATTCCTATAATTTTGTAATATTATTGTTTATCATCTTGTGCCACTGTTTTCACATGAAAGCCAGTTTAAAATTTATTTCCTAATTAATCTTATCAAATACATAAAATCTTAGGAAATTCATATCTCCTCCGTTTTAAATCCGATTTGACTCGTTCAAGTTGCATTAGTCTCGTATAAATATTTACTATGCAATAACAACATTTATTATATCATGTCTCATTATTTTATAATTAGATCTCTATTTAACTTATGTTGGTTAGCCTTGTTAATCTGCTTATCATTATAATCTACCAGAATATAATTTATGGTCAATTTATAACTTAGAATAAAGTTGAGATAATTATTTATAGAATAACCTCTCGTATGATTTGTATTAACCAATTTATAATATAGTTTAACATTTTAATCACATAAATCCTCCATGAAATCATAACTCCTTAACCGTAACTCCGATCTTATTAGTTCTCGATCCCGCGATCTCGTAGCAACGCATAGATCATTATTACGCAGTATGTTCTTATGTTTGGTATGATGTTAATTTTGTCTATACTATGTCTGTTTGTATTGCTACGACTAGCAGTGTGGTCATGAGGATCTGAAGACTCACCCTGATAACTGGAATCTCAAGTGCCAGGCAAGTTGTGCCCTTGATCCACTTTAGTTACCCAATAATATTCTTTATTATCATTATTCAATGCATAGGTTTAATTTTGATGGGACCCAATAGGTCACCCTAGTCTGTTTATCCTGTTTACCTTGTTTACCCCTGAATCACTTGGGTAGTTTTGCTATTGCTTTACATGGTTTTGGGTTAATATTTCATTGTATCCATGTTCCAATTATTTTGTTATTTTATTTATGTTCATGTCAAGATCATTATATTATTGTTAATTGGAACATGGAGCTTAACTTGAGAAACATGTGCCACAATAAGGGAGGAATGGGACCCCTTGGCTAACTAATTAGGAAAGCTAGTGGAAGACTACCTTACCCGAAAGGGGCAAGGGCAGTAGGGGAGTTGCATGCAAGGAGGTTCTCGGGTTGATTTTGCTGCGATGGCGGTCAGACGGGGGATTCTTGCAAGTGCTCTTCCCATAAACTGTAGCGGGTTTTCGAAAGCTAGTGGAACTTTGTAAAGGCCTCGTAGTGGATCCCTAGCCATTCACCTCGGTAGTGTCTAAGGGTCTAGCTAGCCCTGGCGACATGAGAAACACGACTTGTGGGTAAAGGGTACAACCTCTGCAGAGTGTAAAACTGGTATACTAGCCGAGCTCATGGTCAAGAGCAGCTCAGGACTCTCGCATGATTAAATTATGTAACCTAAATTCAATTTGTCATTTGCATTTGCATGGGTTTATTATTAAGTTTGTTCTATTATTGTTATTATGGTTTGGTATTTACTTACATCTAGTAATTGCTAATAAAACTTTGACCAACTTTAAAAGCAATCCTCAACTTTAACCATTCTCTTTGGTAAGCCTTACACTTCATGAACTCCCACCTTTGGTGAGTTCATGTCACATTATTCCCCACAACTTGTTGAGCAATGAATATGTGTGAGCTCACCCTTGCTGTCTCACACCCCCCACAGGAGAAGAACAGGTGGTTCAGGAGGAGCCACATATCGAGGAGTTCGTTTCGATCTAGGTGGTGTCTCCCAGTTGACTTTCTGGCGCCAAGGATGGATTTTAGATCCTGTTATATTTATCTTTTATTTTGTAAGACTTTCGCTATGTAATAAGTACTCTGATTATATTGTGACATTTATCTCTATACACTCTGTTATTATATATGTTGTCTTCTTTGGCACATGTATGAGATGCACCCGGCTTTGTCCCTTAAAGCCCGGGGTGTGACAGCGGCTCACCTTGCACACGACTAATAGGGGCGCCTAGCTCACAGGTGGAGGAGGGCGCTGTGGGCCTAGGCGGGGCGACGATGGGTTCACCCTAGGGAGCGGTGGTAGAGGAGGATGAGCAGGAGCAGGAGGTGGCGGTAGGGTTTGGGTGAGATGGGTGTAAGGGGACTACGAGGGCTGAGGGGGCGCCCAACCCAACTGAATGTGATTAGGGTTGGTGCGAGGACTGCAAGTTGATTTGCGATAACTCAAAGGGTGTCTGTAAAATTGAGGCCAACACACATCATCACACGGTGGCATTTTGACACTTGACACCCGTGAAATGCCAAGAGCTAGTGAATCGGGATCATCTTTTAAGGAACCCGATTAAAAGGAATCATTTAGACATTGTGTTTTTTAGTCTGAATCTCTGAAGTAGCCTGGTTTTTGGAGTTTGACAATGTAAATATAAAAAGCACTGATATATTCGGCATATGCGTATACCTTCCTAAACCCTATTATGTAAATGATAGGAATTAAAGTAAAATGATGACTTCGGTCAGTTATGTGACACATTAATGATCGAGTCGCATGTGGGTCCATTTTACCATCTATATCAAGTTATAAAGATAAGTTTTACATTTTATATCATATATATGATCAAACTAAGATGGATTCACGATTTACTACGCTTTTTAACAAGATGTCTTATCATAAATATCATACAAAGATGAGTTCATATTTAGAAATGTCTAGTATACTCACTAACATCTAAGACGATCCTTGTAGTCTAGACGACTCTAATAATATCTTTATTTAAGATGGTTTCATATACAGAAGTGTCTAATATACTAACCAAAATCTAAGACAATTATTGCAATCTTAATGACTAAAATGGTATATTTATTTGAGATGGTTTTCAGTAACAATCTGTCTTAAATCAATATAAGACATTTATTATGATGCAAATGTCCCAAAACACTTTTTTATTAAAGACGGATCTCCAACGAACCGTCTTACCTGAAAGGGAAATGTGCCCTTGGGCCATTTCTAAAGTGTTTTGGTGATTAAGTGTCCAACACATATCCTCTAAGTCTTAATTTGTGCCAAAGATTGAAGAAGTGCAAATTATGCAACAAGGTGCGTTTCTAGACTTAGTACATTGATTTGAGTACTAATGTATTATGTCTAAGTGCTAGAAATAGGAGAAAAGCAATTGGAATCGAGTTGGCTGTGTTCAGCCAACTTCTGCTCGGTCTGGGTGCACCGGACAGTGTCCGGTGCGCCAGACCAGTCTCGGTGAACAGGCCACTCTCGGGACTCAACGGCGATGTACGACTATAAATCACCGGACTGTCCGGTGGTGCACCGGACTGTCCGGTGAGTCGTCCGCAGCGAAGTCGTCACTCTTGGGAAAAGTTCAACGGCGTACGGATAAAATTCACTGGACTGTCCGGTGGTGCACCGGACTGTCCGGTGAGCCAACGGCCGACTGCGCCAATGGTCGGCCGCGCAATCTTCGCGCGACGCGTGGGCGCGCCAACGGTCGACAGGGGGCACCGGACTGTCCGGTGTGCACCGGACAGTGTCCGGTGCGCCAACTGCCACGAATCTGCAACGGTCGGATGCGCTAGAAAAGGAAGGAGGTCGCGCACCGGACAACTATAGTGACTGTCCGGTGCGCCACCCAACAGAAGGCAAGATTAGCCTTCCATGATTGCCTCCAACGGCTCCTAGCTACCTTAGGGCTATAAAAGGGACCCCTAGGCGCATGGAGGAGAAACCCAAGCATTCTTTGATCATTCCTAAGCATCCAGACTTCACTCCCACGCATTTGATTCTCTTTGCTAGCAATTTGAGCTCCTCTTGAGTTGAGAACTCCGTGTGTTGAACTTAGAGCTCAAGTTGTGACTTGTGTGCGTGATTGTGCTCCCGTTTTGAGTCTTATGTGCGTTGCTCTTCCCTCCCTTACTTTCGTGCTTCTTTGTGATCATCAATTGTAAGGGCGAGAGGCTCCAAATTGTGGAGATTCCTCGCAAATGGGAGAAAGTATAAGAAAGAAGAACACTGTGGTATTCAAGTTGATCATTGGATCACTTGAAAGGGGTTGAGTGCAACCCTCATCCATTGGGACGCCACAACGTGGAAGTAGGCAAGTATTACTTATCCGAACCATGGGATAACTCGCGTGTCCCTTGTGATTGCTTTTTTGTGTGATTATTGTGATTCGCAAGAGCTCGCTCTATAGCCACTTGATTTTATCATTCTAACACTTAACCAAGTTTTGTGGCTATTAGTTGTTGAAATTTACAGGATCACCTATTCACCCCCTGTTGGGGGCGTTCGGCTTCCGAAGGTCCTCAAAAACATGATTTAACTATGTCTCTGGAGTATAATGTGTAAACAGGTACCTTCGGACACAGATCAAAACCACAGCGTGAAGATGCACAAAGAGTATGAAGGATGGCGCAGAGCCGAAGCTATGCGTAGGGGAGCTTCGGCGTGATAGCAGAAAAAGAAACCGACTTAAAAGGGAAAAGGCTATTTAGACCCCGATGGATTGCTATAGAGTTATTAACAAATGTAAAGGGCATGGGTGTAATTTTACATGGGCTGCGTCCCGTACCTATAAATAGATGAACAGTTCTCCCGTACTGTTCACGCTGACTTGGCATCTACTTTCGCGTCACGCTTGTACCCCTACTTTCCTTCGAGCAGAAGGTACATTTATAATATGTTATTGTTAATACAGTAAGGCAAATAAAAATAAGTTGATAATAACATTTAAAGTGTTTATATTATTTTTCATCTTGTGTATGAATCCTTCTTCATCATTTATTGTGCTTATGAAGGTTTGTCCTTCATAACCTTCGTCCGGAATTCATTATATCCGAAGGGGAATAATGCTTCGAAGGACAAAGTACTTTAACATTTAACACTTTTTATGTTGCCTTGTTCTTAACACTTAGCATTTGAGAACAAGTCCCCAACATTGGCGCCCACCTCCGGTGAACTCACTTCCACTTTTTGAGTTTTGAACACCTTCGGCAAGCATAGACCTTCGTCATGCCGCCAAAGAAAGCTTCAGCAACAGGGGCTGTCGCTCTGCAGCCGCTGGACCCCAACCAGGAGACTCTCTCTCTTCGGGAGGCCCGAAGCCAGAAGAGAAAGGCCACCAGTCCAACGCCTCAGGAGGATGACTTGGACCAAGAGATCAGAAATATGGAGATGCTCCATCAGCAGGTGCAAAGAAAGAAGGAAAAGATGGCTAGGCTGGCTGATCTACAAAGGCAGATAGACGAAGCCTCTGAAGAAGTTCGCCATCTTACTCAGGATGAGCAGAACCGAAGGCCTCAACACAGAGAGCTTCATCAAGAGGGCTTCTTCAACGAGGATGACTGGTATGAGAATTTCCATCATGGAAATTTTGCTTTTGATGATGCTTCTCCTCTATCAGCAGAACTGCAAGCTACACCTTGGCCTCCGTCTTACAAGCCACCTCAACTCTCCATGTATGACGGACACTCAGATCCGAAGCAGTTTCTGATGAGCTACTAAGCAACGATATCTTCCTATGGTGGCAATACTGCAGTCATGGCGAAGTCTTTCGTCATAGCCGTCAAAAATGTTGCACAAACCTGGTACTCCTCCCTTCGGCCAGGAACAATCACATCATGGCAGAAGCTGAAGGATATGCTGATCACCAGTTTCCAAGGGTTTCAAACAAAGCCGGTCACCGCTCAAGCCTTATTCTAGTGCACCCAAGACCACGAAGAATATCTTCAGGCGTATGTCCGAAGGTTCTTATGCCTGAGGGCACAAGCGCTAACAGTGCCCAATAAAATTGTCCTTGAGGCCATGATTAAGGGGCTTCGGCCGGGACCTTCATCTCAATATTTTGCTAGGAAGCCCCCTCAGACTTTGGAGAAACTGCTTCAGAAGATGGATGAATACATCCGCGCTGACAATGACTTTTGGTAGAGAAGGGAGGAAGGTTACAGGTTCTCTGAAATAGCCAGAGGCTTCGGAGGGAGAATTCATCCTAGACATGTCAGATCGATTCATTCCACTCAGAATGATGACAGGGGAAGCCAGCAGCAGAGGCCGCAATATTCCTCCCAGGCTTCGGGGCAGTAGCAGAGCTATCCTCGGCCTCCAGCTCCAAGGGGCAGAGGTGCCCCTTCGGAGGAAGATTTGGGGATCAGCCCAGGAAAATTTATTGCCTATTCTGTGGTGAGGACAAGGGCCGCACCACCAGGATGTGCCATGTCACCATCCAGAAACAAAAGGAAATAGCAGAAGCTGCAGCCCAATAGACCCAGCCGAAGCAAGTTATGCATACTGCTTCGTACCGCTCGCCTTATATCCCAGAGTATGTGGGCAACCACCCTGCAGCTTCTGTTGCTTCGGCAAGTCAGTCTCAGGCATCTTAGCAACAGCCTCCACCTCCACCACCAATGCAATGAGGCCAGCAGCCAGAAGGGAGTCAGCATAATCAACACCAACGAGACTTCAGAGAAGAGTCCAAAGCTCGTACAGTCAATAGTACTGTGCCAGAATCAAAGCACATTTACTAACAAATATCCTACATCGGCAGCAGTTTTTGAATTCAGTATCATTTTCTTTTTAATAAGGAACAATTATTGAAAGCCTAAGTGTTTTTTGTTGTTTTCAATTTCTTGTAATAGCTTCGCCTTTGCCATAGTACAAATATACTTTCTCCACAGAATAACGGAGTCCAAAAAGTTATCGAAGCAAAAGAGCTTATGGTTACAGGGAGAACCTCCAAAATAACAAGTCGTTCCTAAGGGAGCGCAGCGTAAGTTTTCTGCTCAAAAGTCGTTCCGAAGGGAATGCAGAGCTTACAGCGAAAAATAAACGCTGATTTCGCTGAAGTAAAAGGCGAAGAAGCTCCTAAGGGAGGCTTACAGCAAAAAATAAACGCTGATTCCGCTGAAGTAAAAGGCGAAGAAACTCCTAAGGGAGGCTTACAGCGAAAAATAAACGCTGATTCTGCTGAAGTAAAAGGCGAAGAAGCTCCTAAGGGAGGCTTACAGCGAAAAATAAACGCTGATTCCGCTGAAGTAAAAGGCGAAGAAGCTCCTAAGGGAGGCTTACAGCAAAAAATAAACGCTGATTCCGCAGAAGTAAAAGGCGAAGAAGCTCCTAAGGGAGGCTTACAGTGAAAAATCAATGTCGATCTTCGGTAAATATCATTTTGCATAACATCACATCATCACATCATTTGCATAAGCATAACATCATACATCATATTGCATCAATAACGCAAGAAGGGGGTTCAATGTCGATATTCGGAGATTGTTTCGAAGAAACAGTGCCAAGGCACAAAAATAATTATTGAAGAAGCATACCTTCGTCAAACTCTGAAATGAAAAGATCTATTGGTTACTGATTTTACGAAGATTGGATGTTTTCTATGAAAATACAGATATTATTTACGAAGCATCAAAAGAAGGGAAGGTGTTTTTTCGCCGAAGGCTCAAAAACGGTATGTATGTAAAGTTTCATGCATCGTAAAGAATTGAACCATAAATAGCTTATATATTACATTCAAAGTTACAAAATTTAACGCATATTGTTCAACAAATATTACATTCCAAATGTTTTTACAATAGCATCTAATCTTCCCTTAGAACTACTTCTGTAGCTTCGTTTAGTAGTTGATCAACAACTTTGTCCATGATAGCTTCGGCCATTTTTCTAATCTCGTCATCCCCCTTTATGTTGGGGTCCGCTAATGGTTCGGCGGGCTCTGAGGGAGGAGAAGGTGCGGCTATGTTACAAAGCGTAGACAAGTTCGAAATCAAAAAGTTACAACAAAAACCCAAAAACTAGTAGTTAATACCTATTCGCCCTTCGAGATCCGCACTTTTCTCAGCGGCCTCTGCTACTTTTCTAGCGTCATGAATACCTTTTTCGCTTCTTCGTATAATTTCTTGAGCCATCTACCGGCCACCATTTTCCCAGATGTCGGTGAAAAATTTTCCACCAACCAAACTTGCCTCGGTCGAAGGATCTTTTATGTCTTCAGAAGATAAATCGGTTTCGATCTGTGCCAAGGATTTCATGTGATTGCAGCCTTTTTTCTCCAAAACAGTGGCAATCCCCCTAGCACCCGAGAAGGCACATATGTCTCCGCGGCTATTCAAGACTTCTTCAAAAGCTTCAGCTTCGTGGCTGATCCATCCAATTGGGCCTTCGAGGTCGCCCCTCATGAAATTTTCTTCGCTTGAGAACGCGCCAACGCTGGCGAAGCTGGTCTTTATTTTCTTAACACATTCTATAGATTTTTCATAACACCTTTTCTTGGATGCACGAAGCTCTTCAACATTTTTTTCTAAATGATTTGCCCATTGTTCACTAATTTCTCGTTTTGCTTCTTCAACTGTGCATTCTTCTTTAGCTCTGGCTAGCTGTTTCCGAAGATCCTCAAGTTCGCGCTTCTGAGCCTCGGCCTGAGCTTTGAAAGCAGCTTCGTCTTCTTTTATTTTGTTCACCAATGAATGTAATATTTTATCTTTTTCGAGACCTTCGTTCCTTAGTTCAATTATCTCGGAACGAAGGTTGCTCAAGGCTATGGTACACCCTTCGTCTTCGGCATCTTTTTGTGCCCTGAGGGCATTGCTAAGTATAAGGCCCTACAAAAAATGCGTTAATAAGTCTAAGAAAATGAAAAATTTTGGTTTCAAGGAATAATACAAAGATCTCATTTTTTCACCTTTAAACTATTGTACGCTAAGCTATCGGCCAGCTCGTCCTTTGACAACACCGAGAGTCTGTCTTCTAATGTTGGGAATCCGAAGCTCTTGCTCATCTCTCGACAGACAGAAATCTCCTTGCTGTCAGGGAGACAATACAAGAAGTCTTCTTCTCTACTGCCGTTGAATATCAGCGCCCCTTCTGGATATTTCAATTTTTGCGCATAGAATTGAGCTTCTCTTTTTCTTTTTCGCTCAGATTTTTGCCCGAAGCATGATGTAATACATAGTCAGAAGCTTCAGAAGATGCTTCGGGAATAGGTGTGGCGATTTTCTCAGATAAAGCTTCTTCTGCAGACTCTTTTTCAGTTTCTTATTCAATTTCCAAGAATTCCCTCTTGGTAGGCTCTGAAAGCCCAGTTTCAGTTTCCGCTTGACTTTTGACAGCTTCGGCCTTAGTTTGTGTCTTTGGAACTTCGGCAGCTATCTTCGGAGTAGCGCTTGAAGATTTTATCGTTTCCAGTACATCTAGCACGTTAACCATTCTTTTCCTCTTAGGGGTTGTAGTAAGGTCTTTTTGTGTCATCGGCATTGGCATTGGCACCTCAACTCTTGCTGAAGGACTTAAAATTTCCATGTCTTTGTTTCTTCAGCTCTCAGTTCTTCTATTTTTTCCATCTCTGACATTTTGGCTGGCTCTTCAATATTTGACAGGGGAGTCGGCTCCATGGCTTCGGTGGCCGAAGAGGTCTCACCGACAAACTCAGGCACTGTGGCCAGTTCAATATAGCGTGGCCGGTGTGTAAGAACCTTCATCTTTTTCCTCTTCGGCGCTGGCTCACTAAGAGCAGCTGAAGCAACTTCCTTCACAGAAGCCGTATATTTCCTTTTTTGACCCCGTGTTGGGTAATGATAATCAGGATAGACGAACCCAATAGCATCAAATACTCGATTGAGTCTTTTCTTCTTCCGGCCTCCGAAGGCCGTAGATAGTGCAGTATCTTCTGCCTTCGAGTATGGTCCAAGCAGTTCATCGTTTATGGCCTCAATACATTTTAACCAGTCATCATCTGGCTCGACAAACTTATCTCCATATCTGAAGGTGTATTTTAACCTAACTAGTCCACCTTCGTTAGGTTTGCTGATGGTTTCCTTTGGCATTTCCCACTTTTCTACAAGTGGCCATACTCTGAAGGCAATGTGTTCCTGGATCAAATCCCTCGTCCCAATGAAAGAGCAAACTACACCGAAGGCTCTCCGGCATTCTTCGGCTGCTTCATCAATTTCCACCTTCGGTTTCTGAAGGCCAAAACGCTGCCAGATGGGGCATGATGATACCTTTAATATCTTCTCGCGTTTTCAAGTCGTTTTTCACATAGAACCACCAGTCCCTGGGCCAACTCTTTCGAAAAGTTGGCACGAGACAGCTTGACCCAGAGCGGGCACCAAAGCTATAACAGCCAAAATTGTTATGATATTGCTCTTTACCCCATGGTTTCGTCTCATATAATAACTCATGCATACTGCAGAAACTTTTTGCATTTGGCTCCAAACCTTGGCTCTTCATGGCCCATACGAAGATTCCCATCCTTATGATTGCTTCGGGAGTAATTTGATGAAGGCAGATTTCAAATATCTTCAAAACTTCTACCACAAAGTTGCTCAAAGGAAACCAAAGTCCAGCCTTGAAGAAACTTCGGAATATCACGACTTCATTCTCCTTGGTGAAAGGGAAATGTGCCCTTGGGCCATTTCTAAGTATTTTGGTGATTGAGTGCCAACGCAAGTGCTTTTGTGTTGATCTATGCAATATGGTGAACAAAGTGCAAATCAAGTCAAAAGGTATGTTTCTAGACTTAGTACATTGTTTTATGGACTAATGTATTGCATCTAAGTGCTGGAAACAGGAAAAATTGAATTAGAAATAAGATGGCTTTGTTCAGCCAAAGTCTGCTCAGTCTGGGTGCACCGGACAGTCCGGTGGTGCACCGGACAGTGTCCGGTGCGTCAGGCTGGCTCTGGCGAACAGGCTGCTCTCGGGTCTTCGACGACGGTGTACGGCTATAATTCACCGGACTGTCCGGTGAGCCGTTCACAGGCAAACTCGTCGCTCTCGGGAGATGATTAACGGCGTACGACTAAAATTCACCGGTCTGTCCGGTGGTGCACTGGACTGTCCGGTGAGTCAACAGTCAGCCGAGGCAACGGTCGGCCGAGGATTCCGCGCGTGACGCGTGACCGAGCCAACAGTCACATTGGTGCACCAGACTATCCGGTGTGCACCGGACAGTGTCTGGTGCGCCAACGGCTCTCAGACTCCAATGGTCGGCTTCGCCAAATAAGGAAGGATATCTGCACCGAACAGTGTCCGGTGGTGCACCGGACTGTCCGGTGGTGCACCGGACTGTCCGGTGCGCCAGTCGACAGAAGGCAAGATCTGCCTTCCAGAATTGCTCTCAACGGCTCCTAGCTGCCTTGGGGCTATAAAAGGGACCCCTAGGCGCATGGAGGAGTACAACAAGCATTCCTTGAGCAATCTTGATCACTCACACTTCATTCTTGCGCACTTGTTCGACATTCTAGTGATTTGAGCTCTGTTCTAGTGTGCTAGTCTCTTGAACTTAAGTCTGGGTCTTGTGTGTGCGTATTTGCTGTGATCTTAGTGTCTTGTGTGAGTTGCTAATCCCTCCCTTACTCCGTGCTTCTTTGTGAACTTCAAGTGTAAGGGCGAGAGGCTCCAAGTTGTGGAGATTCCTCGCGAACGGGATTAAGAAAAGCAAGCAAAACACCATGGTATTCAAGTGGGTCTTTAGACCATTTGAGAGGGGTTGATTGCAACCCTCGTCCGTTGGGACGCCACAACGTGGAGTAGGCAAGCGTTGGTCTTGGCCGAACCACGGGATAACCACCGTGCCATCTCTGTGATTGATCTCTTGTGGTTATTGTGTTTTGTTGAGACTCCTCTCTAGCCACTTGGTGATTATTGTGCTAACGCTTAACCAAGTTTTTGTGGCTTAAGTTTCAAGTTCTACAGGATCACCTATTCACCCCCCCCCCCTCTAGGTGCTCTCAATTGGTATCAGAGCCAGGTTCTCTTCACGAAGGGACTAATCGCCCGAAGAGATGGATCCTAAGGGGAAGGGAATCGTGATCAACGATAAAGAGAAGGAGTCCTTCGTCAACGAGCCTAAGGATGACAAGCCTACCGACTCGGGCTCGGGCCACAGACGCAAAGATGGAAAAAAGAAGAAGACGAGACGCATCAAGGAGATCGTCTACTACGACGACAGTGATGAGTCCACTTCTTCCCATAAGGACAACGACGACAACGACTACGACAAACGAAAGACGGTTAACTCAAAATTTCTTTCGATTATTCGCGTATTCCTCAAAGTTCAAATTCACATTTACTCTCCATTCCTCTCGGCAAACCTCCACACTTTGATGGGGAGGACTACGGATTTTGGAGCCACAAAATGCGTAGTCACCTGTTCTCTCTCCATCCAAGCATATGGGAGATTGTTGAGAATGGAATGAAGTTTGATAGCTCGGATAGTCCTATTTTTATTAATGAACAGATTCATAGAAATGCACAAGCTACTACTGTGTTGTTAGCCTCCTTGTGCAGGGACGAGTACCATAAAGTGAGTGGCTTGGACAATGCCAAGCAGATCTGGGACACCCTCAAGATCTCTCATGAGGGGAACGACGTCACCTTGCTCACCAAGATGGAGTTGGTGGAGGGCGAGCTTGGACGATTCGCGATGATAAGGGGTGAGGAGCCAACCCAAACATACAACCGGCTCAAGACCCTTATCAACAAAATAAGGAGCTACGGAAGCACGCGATGGACGGACCACGACGTCGTCCGACTAATGCTAAGGTCCTTTACTGTTCTTGATCCACATTTGGTGAATAATATTTGTGAGAATCCTAGGTACACCAAAATGTCGCCCGAAGAAGTCCTTGGAAAATTCGTAAGCGGGCGAATGATGATCAAGGAGGCGAGGTACGTGGACGACGCACTGAATGGTCCAATCAATGAGCCTCAACCCGTTGCTCTCAAGGCAACGAGAAGCAAGGAGGCGTTACCTAGCAAGGTGGCGCAAGTTGAGGCGGCAGGGCTAAATGATGAAGAGATGGCCCTCATCATCAAGCGCTTCAAGACGGCGCTTAAAGGTCGCAAGGGACAGCCAAGCAAGACCAAGTCAAAGGGGAAGCGCTCATGCTTCAAATGTGGTAAGCTTGGTCATTTTATTGCTAACTGTCCCGATAATGATAGTGACCAGGAAAAAGGAAACAAGAGGGAAAAGAAGAAGAATTACAAGAAGGCCAAGGGCGAGGCACATATCGGAAAGGAGTGGGATTCGGATTGCTCCTCCTCCGACTCTGACAATGAAGGACTCGCCGCCACTACCTTCAACAAGTCATCCCTCTTCCCCAACGAGCATCACACAGGCCTCATGGCGAAGGAGAAGAAGGTATGTACTCGGGATACCACTTATGCTTCTTCAAGTGATGATTCTAGTGATGACGATGAGATAGACTATTCTAGTTTATTTAAAGGTTTGGATAGAATTAAAATTGGCAAAATTAATGAGTTAATTGATGCCTTGAATGAAAAGGATAGACTTTTAGAAAAGCAAGAGGATTTGTTGTATGAAGAACATGACAAATTTGTAGAGGCACAAAAAGCTCATGCTTTAGAAGTTAAAAGAAATGAAATGCTTTCTTATGAACTATCTACTTGTCATGAAACCATTGCTACTTTAAAAGGTGTTAATGATGATTTGAATGCTAAACTAGAAGTAGCTAGCAAATCTAACTCTTGTGTAGAACATGTTTGCACTAGGTGTAAAGATCTTAATGTTGATACTTGTAGTGAACACCTAGAGTGCATTTCCAAACTAAATGATGAAGTAGCTAGTCTTAATGCTCAACTTAAGACTAGCAAGAGTGAATTTGACAAATTAAAATTTGCAAGGGATGCCTACACGATTGGTAGACACCCCTCAATTAAGGATGGTCTTGGCTTCAAGAGAGAAGCCAAGAACTTAACAAGCCATAAGGCTCCCATCTCCGCCAAGGAGAAAGGGAAGGCCCCTATGGCTAATAGTGTGCAAAAGAACCATGCTTTTATGTACCATGACAGGAGACAATCTAGAAATGCTTATAGGAGTTATAATGCATATGATGCTTTCGATTCTCATGCCATGTTTGCCTCTAGTTCTTCCTATGCGCATGATAGAAATGTTGGTAGGAGAAATGTTGTTCATAATATGCCTAGGAGAAATGTTGTTAATGTTCCTAGGAAAGTTAATGAACCATCTACAATATATCATGCTTGCAATGCTTCTTTTGCCATTTATAGGAAAAATAAGAAAGTGATTGCTAGGAAGTTAGGGGCAAGATGCAAGGGAGATAAAACTTGCATTCGGGTCCCTAAGACAATTGTGACTAACCTTGTAGGACCCAACAAGAGTTGGGTACCTAAGACCCAAGCCTAAATTTGCCTTGCAGGTTTATGCATCCGGGGGTTCAAGCTGGATTATCGACAGCGGATGCACAAACCACATGACGGGGGAAAAGAGGATGTTCTCTTCCTACGTCAAGAACAAAGATCCCCAAGATTCAATAATATTCGGTGATGGGAACCAAGGCAAGGTAAAAGGGTTAGGTAAAATTGCTATTTCATCTGAGCACTCTATTTCTAATGTGTTTTTAGTTGAGTCGCTTGGATATAATTTGTTATCTGTTAGTCAATTATGCAAAATGGGATATAATTGTCTTTTCACAAATGTAGATGTGTCTGTCTTTAGAAGATGTGATGGTTCACTAGCTTTTAAGGGTGTATTAGACGGCAAACTTTATTTGGTTGATTTTGCAAAAGAAGAGGCCGGTCTAGATGCATGCTTAATTGCTAAGATTTGCATGGGCTGGTTGTGGCATCGCCGCTTAGCACATGTGGGGATGAAGAACCTCCACAAGCTTCTAAAGGGAGAACACGTGATAGGTCTAACTAATGTACATTTCGAAAAAGATAGACCTTGTGCAGCTTGTCAAGCAGGGAAACAGGTGGGAGGCTCTCATCACACCAAAAATGTGATGACCACATCAAGACCCTTGGAGATGCTTCACATGGACCTCTTCGGACCCGTCGCCTATCTAAGTATAGGAGGAAGTAAGTATGGTCTTGTTATAGTTGATGATTTTTCCCGCTTCACTTGGGTATTCTTTTTGCAGGATAAATCTGAAACCCAAGGGACCCTCAAGCGCTTCCTCAGGAGAGCTCAAAATGAGTTTGAGCTCAAGGTGAAGAAGATAAGGAGCGACAACAGGTTCGAATTCAAGAATCTTCAAGTGGAGGAGTTCCTTGAGGAGGAGGGGATCAAGCACGAGTTCTCCGCTCCATACACACCTCAGCAAAATGGTGTGGTAGAGAGGAAGAACAGGACGCTCATCGATATGGCGAGGACTATGCTTGGAGAGTTCAAGACCCCCGAGCGTTTTTGGTCGGAAGCCGTGAACACGGCTTGCCATGCCATCAACAGGGTCTATCTTCACCGCCTCCTCAAGAAGACTTCATATGAGCTGCTAACTGGTAACAAACCCAATGTGTCTTATTTTCGTGTATTTGGGAGCAAGTGTTATATTCTTGTGAAGAAAGGTAGAACCTCTAAATTTGCTCCCAAAGCTGTAGAAGGGTTTTTATTAGGTTATGATTCAAATACAAAGGCGTATAGGGTCTTCAACAAATCATTGGGTTTGGTTGAAGTCTCTAGCGACGTTGTATTTGATGAGACTAATGGCTCTCCAAGAGAGCAAGTTGTTGATCTTGATGATGCAGATAAAGAAGACGTTCCAACGGCCGCAATGCGCACCATGGCGATTGGAGATGTGAGGCCACTTGAACAAAAGGAGCAAGATCAACCTTCTTCCTCAACTATGGTGCATCCCTCAACCCAAGATGACGAACAGGTACCTCAAGTGGAGGCGCATGATCAAGGGGGAGCACAGGATGTTCAAGTTGAAGAGGAAGAAGCACCTCAGGCACCTCCAACCCAAGTTCGAGCGACGATTCAAAGGAATCATCCCGTCGACCAAATTTTGGGTGATATTAGCAAGGGAGTAACTACTCGTTCTAGATTAGTTAATTTTTGTGAGCATTACTCCTTTGTCTCTTCTATTGAGCCTTTCAGGGTGGAAGAGACCTTGCTAGATCCGGACTGGGTGTTGGCCATGCAGGAGGAACTCAACAACTTCAAGCGCAATGAAGTTTGGACACTGGTGCTTCGTCCCAAGCAAAACGTTGTGGGAACCAAGTGGGTGTTCCACAACAAATAGGACGAGCACGGGGTGGTGACGAGGAACAAGGCTCGACTTGTGGCAAAAGGTTATGCCCAAGTCGCAGGTTTGGACTTTGAGGAGACTTTTGCTCCTGTGGCTAGGCTAGAATCAATTCGTATATTGCTAGCATATGCCGCTCACCATTCTTTCAGGTTGTACCAAATGGATGTGAAGAGCGCTTTCCTCAACGGGCCGATCAAGGAGGAGGTGTACGTGGAGCAACCCCCTGGCTTCGAGGATGAACGGTACCCTGACCACGTGTGTAAGCTCTCTACGGCGCTCTATGGACTTAAGCAAGCCCCAAGAGCATGGTATGAATGCCTTAGAGACTTTTTAATTGCTAATGCTTTCAAGGTTGGGAAAGCCGATCCAACTCTTTTCACTAAGACTTGCGATGGTGATCTTTTTGTGTGCCAAATTTATGTCGATGACATAATATTTGGTTCTACTAACCAAAAGTCTTGTGAAGAGTTTAGTAGGGTGATGACACAGAAATTCGAGATGTCGATGATGGACGAGTTGAACTACTTCCTTGGGTTCCAAGTGAAGCAACTCAAGGACGGCACTTTCATCTCCCAAACGAAGTACACGCAAGACTTGCTAAAGCGGTTTGGGATGAAGGACGCCAAGCCCGCAAAGACTCCGATGGGAACCGACGGACACACGGACCTCAACAAAGGAGGTAAGTCTGTTGATCAAAAAGCATACCGGTCCATGATAGGTTCGTTGCTTTATTTATGTGCTAGTAGACCGGATATTATGCTTAGCGTATGCATGTGTGCTAGATTTCAATCCGATCCTAAGGAGTGTCACTTAGTGGCCGTGAAGCGAATTCTTAGATACTTAGTCGCTACGCCTTGCTTCGGGATCTGGTACCCAAAGGGGTCTAACTTTGACTTGATTGGATACTCAGATTCTGACTATGCTGGATGTAAGGTCGATAGGAAGAGTACATCGGGGACGTGCCAATTCTTAGGAAGGTCCCTGGTGTCGTGGAATTCTAAGAAACAAACTTCCGTTGCCCTATCCACCGCTGAGGCCGAGTACGTTGCCGTAGGACAGTGTTGCGCGCATCTACTTTGGATGAGGCAAACCCTCCGGGACTTTGGCTACAATCTGAGCAAAGTCCCACTCCTATGTGACAATGAGAGTGCTATCCGAATAGCGGAAAATCCTGTTGAGCACAGCCGCACAAAGCACATTGACATCCAGCATCACTTTTTGAGAGACCACCAGCAAAAGGGAGATATCGAAGTGTTTCATGTTAGCACCGAGAACCAGCTAGCCGATATCTTCACTAAGCCTTTAGATGAAAAGACCTTTTGCAGGCTGCGTAGTGAGCTAAATGTCCTAGATTCGCGGAACTTGGATTGATTTATAGCATACATGTATTTATGCCTTTGATCATGTTCCTTATGCATTTTGTTGCTTATGTATGGTGCTCAAGTTGTACAAACACTCCCTGGACCTCACAAGTC
Source organism: Zea luxurians (assembly GCA_029449295.1). Lineage (NCBI taxonomy): Eukaryota > Viridiplantae > Streptophyta > Magnoliopsida > Poales > Poaceae > Zea > Zea luxurians. Next base: position 8,309,629 of record JAOPSE010000082.1, on the reverse strand, counting down.
CTTTTTGCAAGTGATGCACTTATTAAGGGGGAGCTGTGCTACAACTTGACCCTTTGAGACTAGCCGTGTGCTTGAGTTTGCTTGTTTTAGTCTCAAAGGAGGTTTGAAAGGGAAAAGGTGGACTTGGACCATGAAAGACTTCCACTGCACTCTGATGAGAGAGTAACTTATTCCAAGTTTATATCATTGCCTTTGTATTCTTATTTGAAGATTTTGGTGAGGCAATGGGGTTAAAGGGCCAAGATTGATCCCGTTTTGGTGCTTGATGCCAAAGGGGGAGAAAATAAAGGCCAAAGCAATAGATGGATCAGCTACCACTTGAGAAATTTTGAAAATAGTAGATTAGAGCTTTTGGTTTGTCAAAACTCTTTTATTGTCTCATTTGTCAAAAGTTGGCCTCTTGTGGGGAGAAGTGTTGATTGTGGGAAAAAGGGGGAGTTTTTGAAATCCTTGATCAATTTCCTTTGGAATACCTCTCTTTATGTATCTACAAGTGGATTTGACTTAGAGATAGGAATTTGAGTTTGATTTGCAAAAACAAACCAAGTGGTGGCAAAGAGTGATCCATATATGCCAAAATTGATTCAAAACAACTTTTGGTTTTCATTTGCATTGATATTGCACTTGTTCTAGTTGCTTTATGTTGTGTTGGCATAAATCACCAAAAAGGGGGAGATTGAAAGGGAAATGTGCCCTTGGGCCATTTCTAAGTATTTTGGTGATTGAGTGCCAACGCAAGTGCTTTTGTGTTGATCTATGCAATATGGTGAACAAAGTGCAAATCAAGTCAAAAGGTATGTTTCTAGACTTAGTACATTGTTTTATGGACTAATGTATTGCATCTAAGTGCTGGAAACAGGAAAAATTGAATTGGAAATAAGATGGCTTTGTTCAGCCAAAGTCTGCTCAGTCTGGGTGCACCGGACAGTGTCCGGTGCGCCAGGCTGGCTCTGGCGAACAGGCTGCTCTCGGGTCTTCGACGATGGTGTACGGCTATAATTCACCGGACTGTCCGGTGAGCCGTTCACAGGCGAACTCGTCGCTCTCGGGAGATGATTAACGGCGTATGGCTAAAATTCACCGGTCTGTCCGGTGGTGCACCGGACTATCCAGTGAGTCAACAGTTAGCTGGGGCAACGGTCGGCCGAGGATTCCGCGCGTGACGCGTGGCCGAACCAATGGTCACATTGGTGCACCGGACTGTCCAGTGTGCACCGGACAGTGTCTGGTGTGCCAACGGCTCTCAGACTCCAACGGTCGGCTTCGCCAAATAAGGAAGGATATCTGCACCGGACAGTGTCCGGTGGTGCACCGGACAGTGTCCGGTGGTGCACCGGACTGTCCGGTGCGCCAGTCGACAGAAGGCAAGATCTGCCTTCCAGAATTGCTCTCAACGGCTCCTAGCTGCCTTGGGGCTATAAAAGGGACCCCTAGGCGCATGGAGGAGTACAACAAGCATTCCTTGAGCAATCTTGATCACTCACACTTCATTCTTGCGCACTTGTTCGACATTCTAGTGATTTGAGCTCCGTTCTAGTGTGCTAGTCTCTTGAGCTTAAGTCTGGGTCTTGTGTGTGCGTATTTGCTGTGATCTTAGTGTCTTGTGTGAGTTGCTAATCCCTCCCTTACTCCGTGCTTCTTTGTGAACTTCAAGTGTAAGGGCGAGAGGCTCCAAGTTGTGGAGATTCCTCGCGAACGGGATTAAGAAAAGCAAGCAAAACACCATGGTATTCAAGTGGGTCTTTAGACCGTTTGAGAGGGGTTGATTGCAACCCTCGTCCGTTGGGACGCCACAACGTGGAGTAGGCAAGCGTTGGTCTTGGCCGAACCACGGGATAACCACCGTGCCATCTCTGTGATTGATCTCTTGTGGTTATTGTGTTTTGTTGAGACTCCTCTCTAGCCACTTGGTGATTATTGTGCTAACGCTTAACCAAGTTTTTGTGGCTTAAGTTTCAAGTTCTACAGGATCACCTATTCACCCCCCCTCTAGGTGCTCTCACTCGGGAGTCGGACAAGTTTTCTCTCCTTCGTCAGCCCTCACAATAGATAAATCCCGAAAATATCTGCCCCTCATATTGACAAGATGGCTTTGCTTTATGCTTGATTTTCCAAAAACTGCATGGCTTGGTCGCCAGGGTCGATCTTCGGTATCTTCACCACCACTTTCCACATCATAGCTGTCACTATCACCAGTGTCTTCAGATAAACCCTCTAAGATCTCCCTAGTAATCTTCTCTGTATTTGTCTTTGCTATTGATTCAAGAAAGCTGAGATTCATCTCCTCAGAAAGGCTCAGCTTCGATTCAGCGACAGCTTTCTTATCTTCAGTCATCTTTGAAAATGCTGAGAAAGTGCTCTCGAAACCGAAGCTCAAAAATTTAAAAAGCCAAGCAAGTGTTGGTGTGCAAGGGCTAAAAGTTGGGTGAGCAAGAAGCAGATGGCAAGAAAGCGTGCCAAATGAACTCGTGGTGAGCTCTTATTTATACGCCTAGTGCGTTAAAAGCTGGAGGGTCCCGCTTGTCAATGACTGTTGCTATTCTAGCAAAGGGAAGGTGTTTTTTTCAGACCTTCGGCTTAAGGCCTTCGTCCATGTCGCAATCTGAATTTATTACTTTAACAAATTAATATTGCGAGGGGCTACTGTTGGGGGCCTTCGGCTTCCGAAGGTCCTCAAAAACATGATTTAACTATGTCTCTGGAGTATAATGTGTAAACAGGTACCTTCGGACACAGTTCAAAACCACAGCGTGAAGATGCACAAAGAGTATGAAGGATGGCGCAGAGCCGAAGCTATGCGTAGGGGAGCTTCGGCGTGATAGCAGAAAAAGAAACCGACTTAAAAGGAAAAACGCTATTTAGACCCCGATTGATTGCTATAGAGTTATTAACAAATGTAAAGGGCATGGGTGTAATTTTACATGGGCTGCGTCCCGTACCTATAAATAGATGAACAGTGCTCCCGTACTGTTCACGCTGACTTGGCATCTACTTTCGCGTCACGCTTGTACCCCTACTTTCCTTCGAGCAGAAGGTACATTTATAATATGTTATTGTTAATATAGTAAGACAAATAAAAATAAGTTGATAATAACATTTAAAGTGTTTATATTATTTTTCATATCTTGTGTATGAATCCTTCTTCATCATTTATTGTGCTTATGAAGGTTTGTCCTTCATAACCTTCGTCCGGAATTCATTATATCCGAAGGGGAATAATGCTTCGAAGGACGAAGGACTTTAACATTAACACTTTTTATGTTGCCTTGTTCTTAACTCTTAGCATTTGAGAACAAGTCCCCAACACCCCCCCCCCTCTAGGTTTTCTCAATTGGTATCAGAGTCATTCTCTTCACGAAAGGGACTAATCGCTCGAAGAGATGGATCCTAAGGGAAAGGGGATGGTGGTCAATGATAAGGAGAAGGAGTCCATCTTCAACGAGCTGAGGGACGACAAGCCCACTGACTCTGGCTCGAGTCATAAGAAGAAGGACCAGAAGAAGAAGAGGCGCATCAAGAAGATTGTCTACTACGATAGCGACGAGTCTTCTTCTTCCCCAAGAGACGATGACTACGACGAGAAAAAGAAACCAGTTAACTCAAATTTTTCATTTGATTATTCTCGTATTCCGTATAATTCCAATGCCCATTTGCTTTTTATTCCTCTTGGTAAACCTCCACACTTTGTTGGAGAGGACTACGCTTTTTGGAGTCACAAAATGCGTAGTCATCTTTTCTCTCCATCCTAGTATTTGGGAGATAGTTCAGAATGGAATGCAATTTGATAGTACGGATAACCCTGTATTCATTAACGAACAAATCCATAAGAATGCACAAGCTACCACTGTTTTGTTAGCATCATTGTGCAGGGATGAATACAACAAGGTGAGCGGCTTGGACAACGCCAAGCAAATATGGGACACCCTCAAGATTTCACATGAGGGGAACGACGCCACCATGATCACCAAAATGGAGTTGGTGGAAGGCGAGCTAGGAAGGTTTGCCATGATCAGGGGAGAGGAGCCAACGCAAACGTACAATAGGCTCAAGACCCTGGTCAACAAGATCAGGAGCTATGGAAGCACGAAATGGACGGACCACGACGTCGTCCGACTTATGCTCAGGTCTTTCACTGTTATTGATCCTCATCTTGTGAACCTCATCCGTGAAAATCCTAGGTACACAAAGATGACGCCCAAGGAGATACTCGGAAAGTTTGTGAGCGGGCGAATGATGGTCAAGGAAGCAAGATATGTTGATGATGCATTGAATGGCCCAACGCCCATCTATGAGCCTCAGCCCGTTGCACTCAAAGCAACAAGCAGCGGCAGGGAGGTCGCTACCTAGCAAGGTGGCACAAGTTGAGGCTGCCGGGCTAAATGAAGATGAGATGGCCCTCATCATCAAGCGCTTCAAGACGGCGCTAAAAGGACGCAAGGAGCATTCCAACAAGAGCAAAGCAAAGGGAAAGCGCTCCTGTTTTAAATGTGGTAAGACTGGTCATTTTATAGCAAATTGTCCCGATAATGACCAGGAGCAAGAAAAAAGCAGAAAGAGGGAAAAGAAGAAGGCCTACAAGAAGGCGAAGGGCGAGGTGCACCTTGGCAAAGAATGGGATTCGGATTGCTCTTCTTCTGAAGCGCCCCAGATCATCTGGGACTCAAATGTGATACAATTACTAGTCCCAGGAGGCTAGTAAACACATTTATGCATCAGATGATTCCAGATCTGCTTAAACGAGACAAACCTATAAAGGTGGCGATCAACTTTAAGAGTTGGTCCACAACTCAGGACATATCATTAGAGTGGGGCTGAAGCAGCCTGATATACTCAGTGAAGCAAATCAGCAGCCCAACAGCCACAGGCAAGGTTGGGAACAGTCGTAACTCTTACCCGATCTTTTTCTGAAAAACAACAAATAAGCAAGGGTGAGTACAAATGTACTCAGCAGCCCACCTTCACTCACGGAATGGGGAAATCAGATATAATGCATGGAATATGTGGAGCTCAGGATATTTTGCAGAAACAGCAATATTTTATGCAGGGTTGTTTTGTAAAACATTTTGTATTTTTCAAAGCGCATCCTCTCCCAAAGGAGCAGGAAGTTTTTCAATATTAGAACAAAATCCCCTGGACTAAACCATCCAGTTATCTCAGCAGTTTTCCACTGGTTTTCATTTTCAAAAACAGCTACTGGACTTCCCGTCCACCATAGCTCACGGCTAAACCGCCGGACCTTTTAAAAACCACTTTTCTCAAAAGCACTTTTTTTGGAAAACAAAACATTAATTGCCATACCATACCAGACTCGTCCATTCCTGTGGACATAGACTATTCGAATAGGTTTTCAAACTCTGTGCAGAGGTGTACACTTTACGCACTAGTCCGGCTCTGCGATCTCATAGCTACTGAGACCCGAATTCGAATCTCTTTCTTTCCTCGCACATCCCTACCTTAACGGTTATATCGAAAGGAGTCAGGCCACCGCCATGCCCAAACCGGACAAAACATTCCCCCTCCTTATCCTCTCGGTGCTCCTCAGCCTTCATAACCCTAGGGTTTGAACCGTACGAGTTCAGATTGAGTGACTGTCCACACAGTCTCGAGTGGTTGTACTTATCATGAGTACAAGTAGTGAAGGATGACAAACCGGTCCTTATATGAGGGGACAATCCTTCTGCTCACGCCTAAACCAGGTGAGCCATCACCTTAGGCCCTCCCCTAAACCAGGGAGTCCCTGATCATCCCTACTCAAAGGTGATAAGGGTGAAAACCCTTCATCATACACATTTTGAAAAGCATTTTCTTTTGAACACTCACACCTTTTCTCAAATCATTTGTAACAAATATATCAAGGATTGATTGCGGCAAGCGGCTAGGTGGCCATAATAACTTGTCTCAAAATCATATCATGCATAAAATAACAGGCTGAGGGTTGTGGTTGAAAAATCATAGGTAATTTATGCATCAAAGGGATCCAGTGAGCTTGCCGTGCTTATCCGGGGAAGGGGGAAGGGGAGCTCGTGGAACTAGCTTCTAGCTCCACTGCCTGGCGTAGACATGCAGATCTGGCCTCCACGAGACGGCACGAACACTCCGATAACTATGCAACATGAACAAGCAAACAACAAACCAGCAAGTATACCAACAAATATTTAGTATAGTGGTTAGAATAGTGATATATGGATGGGCAGAGTCTTGAGTAGAATCTATGTCATGTGGTGTTGAGGTACTACTAGTGGTGGAGCGGAGGTGCTTACCAGGAGGGTGGACTGGAGGCGAAGCGACACTGTGCGTGTAGCCGGCAGAGCGGAGTAACTGAGTGGGTAGAGTGTTTGCCTTGGCTGAGGGTGTTGAGTGTGTGGAGTGGGAGAGGGTAGCTGGGTGTATTTATAGCTGGGTGTATGTGGTGTAGCTCAGTGAAGTTCACTATTGGTGAGAATAGTGACGAAAGAATCGTCTGACTTAGCATGGACAGGAGAGTTATAGGCAAAATATGGGACAAGAGTATTTTGGGAGTTTTCTGGAATATGAACCATGCTTAAGGGATGACATGGTTGGATAGGGAATAGTTTGATAAGAATTTTAGAAACAAGAATGACTAAAATCTGAGTTTGGATGGAGGAGTTTTGGATTTTATAATCATAGGGAGAAAAAGAAAAGGAAGGAAATATTCTAGAATTTGAATATTTAGAGATATTGGAAAATCAAAAATACAAATTTATTTTTGAGCGGGGTGCGAGGAATTATTTTTGGGCTTTTCTTGGGCAGAGGTTTATGTTGGTGGAAACTGTTCCTACCTACTGTGTCACATCAGACAACAGTAAGGCGAGACCCCAAATAGCTGGAATGCTGTGCTATTTTGGTCCAAGTGGGTTGTGGTATCTTGGGCCAGGTTTTATAGGATTGAAGACGTGTCCATACAAGCATGGTTTGCCTTTCTTTTTGGAAGTCTGGCTTGAAAGAATCCCAAAGTTAAGTGTGCTCAACTTGGAGAAATCTGGGATGGTGACCAGATGGGAAGTTCCCTACTAGAAAGAAAAATCACAGTCACCGGAGCTCGTATGACTGGAATATGGGTCTGGCTGGTCTTAGGTGGACTGGACATCATGACGGATGAGTAGTTGAAATTTGGGGTGATTAGATGATCGATGAATAGTAACGATAAATAGTGATGACGGAAAAGTAATTATAGGTATCATCGATGAATAGTAACGATGATGAATAGTAACAATGAATAGTAACGATGATGAATAGTGTTGGTGAATAGTAACGATGAATAGTGATGGTGAATAGTTCGTATGAACGAACAATGAACGATGAATAGGAACTATGAACGAACGATGAACGATCGAATGATCGAACGAACGAACGATCGGAATTTCGGCAGCATAACGACAGGAAAAAGATTATTTGGACGAATGAACGGACGAACGATCGAACGATCCGACGAACGGACGAACGAACCATGAACGATCGGACGAACGATCGGACGAACGAACGAACAAACTAAGAACAGGTGGACGAACGATCGAAGAACGACCGAACGATCCTTGTGCTAGTGTGTGCTTGTGTGGGAGGTGGAGTGGGAGTGGGCGTGTGTGTGGGGGGGAGAGGGAGTTGCCATGAAATGGCTTGGGGTGGGATGAGAGGAGGCCCTTGCCCCTCTATTTATAGCCATGGGGAGGATTAAGGGGAGGGATGAGAGGATTAGTGGGAGGATGAGAGGATTAGTGGGAGATTAGCATGGATTTGTCTTATATGAGTGTAATTAGCTTGTAGAGCTCACCGTATGACACCGGAGGCATACGTATACGTATGAGCATGAGGAAAGTTATGGAGAAAATATTTGTAGGGACTTGAAAAATGATTCTGAAGGTATTTCTCAGGAAGAAAATACTTCGAGATATATCGGTGGAATATTTGGGCAGTATTTCTAAAAGAGTTTGAGGGTGATCACTGGGGAAATATTTGTAGGATGTTTTGAGGAGGATTTTAGAGAGAATATAGACCACTATAATTTTATTTGTTGATATCAACTCGCAAACAAACATTTTAAAATGAAATTTGAAATTCATTTTGAATTTAGAGCGAGTTTGAGAAAATTCCAAGATTTCAATTTTTGGGATGCTACAAATCTACCCCACTTAAAAGGAATCTCGTCCTCCAGATTCGGCTTAGAAGGGTTATGGGTATAGCTTTACTTCAGCTACATATCTTCACTTTGCAACTCTTAGAGGAGATGGAACTTCAACAAGATCTGGCCTTGAGGAGCATCTGGTTGCCGATTGCAAACGCTGATTCTGGCTACTCAAGATCATCTTCAGGCTTCTAGGTTTCGCTTGGCAGCTAGCTTATTGAAGAAGCATCGATGCCAACACACAAACCTTTCTCTTGCGAACTCCCACATGGATTCCTTCCTTGATTAGTCTTCTGGTGCTTTATCAACGGAACTTGGGTGACCACTTCTCATCCAGAAACTTATAAGCTTTGATGATCTGGTCTTCCATAAGCTTGCTACATGCCTTCTTCTTCTTCTCCATAGCAGGAACCTTGCTGGAACACTACCCCACTTAAAAAGAATGAGGGTAGATCTCTTGAATTTTGGGGATTTGAACTCCTTGAAGTACCTCATAACAAGGGTGTTACGAGGCCTTCTTCTGCTGTTGCTGCTTGAGCGGGCTGTGGAGAGATGACTGACACAAGGTTGATTCTGGGAGAACCTTCTTATCTTCTCTTCACTTTCTTCTTCTCACTGACCCTTTCTTTCTCTTTGCTCTTCCCACTGGAGGATTCTATCAAAGAGTATTACCATCATACAGAGGAGGAAACCGAAGATGTTGAACCATGTACAACAGTCTTCAACCCAAGAATCACCAAGCATTGTGATCTTAGGGGCGAGGGAGTGGAAAATGGAGTTGCTTGCGATTTGGTAGAGGTGATTTTATCGGGGCTGTTTTGCTTTGAGCGAGATGGGGATTGAGGGAGCTGGTGGGGGGGATTTTATAGGCGAGCATTATGCAAGGGTGTGGAGTGGTGGTGATGGAGCAGGTGCTACGTGGAAGCAAGCGCGATGGAGGGGGTACTTGGTGTTGCCGGCGATGATGGTGGCGGTGGGTGCGCTGCAAAGGGGGCGTGGGGCGGTGGTAGTGCGCATGGAAGCGGGCACGCGTGCGGGGGGGCACGGGTGAGTGGTGGGGTCAATGACCCTGATGTTTGTGGTCTCTGGTTCCAAGAATCTTTGCCTCTCTGTATGGTAATAACTCCTTTTGTCCTCTTTTTCTGTTTACTTTGACTCAGGGGCAGTGCTTTGATTCTCATGGTTGGTCCTTTTGACTGAGCGGCTAGATAGGTTTCTTCTGTAGCTTGTTCCAGGCTTCAAGGGTAAGCTTCCCGGTATCTTCTTGGGTAAGGTGCTTCTCTCTTCAGATGGGTTAAGATGAGAATGGGAGCATAAGGTAAGGATTAGCTCTAATTTGTGATCTATGTTTTTAGATAAAACCTTTCTTAAAAAGAAAGAAAACACACAAGCTCAGCAATGATAAGCACAAACAATTCAAATGTTTTGAATAAGGGAAGAATAGAGTTTTTCCAAAGCACGGATTACTCAGATTTGGGGGCTAAGCATAACTACTATTGCTTGGCTCCTGAATTGAGAACTATGCTAAATGCAACTTATGATCACTAACGTTAAACTATCACATATGCACTCAAAGGGAAGAAAACATCGAGCGAAATTCATTTTGAAATGCCCTAGGGGGCCACACAATTAGAGTTTTGCAAAACACGAGTCTACACGATTACCTCTCATAAATGCAGGGCTCTAGCCAAAGTGAAGACAAAACTTCACTACCCAATGCATGCAGAGGACTGGGCATAACTAACTCAGACTAGACAGCTTCTCTTCTGGCAGGGCTGGCGCACAACTTCAATCTGAGATATCTCCTGGATGGGTCAAGAGGGAGCTGATGTTGATGACTTCTTCTGGCGGCGACTGAGATGGCAAGATGGGATCGAACTCTTCTTCAAGCTGGACTGGCTCTTGTAGCTCCTCAGAGGGCGGCGGTGCTGGCGGGGTGCTTGTAGCTTCTTCTTTGATCTCACGGGACGGTGCTAGGATTTTCTTCATGGTGAGGGGCTCAAACAACTCTGGCGAGGGATCTTGGGAGGACTCGGGGTGCTCTTGCTTATTCATAGCCTGAGGGAATACTAGAATTCCATCCAAGACTATGGCTCCTTCCGGGAGTTTCCAAGCCTTCTTCTCTCCTTTGATAGAGACCGGGTGACCTTCAAGAATCTGGGGATCTTCAGCTCTCCTGGGTTGAACTGGGTTGGATGAAGTGGACTCTTGGATCCACAGGGCTCTACGTTGGTTATGGGTTACCAAGTAGGCTTCCATCAACTTCTGGACATGCTCATCCTTGGCTTGCTTCAGGGCTTCAACAACAATGACTTCACGACTTTCCAAGGCAGTTGCACGGGCTTGAGCTGAGGTGAGATCCACATGGAGCTTACGGTTGTGCTTCTCTGTATCTTCTGCTCGGGCAATCATCTGACGGTGGTGCCGAGCTAAGAAATCATACTGGGCATCCAGGGTGAGCAGGTATGCAGTGAGGTACACGACTGAGGGGTCGTCCTCAAGCAGCTGCTGCCCTTCCAATGCACGCATCCTGGCCATCCAAACTGGACGGTTTCTCTGAAAGGGCAGAAAGAATCTGAGCGGGGTGTCGGCCACTTCTTCTTCATAAATCTTGACATAGGGCCCTCAATGCCTTGCGAGCGATGACTTGGCAGGTGTCTTTAAATCTGTGCCCAGCAGTAGTGACACTCTATTCCACATGGTGCGGACTGGATCCAATGTATACAGTCACGACACACTTCTCTGTGCCATGCTCGACGAATTCACGACCATCATACTCTGGCTGGCTCCTAATTCCGAGGCGGACTGTGCATGCTCTCAGCAACTTGGGGAAACCATCTTCATTCTGGCAAAAGCTGGTTTGGTAGCAAACCTCCATCTGACTTCTAAGAGAAGGAAAGGGGGAAACCATTTTTGAAATGAAGGGATAAGAGCAAGAATTTTTTTTAAGAAAATAGTTTTGACTCAAAAACTTTTGGATCAGGCTAAGGGTTACATCCTGCGGCCAACCTAACAGCTCCAATACCACCTGAAGTGCCCCAGATCCTTTGGGACTCAAATGTGATACAATTACTAGTCCCAGGAGGCTAGTAAACACATTTATGCATCAGATGATTCCAGATATGCTTAAATGAGACAAACCTATAAAGGTGGCGATCAACTTTAAGATTGGTCCACAACTCGGGACATATCATCAGAGTGGGGCTGAAGCAGCTTGATATACGCAGCGAAGCAAATCAACGGCCCAACAGCCACAGACAAGGTTGGGAACAGTCGTAACTCTTACCCGATCTCCTTTTTCTGAAAAACAACAAATAAGCAAGGGTGAGTACAAACGTACTCAGCAGCCCACCTTCACCCGAGGAATGGGGAAATCAGATATAATGCATGGAATATGTGGAGCTCAGGATATTTTGCAGAAACAACAATATTTTATGCAGGGTTGTTTTGTAAAACATTTTGTATTTTTCAAAGCGCATCCTCTCCCAAAGGAGCAGGAAGTTTTTCAATATTAGAACAAAATCCCCTGGACTAAACCATCCAGGTATCCCAGCAGTTTCCCACTGGTTTTCATTTTCAAAAACAGCTACTGGACTTCCCGTCCACCATAGCTCACGGCTAAACTGCCGGACCTTTTAAAAACCACTTTTCTCAAAAGCACTTTTTTTGGAAAACAAAAGATTAATTGCCATACCATACCAGACTCGTCCATTCCTGTGGACACAGACTATTCGAATAGGTTTTCAAACTCTGCGTAGAGGTGTACACTTTACCCACTAGTCCGGCTCTGCGATCTCATAGCTAGTGAGACCCGAATCCGAATCTCTTTCTTTCCTCGCACGTCCCTACCTTAACGGTTATACCGGAAGGAGTTAGGCTACCGCCATGACCAAACCGGACAAAACATTCCCCCTCCTTATCCTCCCGGTGCTCCCCAGCCTTCATAACCCTGGGTTTGAACCGTACGAGTTCAGATTGAGTGACTGCCCACACATTCTTGAGTGGTTGTACTTATCATAAGTACAGGTAGTGAAGGATGACAAACTGGTCCTTATATGAGGGGACAATCCTTCTGCTCATGCCTAAACCAGCTGAGCCATCACCTTAGGCCCTCCCCTAAACCAGGGAGTCCCTGATCATCCCTACTCAAAGGTGATAAGGGTGAAAACCCTTCATCATACACATTTTGAAAAGCATTTTCTTTTGAAAACTCACACCTTTTCTCAAAATCATTTGTAACAAATATATCAAGGATTGATTGCGGCAAGCGGCTGGGTGGCCATAATAACTTGTCTCAAAATCATATCATGCATAAAATAACAGGCTGAGGGTTGTGGTTGAAAAATCATAGGTAATTTATGCATCAAAGGGATCCAGTGAGCTTACCGTGCTTATCGGGCGAAGGGGGAAGGGGAGCTCGCGGAACTGGCTTCTAGCTCCACTGTCTGGCGTAGACTTGCAGATCTGGCCTCCATGAGACGGCACGAACGCTCCGATAACTATGCAACATGAATAAGCAAACAACAAACCAGCAAGTATACCAACAAATATTTAGTATAGTGGTCAGAATAGCGATATATGGATGGGCAGAGTCTTGAGTAGAATCTGTGTCATGTGGTGTTGAGGTACTACTAGTGGTGGAGCGGAGGTGCTTACTAGGAGGGTGGACTGGAGGCGAAGCGACACTGAGCGTGTAGCCGGCAGAGCGGAGTAACTGAGTGGGTGGGGTGTTTGCCTTGGCTGAGGGTGTTGAGTGTGTGGAGTGGGAGAGGGTAGCTAGGTGTATTTATAGCTGGGTGTATGTGGTGTAGCTTAGTGAAGTTCACTATTGGTGAGAATAGTGACGAAAGAATCGTCTGACTTAGCATGGACAGGAGAGTTTTAGGCAGAATATGGGACAAGAGTATTTTGGGAGTTTTCTGGAATATGAACCATGCTTAAGGGATGACATGGTTGGATAGGGAATAGTTTGATAAGAATTTTAGAAACAAGAATGACTGAAATCTGAGTTTGGATGGAGGAGTTTTGGATTTTATAATCATAGGGAGAAAAAGAAAAGGAAGGAAATATTCTAGAATTTGAATATTTAGATATATTTGGAAAATAAAAAATACAAATATATTTTTGAGCGGGGTGCGAGGAATTATTTTTGGGCTTTTCTTGGGCAAAGGTTTATGTTGGTGGAAACTGTTCCTACCTACTGTGTCACATCAGACAACAGTAAGGCGGGACCCAAATAGCTGGAATGCTGTGGTATTCTGGTCCAAGTGGGCTGTGGTATCTTCGGCCAGGTTTTATAGGATTGAAGACATATCCATACAAACATGGTTCGCCTTTCTTTTTGGAAGTCTGGCTTGAAAGAATCCCAAGTTAAGCGTGCTCAACTTGGAGAAATCAGGGATGGTGACCAGATGGGAAGTTCCCTACTGGAAGGAAAATCACAATCACCGGAGTTCGTATGACTGGAATATGGGTCTGGCTGGTCTTAGGTGGACTGGACAGCATGACGGATGAGTAGTTGAAATTTGGGGTGATCAGATGATTGATGAATAGTAATGATGAATAGTAACGATGAATAGTGATGACAGAAAAGTAATTATAGGTATTATCGATGAATATTAACGATAATGAATAGTGTCGGTGAATAGTAACGATGAATAGTGATGGTGAATAGTTCGTATGAACGAACGATGAATAGGAACTATGAACGAACGATGAACGATCGAATGATCGAACGAACGAACGATCGGAATTTCGGCAGCATAACGGCAGGAAAAAGATTATTTGGACGAATGAACGGACGAACGATCGAACGATCCGACGAACGGACGAACGAACCATGAACGATCGGACGAACGATCGGACGAACGAACGAACAAACTAAGAACAGGTGGACGAACGATCGAAGAACGACCGAACGATCCTTGTGCTAGTGTGTGCTTGTGTGGGAGGTGGAGTGGGAGTGGGCGTGTGTGTGGGGGGAGAGGGAGTTTCCATGAAATGGCTTGGGGTGGGATGAGAGGAGGCCCTTGCCCCTCTATTTATAGCCATGGTGGGGGGATTAGGGGGAGGGATGAGAGGATTAGTGGGAGGATGAGAGGATTAGTGGGAGATTAGCATGGATTTGTCTTATATGAGTGTAATTAGCTTGTAGAGCTCACCGTATGACACCGGAGGCATACGTATACGTATGAGCATGAGGAAAGTTATGGAGAAAATATTTGTAGGGACTTGAAAAATGATTCTGAAGGTATTTCTCAGGAAGAAAATACTTCGAGATATATTGGTGGAATATTTGGGCAGTATTTCTGAAAGATTTTGAGGGTGATCACTGGGGAAATATTTGTAGGATATTTTGAGGAGGATTTTAGATAGAATATAGACCACTATAATTTTATTTGTTGATATCAACTCGCAGACAAACATTTTGAAATGAAATTTGAAATTCATTTTGAATTTAGAGCGAGTTTGAGAAAATTTCAAGATTTGAATTTTTGGGATGCTACATCTTCCGACTCCAACGACGAAGGACTCGCCGCCTCAGCCTTCGACAAGTCGTCCCTCTTCCCCAACAAGCACCATACTTGCCTCATAGCAAAGGAGAAAAAGGTAAGCGCTCGAGATACCTCTAAGTATACTACTTCAAGTGATGATGACTCTAGTGATGATGAAGTAGATTACTCAAGCTTGTTCAAAGGTTTAGATAGAACTAAAATAGATAAAATCAATGAATTGATTGATGCTTTAAATGAAAAGAATAGACTTTTAGAAAAGCAAGAGGATCTTTTATATGAAGAGCATGATAAATTTGTAAGTGTGCAAAAGTCTCTTGCTTTAGAGGTTAAAAGGTTTGAAATGCTATCTTCTGAATTATCTGCTTGTCATGAAACTGTGTCTAGCTTAAAGAGTATTAATGATGATTTAAATGCTAAGCTAGAAGTAGTTAATAAATCTAATTTTTGTGTAGAGCATGTTGTCATTTGTAATAGGTGTAAGGATTTTGATGTTGATGCATGTGTTGAGCACCTTACTTCTATTACAAAATTAAATAGTGAAGTGGCAAGTCTTAATGCCCAACTTAAGACTTGCAAAAATGAATTTGATAAGTTAAAATTTGCTAGGGATGCCTACACCGTTGGTAGACATCCCTCAATTAAGGATGGACTTGGCTTTCGAAAGGAAGCCAAGAACTTAACAAGTCAAAGAGCTCCCATTTCCTACAAGGAGAAAGGGAAGGCCCCTATGGCTAGTAGTAGTCAAAAGAACCATGCTTTCATGTACAATGATAGAAAATTTTCTAGAAATTCTCATTATAATAGGAGTTCTAATGCTTTTGACTCACATGTCATGATTGCTTCAAGTTCTAATTTTAATGGTAGGCCTAGGAGAAATTTTGTGTCTCATGCTCCTAGGAAAGTGTGTAATAAACCTACCACTGTCTTTCATGCTTGCAACACTACTTTTGTACTTTCATGTAAAAATGAAAAAGTGGTTGCTAGAAAGATGGGGTCCAAATGCAAGGGAGACAAGACTTGTATTTGGGTCCCAAAGACTATTGTAACTAACCTTGTAGGACCCAACAAGAGTTGGGTACCTAAAACCCAAGCCTAATTTGCCTTGCAGGTTTATGCATCTGGGGGCTCAAGCTGGATTATCGACAGCGGATGCATAAACCACATGACGTGGGAGAAGAAGATGTTCACCTCCTACGTCAAGAACAAAGATTCCCAAGATTCGATCATCTTTGGAGATGGGAACCAAGGCAAGGTTAAAGGACTAGGAAAGATAGCCATTTCATCCGAGCATTCCATATCTAATGTGTTTTTAGTTGAATCGCTCGGGTACAATTTATTATCTATCAGTCAACTATGTAATATGGGATATAATTGTCTATTTACCAATGTAGATGTGTCTGTCTTTAGAAGGAGTGATGGTTCATTAGCTTTTAAGGGTGTACTAGACGGCAAACTCTACTTAGTTGATTTTTCAAAAGAGGAGGCTGATCTAGATGCATGCTTAATTGCTAAGACTAGCATGGGCTGGCTGTGGCATCGCCGTCTAGCACATGTTGGGATGAAGAACCTTCATAAACTTCTAAAGGGAGAACATGTGTTAGGTCTAACCAATGTATTTTTCGAAAAAGATAGACCTTGTGCAGCTTATCAAGCAGACAAACAGGTGGAAAGTACTCATCACAGCAAGAATGTGATGACCACATCAAGACCTCTGGAGCTACTTCATATGGACCTCTTTGGACCCATCGCCTACCTCAGCATCGGGGGAAGTAAGTATGGTCTTGTTATTGTTGATGATTTTTCCCGCTTCACTTGGGTATTCTTTTTGCAGGATAAATCAAACCCAAGGGACCCTAAAGCTCTTTCTAAGGAGAGCTCAAAACGAATTTGAGCTCAAGGTGAAAAACATAAGAAGCGACAACGGGTCCGAGTTCAAGAACTTGCAAGTGGAGGAGTACCTTGAGGAGGAAGGAATCAAGCACGAGTTCTCCGCTCCCTATACACCACAGCAAAACGGTGTGGTAGAGAGGAAGAACATGACACTCATAGACATGGCGAGGACAATTCTTGGAGAATTCAAGATGCCCGAGCGGTTTTGGTCGGAAGCTGTGAACACAGCTTGCCACGCCATAAACCGGGTCTACCTTCATCGCCTCCTCAAGAAGACCTCGTATGAACTTCTAACCGGTAACAAACCCAACGTGTCATACTTTTGTGTATTTGGGAGTAAATGTTACATTCTAGTAAAGAAAGGTAGAAACTCTAAATTTGCTCCCAAAGTTGTAGAAGGGTTTTTGCTAGGTTATGACTCAAATACAAGAGCGTATAGAGTCTTCAACAAATCATCGGGTTTGGTTGAAGTCTCTAGCGACGTTGTATTTGATGAAACTAATGGCTCTCCAAGAGAGCAAGTTGATCTTGATGTTGTATATGAAGATGATGTTCCAACGGACACAATTCGCACCATGGCAATTGGAGATGTGCGACCACAGGAACACCATGGCAAGTTGATCTTGATGATGTAGATGAAGATGATGAACAGGTTCCTCAAGAGGAGGCGTGTGATCAAGGGGGAGCACAAGAAGACCAAGTTGTGGAGGAAGAAGCACCACGGGCACCTCCAACTCAAGTCCGAGTGACAATTCAAAGGAATCATCCCGTCGACCAGATTTTGGGTGATATAAGCAAGGGGGTAACAACTCGCTCACGTCTAGCTAATTTTTGTGAGCATTACTCGTTTGTCTCTTCTATTAAGCCTTTTAGGGTAGAAGAGGCCTTGCAAGATCCGGATTGGGTGTTGGCCATGCAGGAAGAGCTCAACAACTTCAAGCGAAATGAAGTTTGGACCCTAGTGCCACGTCCCAAGCAAAACGTTGTGGGAACCAAGTGGGTGTTCCGCAACAAGCAAGACGAGCACAGGGTGGTGACACAAAACAAGGCTCGACTTGTGGCAAAAGGTTATGCCTAAGTCGCAGGTTTGGATTTCGAGGAGACTTTTGCTCCTGTGGCTAGGCTAGAGTCTATTCGCATTCTATTAGCCTATGCCGCTCACTACTCTTTCAGGTTGTTCCAAATGGATGTAAAGAGCGCTTTTCTCAACGGGCCAATCAAGGAGGAGGTGTACGTGGAGCAACCCCCTGGCTTTGAGGATGAACGGTACCCCGACCATGTGTGTAAGCTCTCTAAGGCGCTCTATGGACTTAAGCAAGCCCCAAGAGCATGGTATGAATGCCTTAGAGATTTCCTAATTGCTAATGCTTTCAAGGTTGGGAAAGCCGATCCAACTCTTTTCACTAAGACTTGTGATGGTGACCTATTTGTGTGTCAAATTTATGTCGATGACATAATATTTGGTTCTACTAACCAAAAGTCTTGTGAAGAGTTTAGCAGGGTGATGACACAGAAATTTGAGATGTCGATGATGGGCGAGTTGAACTACTTCCTTGGGTTCCAAGTGAAGCAACTCAAGGACGGCACCTTCATCTCCCAAACGAAGTACACGCAAGACTTGCTCAAGCGGTTCGGGATGAAGGATGCCAAGCCCACAAAGACACTAATGGGAACCGACGGACATGTCGACCTCAACAAAGGAGGTAAGTCCGTTGATCAAAAGGCATACCGGTCTATGATAGGTTCTTTGCTTTATTTATGTGCTAGTATACCGGATATTATGCTTAGCGTATGCATGTGTGCTAGATATCAATCTGACCCGAGGGAATGTCACCTTGTGGCTGTTAAGTAGATTCTTAGATATTTTGTTGCTACGCCTTGCTTTGGGATCTGGTATCCAAAGGGGTCTACCTTTGACTTGATTGGATATTCAGACTCCGATTATGCCGGGTGCAAGGTTGATAGGAAGAGTACATCAGGGACGTGCCAATTCCTAGGAAGGTCCCTGGTGTCTTGGAGTTCAAAGAAACAAACTTCTGTTGCCCTATCCACCGCTGAGGCTGAGTATGTTGCCGTAGGACAGTGTTGCGCGCAACTACTTTGGATGAGGCAAACCCTCCGGGACTTTGGCTACAATCTGAGCAAAGTCCCACTCCTATGTGACAATGAGAGTGCAATCCGCATGGCGGATAATCCTATTGAACACAGCCGCACTAAGCACATAGACATCCGGCATCACTTCCTGAGAGACCACCAGCAAAAGGGGGATATCGAGGTGTACCATATTAACACCGAAAACCAGCTAGCCGATAACTTCACCAAGCCTTTAGATGAGAAAAGGTTTTGCAGGTTGCGTAGTGAGCTAAATATCTTAGATTCATGTAACTTGGATTGATCTATAGCATACATGTGTTTTATGCCTTTGATCATGTAATTTATGCATTTCACTCTATGTTTGTGGTGCTCAAGTTGTACACATGATCCCCGGACCTCACAAGTCCAATTGCAAGTGATGCACTTATTTAGGAGAAGGCATGCTACAACTTGACCCTTTGAGACTAATCTTTGTGTTTGAGTTCTTGTTTTACTCTCAAAAGTGAATTGAAAGGGAAAGGTGAACTTGGACCATGCAAAGACTTCCACTGCACTCCGGTAATAACTCCAAGTTTATATCTAAGCTCTTATTGCCTTTTTGCTCTTAATTGACAATTTTGGTGAGGCAATGGGGTTAAAGGGCCAAGAATGATCCCATTTTGGTGCTTAATGCCAAAGGGGGAGAAATTAAGGCCAAAGCAAATGGATCAGCTACCACTTGAGAATTTTGAAAATAGTAGAGTTAGAACTTTTGATTTGTCAAAATACTCTTATTATCAAAATTTGGTCCCTTATGGGGAGAATATATGATTATGGGAAAAAGGGGGAGTTTTCGGATCTTGATCAATTTTTCCATTGGAATATCTCTCTTTGTGCCTAAACAAGTGTGTTTGACTTAGAGATAGGAAAATGAGTTTGATTTCAAAAACAAACCAAGTGGTGGCGAAGAATGATACAAATATGCCAAATTTGAATCAAAAACCATTCTTGTTCTCAATTGCATTGATGGTGCACTTTTCTTTTGGTTGCTTTTTGATGTGTTGGCATAAATCACCAAAAATGGGGAGATTGGAAGGGAAATGTGCCCTTGGGCCATTTCAAAAGTGTTTTGGTGATTAAGTGTCCAACACATATCCTCTAAGTCTTAATTTGTGCCAAAGATTGAAGAAGTGCAAATCATGCAACAAGGTATGTTTCTAGACTTAGTACATTGATTTGAGTACTAATGTATTGTGTCTAAGTGCTAGAAACAGGAGAAAAGCAATTGGAATTGAGTTGGCTGTGTTCAGCCAACTTCTGCTCGGTCTGGGTGCACCGAACTGTCCGGTGGTGCACCGGACAGTGTCCGGTGCGCCAGACCAGTCTCGGTGAAGAGGCCACTCTCGAGACTCGGCGGCGACGTATGACTATAAATCACCGGACTATCTGGTGGTGCACCGGACTGTCCGGTGAGTCGTCCGCGGTGAAGTCATCGCTCTCGGGAAAAGTTCAACGGCGTACGGATAAAATTCACCAGACTGTCCGGTGGTGCACCAGACTGTCCGGTGAGCCAACGGTCGACTGCGCCAACGGTCGGCCGCGCAATCTTCGCACGATGCGTGGGCGCGCCAACGGTCGGCAGGAGGCACCGGACTGTCCGGTGTGCACCGGACAGTGTCCGGTGCGCCAACTGCCACGAATCTGCAACGGTCGGATGCGCAGAAAAGGAAGGAGATCGCGCACCGGACAGCTACAGTGACTGTGTCCGGTGCGCCACCCGACAGAAGGCAAGATTAGCCTTCCATGATTGCCTCCAACGGCTCCTAGCTACCTTGGGGCTATAAAAGGGACCCCTAGGCGCATGGAGGAGAAACCCAAGCATTCTTTGATCATTCCTAAGCATCCAGACTCCACTCCCACGCATTTGATTCTCTGTGCTAGCAATTTGAGCTCCTCTTGAGTTGAGAACTCTGTGTGTTGAACTTAGAGCTCAAGTTGTGACTTGTGTGCGTGATTGTGCTCTCGTTTTGAGTCTTGTGTGTGTTGCTCTTCTCTCCCTTACTTCTGTGCTTCTTTGTGATCATCAATTGTAAGGGCGAGAGGCTCCAAGTTGTGGAGATTCCTCGCAAACGGGAGAAAGTATAAGAAAGAAGAACACCGTGGTATTTAAGTTGATCATTGGATCACTTGAAAAGGGTTGAGTGCAACCCTCGTCCATTGGGACGTCACAACGTGGAAGTAGGCAAGTTTACTTGGCCGAACCACGGGATAACTCGCGTGCCCCTTGTGATTGCTTTTCTGTGTGATTATTGTGATTCGCAAGAGCTCATTCTATAGCCACTTGGTTTTATCATTCTAACACTTAACCAAGTTTTGTGGCTATTAGTTGTTGAAATTTACAGGATCACCTATTTACCCCCCTCTAGGTGTTATCATTACCTTACTCATCACCATATGATATAAGACACTTCTATAAAATGCATTGATATCTATTTTAAAATGTGTGTCTTAAATAAGCATATCTCTAGTAGTGTTTGTGCTCTTTAGAGGGGAGTCATTCAGTAGATTTACCCTATAACATGAGCAGCTTATCTTATTTTAGTAAATCTTGTGCTATTAGCATTTAAACTTGCATTTCATTGTGCTTCAGGAAAGGTTTGCATTTGGAAGAATGGGATTTGACTGGTGATTTGTGGATCGTATGACTGGTGATTGGAGAAGCTAGAGTGCAACGGCAAGGAGACAATGGAGAATAAGTATTTCACCCCAATTAAAGGTGAAGACTAGCATTCTCATGAAAAAAGTCAGTCATTACTGATATTTTTTCTGTTCAGGATCTAATTGCTCATCTGTAAACTTACTTATTCGACCCATATGTTCAAAGTCCTCATTCCTAAATAAATATCTTTTCTATATGTCTATTTATATTATGCGCATACAAACTATATATATTTTGTACACAACCCGTAAATATTGTACATCTTTTACATGGACAATGTACAGATTGTACATGTGATGTAGTCGTGCATTGTACTACTTTGGTATGCACAAGACAAATGGATAACGTAAATTTGTTCAGATATTGATGCACTTATCCATCATATTCATGCAAGTTTTATGGTAATTAAGCTGATTAATTATGTTGTAAATTTCAGGTACATGATCTTAGAAAAACAAATATATAGCACATCTAGCTCCCGTTATCCTCTAATTCTAAAACTTCAAAAGGTGCAACCTAAACACAATAATAACATTTTTTCAAAATTGCTGGCTGGACCTTGTCCATCTTGCATTAATAGAGAATATGCAAGTGATACCAAATCCAATTATGTAAAAAGGGGAACATATGAACTCAAAAAAGTATGATCTTTCACTGATATAATTTAAAATTTAATTGGTTCAACGAGGCACCTTTACAAATTCAGGAAGATGCATTTGTTTCGGATTATGAAATATGCAAAGAATAGTGATTTTACCTCATTGTTGTTAACACAGATAAAAGGGAACCTGGTATGAATTCATCACTTTGGTGCTAAAATTTTATGAGCTTTGTCCTGTTTGTGACATCTGGTTTGTTTTCATATTCTAGATGATCTACTTATCGTTGGGTACTATAATGTTCTTCTAGCTACTTCGACGAGGTCGATGGGAAGGATGAAGTACCTCTGCCCGCTCTATAGCGCACTGGCCAAGTGCTCTAGCGAGGAGAAGATGTTGGCCCAGAGGATCTTCTCGGAAGCGCAAGAGTTCTACCACCCAGTAGGTTGGAGTGTTGTGGCGATCATTTTGTCGAAGCACAACGAAGCAAGCCAAGACTCTTGCTTAGACCAACTCCAACAGATACCGTAAATAGCTCCGTGTCTGTATTTTACGCGCTCATGAGAACTGTTCCTTCACCCTGCAAACTCCGCATGACGGGATGCAAAATGAGGGCACTACAGCTGCTCCCTATTTCCACGCTTTCTGTCTCCTCCGTGCAACCCAACCGTCGCCTTCCTCTGTTCCTCATCTACTAGCATAGGCGACACTGATGTTGTTCCCCAAGGTCAGATGTGGCGTGGAGACTATGGAGCAGAGATCCATGGCGACGTGGTTGCTATTGGGGTTGTCCATGACTCGACAACGGAATAGGATGTCCATGACTCGACGACGGCTGGCGGCCGAGAGCTTCGGTGGTGGTTGCGGGCTCGAGCTCCGCCGGGTGGCGCACATTCAATGGTGACTCCATACGGAGGGGGATGCACGTCGCTGCTGTTGAATAATTAGACAAATTCTAGATTAAATTCCGAATATAAATCATGACAAAATCAGAAGCACTGAAGTAAAAAGTCAAATCAGATGATGCGAACTGATTAGACATACTGATAGATGGCGCGCGCCGGAATCAGCAGGGTCGACGACGTCGAAGTAGCGAAATCAGCAGGGTCGACGAGGTCAGAAGATCACGAGCAGTCGCGTGAAGACGCTTCCCAAAAACCTTATTCGCCCTCTCTCGGTGCAGGATCTAGAAGACGAAGGGTTCCGGAGACCTGCTCTCCTGATCGCAGATGCACCTCTGCGGTCGGGATGAAGAGAACTAGAAAGCAGCTCAGCTGTGAAGAGAGGCGAAAGCAAAAACTGGGAGCGATCGGTTAGGATAAACGTAACAGCCAAGAAACCAAAAAATCAAACGGCAAAAGGTAGTCGCGCCCCCGCAAGGCGAGGGGCCGGATTTCGGCGGACCATTCACGCGCATGTCGTGCGCCCGCGCCCTTCGCCCCGCCCCGGCCCGGCCAGGCGAGGCGAGCGAGCGCACGCGCGTGTGGCTCTCCACACTCTCTCCTATCATCCATGACTTGGTGAGTGAGTGTGGCTTCCATATTTAAGCTAGCTCTACTCCACTAGAACTAGCAATATGATGTTATTGGTTCCACCTATCCCCTAGCCATACACTTATATGGGCTTTTGAGATTTTCCTGGGATTTATTTGAATTTCTCAACTGGGCCAAGCCCATAAATCCTAACAATCCCCCACTAGATCTCAAATGCCCATCTGCAGTTTTCGCCACTGTTCACTACTGTTTAATATACTAGTTTTTCAGCAGAGACTGTTAAGTTGAACTTCCGCCTAGAACTCCAAGCTACACCAACCCACAACTTGAACAATGGACTATGCCTTGAATTGCAAGTTTTGCGTGAATGGGTTTCACTTGAAGTCATGACCAGTACTTGGCTACCAGTAGTCCCCTTCTCGGGTGGAGCATATACGTCGTACTCCAAGGTCTCTTCATGAGTTTACTAGAGATCACCCAGATCTCATAGACTGCAACGTTAGACAGTCTAACTCATATAGGTGTGTTCTTTCAAGAATGTTCTGCAGGACAACATCTTTGCTAATACAAGCCAACAGAACACATTAAGGCACAAAGCCAACCTGCCTTACAGCATTTGAGAGTATTGCATCTTTTCTTAGAGAGGGTCAAAAGTTACTCTCCTCAGTTCACCAATGGCTTGTTCTTCCTAGGACCTAATTCACGGGATCTCCGATCACATAGACTGGGTTTCCACCATGGCAACTTTATTCGGGTCTCATACCCATCTCTCTCGATGCGATTTCTATCACATTACGTGGTAGTCCCTTGGTAAAAGGATCTGCCAAATTTTTATCTGTTGAAATATAAGTCACACTTATAACTCCAGAGTTTCTCAACTTTCTGACAGACTTCAATCGTCTTTTGACATGTCTTGATGACTTTCCATTATCCTTAGAACTCGTCACTTTAGCAATCACTGTCTGATTGTCACAGTTCATAAGGATAGCTGGTATTGGTTTCTCAACCACCGGCAAGTCCATCAAGAGTTCACGCAACCATTCTGCCTCAACGGTTGCTGTGTCAAGTGCAGCTAGCTCGGCTTCCATGGTTGACCTCGTCAAGATGGTCTGCTTGCATGACCTCCATGATACCGCACCTCCACCAATAGTAAAGACATAACCACTGGTGGCATAAAGCTCGTCTACATCAGATATCCAGTTCGAATCACTATATCCTTCAAGTACTGCATGCTGACCAGAATAGTGAATTCCATAACTCATTGTACCTTGCAGGTAGCGCATAACCCGCTCAAGTGCATGCCAATGATCAGTCCCGGGGTTTGACATGAACCTACTCAATTTGCTCACAGCAAACGATATATCGGGCCTTGTTGCACCAGCAAGATACATGAGTGAACCGACAATCTGAGAGTATCTCAATTGGTCTAAACCAATTCTCTTGTTCTTTCGCAGTGTCACACTGGGATTATAAGGTGTTGGAGAAGGTTTGCACTCAGAGAAGCCAAATCGCTTCAAAACCTTTTGAACATAGTGAGATTGCGAGAGAGTAATCCCACCATCTGCCTTAATCAGCTTGATGTTTAGAATCACATCAGCTTCTCCCAGATCTTTCATATCAAAACTCTTTGATAGAAAAGACTTGACTTCATTGATCACATCAATGTTTGTGCCAAATATCAATATATCATCAACATATAAGCACAATATAACTCCTTCACCCCCACCACAGCGATAATATACACACCTGTCTGCCTCATTAATGGCAAAGCCTGCAGACGTTAGAGTCGTGTCAAACTTCTCATGCCACTGCTTTGGTGCTTGCTTCAGACCATACAAAGATTTCAATAACTTGCACACCTTGCTTTCTTGACCCTTTACTACAAATCCATTAGGCTGTTCCATATAGATTTCCTCGTCCAGCTCTCCATTAAGAAAAGTTGTCTTTACATCCATCTGATGAACAAGGAGACCATACGAGGCAGCCAAAGAAAGTAGTACTCGAATAGTGGTCATTCTAGCAACAGGTGAGTAAGTATCAAAGAAGTCTTCTCCTTCTTTCTGAGTATAGCCTTTAGCCACAAGCCTAGCCTTGTACTTTTCAATTGTACCATCAGGCTTGAGCTTCTTTTTAAACACCCACTTACAACCCACAGGTTTGCATCCATAGGGTCGATCAGTGACTTCCCACGTACCATTTGAAAGAATGGAGTCCATCTCATTATGAACTGCTTCTTTCCAATCATCTGCATCTAGAGATGCAAATGCTTCTGCAATGGTAGTAGGAGTATCGTCCACAAGGTACACAATGAAATCATCACCAAAGGATTTTTCAACCCTTTGTCTCTTGCTCCTTTTAGGAGCATCATTGTCATCCTCCTCTAGGACAATTTCATGTGGTTGTTTAAAACTCTCAATAGGTGTACTATGTTCAGGAGTTATCTCAGAAGAGTATCTAGAATTGCTATGAATGTCTTTCATTGGAAATATATGTTCAAAGAAAGTAGCATCACGTGATTCCATAATAGTATCAACATACACATCAGGAACTTCAGATTTAACTACTAAAAATCTATATGCTATGCTACACGAAGCATATCCAAGAAAGACACAATCCACTGTTCTTGGACCAAGCTTGCGCTTTTTATTAATTGGTACATTGACTTTTGCCATGCACCCCCAAGTGCGCAAGTATGAAAGTGATGGTTTTCTCCCAATCCACTTCTCATAAGGGGTTTTCTCTTCTTTGCCCATAGGAATTCTATTCAGAACATGACATGAAGTCAGGACTGCCTCCCCCCACCATGCCTTAGATAAACCACAAGTGTCTAACATGGCATTCACCAGGTCAGTCAACATACGGTTTTTCCTTTCAGCAATCCCGTTTGACTCGGGTGAATAGGGAGGAGTCCTCTCATGAATAATGCCATGTTCTGCACGGAAATCATCAAAGACTTTGGGAAAGAACTCGCCACCACGATCTGATCTAAGACGTTTGATCTTTCTCTCTAGTTGGTTTTCAACTTCAGCCTTATAGATTTTAAAGTAGTCTAAAGCCTCATCTTTAGTTTTTAGCAAGTATATATAGCAAAATCTAGACGCATCATCAATCAATGTCATGAAGTATCTCTTACCACCCTTTGTCAACACACCATTCATCTCACAAAGATCAGAATGTATGAGTTCTAGAGGTGCCAGGTGTCTCTCCTCAGTAGCCTTGTGAGGCTTTCGAGGTTGCTTCGACTGCACACAACTATGGCACTTAGAACCTTTGACTATGGTGATATTCGGAATTAAACTCATGGTTGCAAGCCGAGACATAGAGCCAAAATTAATATGACACAAACGAGAATGCCAAATACTCGTAAGATCATCAACATTAGCGCAAATATGGTTCACAGACTTATTATTGAAATCTAACAGAGAAAAGCGGAACAAGCCTCCGCAGTCATAGCCTTTACCAATAAATTATCCAGACTTAGACACAACTAATTTATTGGACTCCAAAACTACCTTGAACCCATCTCTACACAGAAGGGTTCCACTAACGAGATTCTTGTGTATAGAAGGGACATGATGCATGTTCTTCAGCTGCACGATCTTTCCCGAAGTAAACTTCAGATCCACCGTGCCAGTGCCATGAACAGAAGCATGTGACCCATTCCCCATTAGGACGGAAGAATCCCGGGCACCCTGATAAGAAGAGAACAAGTTAATGTCAGAACACACATGAACATTAGCACCAGTATCAAGCCACCAACTAGGTGATTGAAATACTAAGAAGATGAAAGGTAAATTACCATACCCTTTGTCTTCCTCATTGCTAGCGATCACTGTGTTGACATTGCCCTTTTTGCCACGGCGATCCGCTCGATCAGGACAATCCTTGGCAAAATGACCCGTCTCGCTACATGCGAAACATGTCAGTTCAGCCTTGTTCTTCTTCTTCTTGAAGTTGGTAGTTTTGTTGGGCTTGTTAGATTTTGGCTTTCTTTTGCCCTTGTTGTGGTTCTTCTGAACCATGTTGGCGCTGGAGTGGCCCTCGCCTCCTTTAGATCCGGTGTCCTTAGCCCGAGCTTTCTCCTCAACATCCAGAGACGCTATCAGATTTTCAACTGATATCTCCTGTCTCTTATATTTCAGAGATGTGGCGAAGTTCCTCCATGTAGAAGGCAACTTTGCAATAATGCACCCAGCCACAAATCGGTCAGGAAGGACTATCTTAAGGTGGTCGAGCTCCTTGGCTATACACTGTATTTCATGAGCTTGCTCTACAATAGAGCGATTATCAACCATCTTATAATCATGAAAGCTCTCCATGATATACAGGTCACTGCCAGCATCCGATGCACCATACTTGGTAGTAAGTGTATCCCATAACTCTTTCCCGTCTGTATGTTGAATATTCGCATCAACCAGACGATCAACAAGGGCGCTAAGAACTGCTCCCGTAAAGATAGTATTGGCATGATCGTACTCTTTCTCCTGTTCAGGAGTCAGTGGACCCTCAGGTTTGCCTTTACTAACATGGAAGACATTCATAGCAGTTAGCCAGAGCGTGGCCTTGACTTGCTATCTCTTAAAGTGCATACCATTGAACTTTTCTGGCTTCAGCGCGTCGGCAAAAGCAGCCATAGAAAAACTAGGAAATTGTCTACAATAAGGTTTTTGGATTGTTGAATAATTAGACAAATTCCAGATTAAATTTCGAATATAAATCATGACAAAATCAGAAGCACTAAAGTAAAACCTTATTCGCCCTCTCCCGGTGCAGGATCTAGAAGACGAAGGGTTCCGGAGACCTGCTCTCCTGATCGCAGATGCACCTCTGCGGTCGGGATGAAGAGAACTAGAAAGCGGCTCAGCTGTGAAGAGAGGCGAAAGCGAAAACTAGGATAGGATGATATGGATGCTGGCTGCCGGGCTCCTTTTATAGGGCCGAGTCCGGGCAAAAGGTAGCCGTGCCCTCGCAAGGCGAGGGGCCGGATTTCGGCGGACCATTCACGCGCATGTCGTGCGCCCTTCGCCCCGCCCCGGCCCAGCGAGGCGAGCGAGCGCGCGCGTGTGGCTCTCCACACTCTCTCTTCTCATCCATGACTTGGTGATTGAGTGTGACTTCCATATTTAAGCTAGCTCTACTCCACTAGAACTAGCAATATGGTGCTATTGGTTCTACCTATCCCCTAGCCATATACTTATATGGGCTTTTGAGATTTTCCTGGGATTTATTTGAATTTCTCGACTGGGCCAAGCCCATAAATCCTAACAGCTGCTAGAAGGAGGAAGGGGATGAAGGCACTGTGGCTGTGGAAAGAAGGATGGATTTTACGGATACAGAGAGTAACTGTTGGAGTTGGTCTTAGCGATTCAGTTGGGTGCAACGGGGATCTGGTTATTGCTGCTCAGTTTGCTTCTTTCGCATAAAATTATCGTCTACCGTGGAAACGAAACATAGGAAAAACTTGAGGCTTGTATTGCATCTTGTCATCTTGATAACATGATATTATAGCTAGGTATATACTCGTATGTTGCTACGAAATTAATATGATAAAATATATTAATATGTAACATTACTAAAAGTGGTTGTTTACGTACCTTTAAAGATATAGTAAGGTGTCTATGTGTCTCTTACTCGTTGCTCGATATCTGTCTCGAATGTCACAATCAGAAGTGTCCTCTGTGCTATCTGGCAAAATTTATGTATGGCTGGGATTATAAATAGATTATGAGAAATCTTAACACATATTTATACATCAGTTTTCGTAGTATTATATATCTTGTTACAACGCACGGATACTTACCTAGTAAACCATTTATTTCTTAGACTTTACATTCCGTTTTACATTCCGTTTTACGTCGGTGGCTACTACCACTTTATTTACATTGGAGCATGATCCTACACGTGTACGGCTACACTCTTTTACCTTCTCTATTTCTGGGAGGGATCGCACAACCGTTCCAAGCTGCGTTGCAGCTGAACTGCTTCGTCGTCACTAAATAATCTGACGCTACAAACATCACGGTCAGGGGGGGCCGGCGGGGGCAGCCTTTCGTCACAACGCAACCAAAGGCATCGCAGATCGTCTCTCCAACGCCAAGCCCGCCAGATCGTCGGCGACCGGCGGCCTCGTCCCAAAGATCTGGTCCATCTCGAGCACACCTAGGTCACCGCAGATCCTCTGACAGAGCTGCGGGGCACGTTTCAAGAAGCAGGCGGACCACTTAGTCGCTGGAACTGCTAGCCATGGCAGTGAGTCATTGGCAAGTGCATGCATGCAGCTGTTCTTACCTGCCTGTACAGTGCAGGGTCACCATGGGACTTGTTGAGCTCCACGACGTACAAATAGGGGCTAAGCTCAAAAACCTGGGATCACAGATGGCACAGCACTCCATCGTTAGCTCAAAAACCTGGGGTACATGCAGTTTAATTGCTGCGTTTTACCTCGGTGCAGACTAGAAACGACGACGACATAGGGTTCTTCTGATTCTTCGACCGGTCGCAGTTTCGCGTCAGCCTAAGCTGAAGAACCGGCCACACACGTCAACGTTGAATGTAAATATGTAATGCCAGTGATGCGGTCGATGGAAAAGACTGTACTGACCTTACTATGCCCTCTGTGAACATGGAAGCCCATGTCAGTCGCAGAGCGTTCGATCTCGGCGAACAAATCCTCAGGCGGTTGCGCCGACGTGAACCTGATCTTCCTTTGGGACACGTCCTGCAGCAGAGAGTTAGAAGAACAGTTTACTGTGAGCTCAATTCAGTCAGTGTGTCTATATATCAGTAGTAGTGTGTACCTCTTCCTCAAAAAACCCTGAGAGGTCTAGGGACGACGCCATTCCGATCAACTGAAACGCGTTGATGTGATGAGTGGTTTTACTACCCGCACCGATTTGCTTCACTGAATCGTCGTCGTCGTCGTCGTACGGAGGAAGAACAGGGACGTAGTGCTCCTGGAACCATGGGTGCGCCTTGATCTCTGCCATGGCGATCCGCTCCGCCGGGTCGGGCTCAAGGATGCTCCGGAGAAGGTTCCGTGCGCCGGGAGAGAGCCACTCCGGGATCTGAGCATCGCCCTTGAAAATCTAGACCCGGCAAATTAAATTGTAAAGTAGCAAGAGCTACAAAACGATTTATCTGATTGATCCAGTACCTTCTGGTAGAGAACGACGATGTTCCGGTCGTCGAACGGGAGGTGGCCTACGAGCATCACGTAGAGAATCACCCCGCATGACCAGATGTCCGATAGCGAGCCGTCGTACCCTCTGTTCTGCAGAACCTGCAGGCATCCGGCACAAGGAATTAGCACTGGGGAGCTGTTTGGCCGCCTGGGAGTGAGTGAGTGAGTGAGTAGAGAGAGCAGCCAGGATTTCTTCACCTCTGGGGCAATGTAGTTGGGGCTACCGCAGGTCGTGTGCAGCAACCCATCATTCTGGAAGTAAGAAAGAAAGAAAGATATGACGCAGAACGATGAGCGAGCGATTTTGATGTTGCGAAAACCATTTGACAGAGAACTGTTTATCATATAGTACTACTATCTACCCCGAGATGTTGGGGTAAAGCGCTGAGCCCGAAATCAGAGATCTTGAGGTTTCCCTTCCGGTCGACAAGAACGTTCTCCGGCTGTGAACATTCACAGGTGGAACGTGGATTATTAGGGGGGAAAGGACCTGCAGGGCCACGGACACAGCAAAACTGAACTGATAGGAATAGGAGCGCGGGATGAGGAACGTCCGGCCGGCACGGCACTGCACCTTGAGGTCTCTGTGACAGACGCCCTTTTCATGGCAGTAGCTGACACCATCAACCAGCTGCTGGAAGAGCCTCCTTGCTTCCTGCTCCGGGAGCTTTCCATCACTGGCCGCCTGCTGGTCAGTTGCCGTTGCAGCAACATGGAAGCGACAGGAGGGGGATCAGGTCTGTCTCTGTGACTGAACAAGGGAGGTACGTAGAACGAATGGACGGAGAAGAATAGAAGGAGTTGGTTCCACTCGTGGGCGGCTTACAATCCTGTCCAACAGCTCGCCGCCGTTGACGAGCTCAAGCACCATGTAGATCTTCGTCTTGCTGGCAGCCACCTGGATCAAGAACACGGTCAGGAACCACTACAATTACTGGGGCGTTGCAAGTTGGATTAATTAAGCAATAATTTGTATACTACTACTCCATACTTGTCTACTGTACTGTACTTGGGTGGGTCGTGCCAATAATTGGTGGACCCGGAGCAGCGCGACATGGAGCACCGTGTCCACCAGCTCAGCCTCGCTATGTTAACAAAATCTAGGAATTCGGAGATGGAAGACGAGCGAGCTGAGCGGACCGACACCGACCTCGTGGAGGCGGACGACGTTCGGGTGCGCGAGCAGCTTGAGCGTGGCGATCTCGCGGCATATCTGCTCGTCCGCGCGCTGCGACAGCACCCTGGCGCGCTCCAAGATCTTCACGGCGAACTGCCCGCCGCTGCCGCGGTGCCGCGCCTGCTTCACCTTCCCGAAGTTGCCCTCCCCGAGCGTCCGCCCGAGCTCGTACGCGCCCAGCAGCCCGCGCGCGCCGTCGCTCACCATGTCCGGCGGACCTCGACCTCGGTACTCCCTTCCACCGATTGGCTTGGCGACGGGCTGGTCGATCAGCTCATCTCTGGAACAGAATACACGGGAATCTTATTCAGCGCCGGGCGAGTCGGGGAAGAAGGGGATTGGGAACGGAGACCAGATCGTATTTATACGGGTCTCCTGCAGCCGTCGTGCCCGCTCCTCTCCTTTATCCGCCTTTATCCGCTTTTTTTATTAGGCTGTATCGAACCACAACAAACTTCATTTCTCTACTACTTATTAAGTAAGCAATAGTAGTCTGCCTCTGACGCGTTCTGCCGTTCTGCCGTCGTTAGTCCCGCGCAACAAAATAAACAGTACATGCACAGGTTTATACACCACGTTCTGTTCCATCTCTCTCAATAAGCAACATAGAATCCACAGCTGCCCTTATAAGCCATGTTTCTTCACTCTCAATGCCTGATGTGGCACTAATAAAATAAATGGCACGCGCCTGTGGCATTTTTTCGTGCGGCCCAATGCATTTTGTGGATCTGAGGCCCATTCATTTGCAGCCGGCGTCCAGTCCACAGAGGGAGCGTGCGCGTGACCTAGCTTCCTCCACCACGGCCGCCGGCGGCTCCAGCACGCGCGCCTCCTCGACGGCCACGAGAATCCTCAGCCACGGCCGGCGGCGGCTCCAGCACGCGCGTCTCCTCCACGGCCGCGACACTGGCGTCCAGCGCACCCTCGAACTCCTCCTTCCCAATGGCGGCCTCCAGCGCAGTGGCGTCCTCCAATTCCTCCCCAACGGCTGCCTTCACCCAACCGGTCAGCGGACTCATGCGCGTTCCAACCGTCCCCAACCCCACGACCCTCCGGTCAGCGGACTCTCCCTCTACCCACGACCTCCACTCTCGCATGCTCCCTCTGCACGACCTCTACTTTACCTGTGTCATGCGCAGATGCCAGATGAATATAAACCTTGAGCATGCGCGAACGCTAGAGTCCGAGGAGTTCCCTGGAGAGCGAGGATAATCTACTCAGTTCCCATCTCGCTCTGTCCTCTATGTTCCCCTGAAACCGTGAACGACCCCGAAGGGAGAAGAAGACTGCGCGCGTGCGGGAGAAATTGGAGAACGAGGACGACTGAAATCACAGAGGTAATATTGATATTTTGGATCTTAGACCCCTGAATACATGCACTTATGAACTATTCTGTAGTTGTTTGCTATAATTCAGACATAGTGATGATTTCGGTGTTTCCATCTTAATATAATTCTATGTTAGCCTAAAGTAGATATTGTACTGTACCGTGTGTAGCTGTGCTGCTTAAGGTATTGGCCATGTTTATTTCATTGTAGAAAAACACATGCTATCTATTTGATGTTTGTAGCTGTCTTCAGTTCATCACAGACATTGACGTAAAAGCAACCTCTAAAATATAGACTTGTTGTCTAAGGAACCATATCTTAGGCGATCCAAGTTTAGCACGTTTGGTGGAAGCAGTCGGGGAACAGTCCACCTGTGGGTTTTGATCCCTGATGCCCGAAATCAGGGAGTGTAAAAGGTCCACGGCCCCTTTCTAAAAACAGAGATTATTTGCTAATTTATGGCTGTTATATACTTAGCTGACGATCGAGCTGTGCTGCTGCAGATAAAGTAGTAACTGAATAATGTTTTGATAATGCTCTTCCTGTGATGTCTGCTTCTGCAATCAGTTTGTTCCTCGAGTCATTTCCATGCTGTTTTATTGCCTGTTTGTTACTATCTTCACCGGGTCATGATTATCTAGATAGCTTATGCATGGTAATTCAAGTTTTCATACAACATATGACTTACTTTTCCTTATAACAACATATGGTTTACTTGAATGTGTTTTATGGATTCCCGTACCGATTGTCTTTTACATTAGTTCTGTCTATCATTTGTCAATAAAAAGTGAAAAGGATGAACGAATTGCTAACAATACCTTCCGAAATAATGTCGATAAGTATCTGCTTCATCATCATAGATGTTTATGTACTATGCTATTTTTAAAGGATGTGAATTCTGGTTCTAATTTCCTATCATCTACCATATTGTACTCAGTGCTATGAGCATATTTTAACTGGTAACTTGATTGACAATCCAGTACTCATGATATCAAATAGCATAATGCAATGAGTAGATTAACCCCTTTTCCCCCAAAAATTACACTGCATACGTGTTTACCAAAATTCTTGCTTCTTAGCTGCTTCCAATAACTTTGGGAAACAAAGAAAGTTAAAAGTATTAAACTTAACCATTTGATAGAATGACTTGATTTGATTCTGCGTGTTCTCTGTAATAATTTTATGAGACAACAGAAAGATTCACTATTCATAGTGTGAAAGTGAAACACCTAACCTGTAATGCTTGTACCAGTGACCTGTACTATACAAGGCACAAACCTGGCTGATGATGCCAATTTGTTCAGAAGAACAAACACTACCAGGAACAAAGCTATTAGTAATATTTGTGCTGAACCTTTCTTGTGTTCCATTTACATTCGAGCAAATGAAAAGAACAATCCCTATCAATGTTTATCAATGTGATGTTTGATGGTAGAAACACAGTTACATTTTAAAGTTGGTGCCATTTGACTGATTATTACTCTAAAGTTATGTAGATAGTGTTATAATAATGGTTACTTTTGCATTCATATTTCAAAGTACTTTACTATTATCATGATTTTATTGTTGTGAACAACATGGTATTTTTTTTTAAAGTTAGCTTTGGAGAACTGCATTAAGCCAAGCAAGCTTAAATCATGAAACCTATGCTTGTAGTTTAAACTCCAAACATTAAAGCGCTATTCATAACATTAGAGTACATCATAGCTGTTTTTTTGAATTTCCTGCCTTCTAATCGTTGCTAGCTGCTGCATGGTTGCTAAATATTAATGTTTTCTCTATTACTTTGAACAGACGTTTGAATTTGATTTGTGTTGCTGAGTGGTGCTTGCTGGACATTACTGGATTTTTAGGTAACCACTGAAACATCAGCGCCTTCTTTCTCTAAATATTATCAATGTGATGTTTGATGGTAGAAACACAGTTACATTTTAAAGTTGGTGCCATTTGACTGATTATTACTCTAAAGTTATGTAGATAGTGTTATAATAATGGTTACTTTTGCATTCATATTTCAAAGTACTTTACTATTATCATGATTTTATTGTTGTGAACAACATGGTATTTTTTTTTAAAGTTAGCTTTGGAGAACTGCATTAAGCCAAGCAAGCTTAAATCATGAAACCTATGCTTGTAGTTTAAACTCCAAACATTAAAGCGCTATTCATAACATTAGAGTACATCATAGCTGTTTTTTTTTTTGAATTTCCTGCCTTCTAATCGTTGCTAGCTGCTGTATGGTTGCTAAATATTAATGTTTTCTCTATTACTTTGAACAGACGTTTGAATTTGATTTGTGTTGCTGAGTGGTGCTTGCTGGACATTACTGGATTTTTAGGTAACCACTGAAACATCAGCGCCTTCTTTCTCTAATAAAACTCTAATGTTCACCATATATTGCATTTTGACTTACTAGGGTATCCTAGAATTGGTTATAGATGCTTGATTCAATAGGGACAACCATAGGTTCAAATGTTCAAAAACAAAAAAACTTGAAAAGAAGACCACCTAGAGAACAAATTTGCAGCTGAAACTACTTATAGCCCGTTTTACTTCAGTTGCACAATAATTCACTGTAACTGTTAAGATTATCTTGATTAAATTCCTTGTGCGGTGCTTGATCGTAGCTTTAGTAATTAACATGTTGTTCTTTTTTATTTTGTTTATATCTGGCTGCACGAGCTGCACTTTGCTTCTGAACGATCCTGTTTGCCTGCAAAGGACACTATACAATTTTCTGCCCCGTTGAAAAAGGTATGTTTCCCCTCTACTCGTTTAATCTGCAATGGTTGTATGATCCATTGTGTAATTGTCTGCCTTGGAGTAACATACTTACAGGTTATAGCTTGTTAACATAAATCTGAACTTTTTTTAATACGGAACTGTTTTCTTGTCCCATTCCCTCTCTTTAAATTACTTATGTACAAATGTCATTGCCACAAATGTGATTCCCTCTCTCTAAAGCCAGCTAATCAGAACTATTGTTAATAATATCCATTAATAGAATTCATACATCTTATGGTTAGGACACTTAAACAACATATATTGTTCTAGCACTAATATTCTACAATCAGTGATAATTAAATTCTGCAATACATAACCCTTTGTATTTGTTAGCTGCTAAATTATGAGTTCTCTAAATTGTAATTTGACATAATCAGTAAATGGTTGATAATTAAGGACATTAAATAAAATACCAGACTTGTGTGTATTTGGGGTATTCTTTGGGATGTATAAAGTTTATAGCATGCTTCCGGTATATAGAGGTTGATGCTAATTCTTAGATAAACAAATGATAGTTGGGAGGCTTAGCTGGTAGCATGCTTTTTGTATGTTGTACTTGCACCCGCCCACAATTCTTTCTCTCAACCTCTTCTCTTCATGCTTCTTTTTTGGATCTACCATTTAGCGCAATCGAACACCCTTAAGGGAAAGTATTGTTGCTTATATCTCTTTTTTCTAAACTTCTTTAGTGCTTTCCTTTTAGTTTGCGTCCTGCTTGTTCAACCACACAAGATGAGTAAACTATGTGCCAGCTCATGTTCAGGAAACTAATCTCCATCAACAACTTCCTATCCATCAACAACTTCGTATCCATCAACAACTTCCTTTTACAATGTCACTATCAAACATTGTAATGTGCAAATCATTGCGTGTTACATGACTCCTAGGCATTTAGAAGAATGTGCGAATCAACGAGTACGCCCAACACAAAGAGGTTCAGCTTATTGTTCAGTCACTGGCCATCTTCTATTTGACAACAATTTCTGGAGTATGAGAGGGCCTGTTTATTTATTAGTCAGCTGAGAATTTCGATCTAGGCATTTTGGAGGCAGAAAACATAGGCCAAATAAAAACTAGGATGTGAATTCAA
Organism: Zea luxurians; assembly: GCA_029449295.1. Lineage (NCBI taxonomy): Eukaryota > Viridiplantae > Streptophyta > Magnoliopsida > Poales > Poaceae > Zea > Zea luxurians. The sequence goes on along the minus strand of JAOPSE010000082.1, from coordinate 8,272,641 downwards.
ATAACCTGTCCTTGTAAAGTCCTGATGAATATTGATGAAAATGTCTGTGAATTGTTGAACAATTGCAACTTGAACAGTTAAACTGTAAATATGAGACAATAAGATCAGCACCTTAACAGTATAATCACTGGAAGCTGTAATGACACTGCAAAAAGGAGGAAGGAAAAAGTAATCCTTTAATGCTTTTCAGGATTCAGGGTATACAACTGACTGGAACATGAATGAATGCATGAATACTGAAATTCTGAACCTAATCCAAAAGAAATAAGAAGAGATTGAAAAATGCAGCCTGCAGTGTGTTGGAGAAACCGACATAATTCATGCTGGGTGCATTATATAATTTCTGGTGCTGTATGTTGCATGGGAGGACTTTTTGTACAATACACTTGTACCTGTCCCCAATTTTCTCTTTCTCACCCGCTTCGTTTTGTACAATACAATATTCTGATAGCGAGGACTAGACAAGACTCCAAATTACATGTTTGTTGCTAAATTCTGAGACCTATAAATTGACAGAGTGATTTTGTTTGTTGCTAAATTCTGATACCTCTAAATTCAGTCATATTAATACAACGATATATTGTACATATTATTTTTAGCATTTTAATAGACAAGAGACTATATGTCATTTAGTCTTTTTAATGTTTTTTTGTATCTTTGCAATAATGCCATGATAGATCCTATAAGAACAATGGCATTAGGTAGACGTACTCAAAATAGGACGGTGGCAGGCCTGTCTCCCTTTCCTCCGTAAGTTTATATAAGTTTATTTACTTTTTACATCTATATGTATGAAGAACTTAAACTAAAGTTCGTGTTTTATGTAGTTTCGTTCTATTTGACGATATTCAAGATGTCAATAACTTACCACAAGTAAAAAGTGTCTTTGCGAGGGTAGTTGTTAAGTTCCCTAGGCGTCGTAATAGTCAACACTACATCCTACAGGACATCACTGTGAGTCACTTCAACAAGCATTGAAATAGAGCCAATATATTCATGTTATTATAATTAAATTCTTTGACTCATACAACCTGTATTCCCAAATATCTAGGGCTCCAAAATCGAAGCAATATCTAACGGTATTAATGTCCAACGGTTCGATGCCTTACTCACACAAGGATGCACATATACATTGTATAGAGTGGCATTCTGTCTAAACCGGGAGGAACTTCAATTTCGCAATATTGGTCATGGGCTAGAGTTGGGATTGATAACACATACTATTGTGGATCCATTCACGAAGCCAATCCAATTTCCTCCATTTCCAAAGTATCTTATGCCATTTCATGAGGTTTACCAACAACCGCATAAGACATTCATAGGTAATAATCCTTCTTTCCATATAGTTTATATATATATATATCACTAACGCTTGAAGTCTAAATGATTCAAAGGTAACTAATGATATGTGAATTGTTCAGATGTTATTGGCATAGTTCTTCATTTGGAACCATTAAAGCATATCGGTGGAAGACCGTATAGAGAAGCTGTACTAATGGATTCTAGGTGGCACTAATTTTCATATATACATTCTTTTTTAAAAGCATTATGCATTTGTTAGGTCTTATTCAGACGATTAAGGTTTTTAATAGGTGGGATCTAATCATCGTGGGGGTATGGACTGACCTCTTGCAAAGAAATGCTCTACGATGGTCGTTAGCTAGAGTTGACAAGAACATCATTATTGGAACTTTGCTGCGTTGTAACCATAATCACAGTAATGTCTTCTGTGCCTAACATCTTTCAATATAATTTAATTCTTACTCATATTAATAATTATATACTATTATATAACAATAGGGTGCTTGGAAACCTCGGACCACAGCACTATTCATTTCAACCCGGATCATCACACTATATACCGCTTGAAGAGTGAGTGGTTCTTATAATATATTTATCGATTATAGATATATATACAATTCGAATGACAATAATTTCAAATAATCATGTTCTTACAAATCATGTTCTAAATTGCAGCAATTCATCGTTCGTTGATTGTCAATCCAAGGAGTCGTTTCATCGACAAATTTCTAGAGAACAGACGACAACATTTGGCGTCTGTAACATCGGATTGAGACATGTGTTCTAGCTTGTTATAGTAGAATACTTTGTTAGTCATGTATCAGATGAAACTTATTAATAATGATTTGTGTTCTGTTTTTATTGGTCGTGTGTTCGATCTCAATATTAACCGCTTTGTATAGAACTATGTGACCTCTCTATTATCTAATAAATAAGTTCATCATCATTAGTTTGTTTGTCAGTGTTCTTATTAGTAACTACTTCCTTTACAAATTAAGATGGTTTTGGAAAGTAAGAACACACCTCTTCAAAACAACATAGTGTGCATAGTCCACCGATAACAGAGAAGCTGTTACCCCTGAACCTGTTTTCTACCTGTAAATATCAAAAGTGACAGTGTTGATCATCTTACCAATGCAAACAACAAGTTTTCGTAAAAGCACAACATTTGAAATTTTTACAAACCTCAACAAAGCAGCGCCCAATACTAAGATCTGGTTTTCCTGTCAAGTCAAATGTCTCAACACCTGAATCATCATATATGGTACCTGGATATGCTGAGCACAGAACTTCTTTGGATATGTACTTCCCTATGCTTGTACAGTGGATCCTGCAATGTCCAAAGTTCAAAACTAATCATTAAGATGGTGAAATTATTGTCGTTCCAACAAGCGTTACGACTCAAAACTTACTGTGTGCCAGGAATAGATAGATTGTGGCCTTTAAGAATGAGGGAGGTCTTCTGCCCACCAACAACAGCAATTGGTGACACAAGGGTCAATTCAGGGGTATTCTATGTTCTCCACGATTTTGATAAACAGGTAATTCCTGAAATAAGATAGCAACCTTGACATCAACCAAAATGTATCAAATATGAAGCTCTGCAATGAGATGGGGCACAAAATGTTTATATGGTGCGCAATTGACTAATTTGCACATACCTGCTTTATATGATACCAACTGGGAGTTGGTTCGAACTAAAAACCTTCCTTTTCTCCAGAAATCCAAATCAGAACTTTGAACTAATGAGTTTACTCTCTGGAGGAGATTTTCTTCAAGCTGCATTTACATCACAGAAATTTCAACATTCGATATAGCAACTATAGTTGAATAATAATATCATAATCTCCGAGGTATTGTGCTAGGTTCCTTGCCAAACAGCTTGACAATAATCCTACCAGTCCGATCCTGTAAAATGGCAAATCAAGACAATACAGGTACATGATTGATATGGTAAGAGGTCTTGGAAAGGTTCTGCAAAATGGAATTGCAAGCTTCGCATAGAAACTACCTGTCCATCTGAGTTTGAGGTTGAATTTGAATGATCTGAACAAGATGTTGAGGCATAACAGGATTGGTAACCAGGATTTGGTGGCGATCCGTTCTTGATGGGACGCTCTGAATCCTTGAAGAGATCAATTGGTGGTGCCAACCATGCCTGATTTGTGCTAACTTCACCCATCGTAGCATCTTCCCCATAATCTGTAATATGAGGGTGCCGAACCTCTTCATCAACCGAGTGTATGGGGAAAAACTTGCGGGTTATAGGCAGAGATGAAGGAGATCTCTCATCCAGAGGATTGCTACTCTCATAAGATAAGTACTTATTCACTGAGTCCATCTTAGGTGGAAAATCCTCCTCAGTGCTGCCAAACAGCTGCAGTGACAAGTATGGTCCGGTTTCTTGTTCTGTCTGCTTGTATCTATGAGTATGGCCAGGAAAGTTTGGGAGGAAGGGGTAAACCTTGGAATTATCAAGGCATAGTACAACAAACTATACATGCAAATGCACCATTCTCCTACTCTTTCTTTTTACTGCTCTGTTCAGAAGGTGAATCTCAGCCAGCATCTCCATAGTTTCCTTTGATAATTCCTCGCTGACCAAGCTTCTCTTGGCAAGAATATCCAAAAGTGTTTTAGTAAGAGAGCACCAGTCACGCTCGCTAGAGAACAGTAAACGATATTTGAACCGTGTGATTGAAAACTGAGTCAAATCCAAATCAGACACATCAGGTCTGGTGGACAATGTACAGGCAGAAGCCCTCTGAAAGAGCCAGCCGAGTTCATTAAGGAAGTGCAGAATTTGAATCCTCGTGTTCTGTCTGCTTGTATATATGAGGTCGGCTTTTTTGTGTGTTGTTGCTTCTCATGAAACCAGCAGCAGGAAAATCTTGGGTTCATATATCGTGTGAATTTACAACAGTTGCTGGCTCCGTTGAATGGCTCTTGCCGTGGAGCTAGGAACTCCTCCGACCATTGCACCCGGTTGCATTGGAAGCATCGCCATGGTTTGGTTTACCACTCCTTGCGATGCTGAATAAGACATGCTGTTCTGAGAATCGCCTGCACATTGACAGGATATAGCCATCATCTTATTAAAACAGGCATGCGATTCTACTGGTATTTATCATTTGGAGAGAAAACAAACAGAGAAAGTTCCTCAGATACCCACCATCTTCCTTCCCATCATTGTCCTTCGAGTGTGAGTCCTGCAACAGAAAAAACAATGTTAAGGAGTCTGAAAGAAGTGGTGCGACACTAAATAGATTTGAGCACTGCAGATCAATCGCACGTTTTGAGAATTGTCGTCACTTCCTTCACTCTCACTGCAGGTAGAAAAGTACGAGGTGATTAGGTTGTGGATGAATTACAGAAAATCTGTAACTTGCACACCAAGAAATAAAAACCTGTGCGAGGTAATCCCGTTGGCGGATGGAGCAGACGTTCTGCCAGGCTCGCTTTTCCCTGAAATTGTTACCAGAAGTATAATTTAACTAGGTATATGCCCGTGCGTTGCTACGGAACCAATATAATAAAATACATTTATATGCAAAAGCACTAAAGACCTGCTTGGTTGGGTTTATTTTGATCCGTAACCGTTCCCACCACAACCCAACATTGTAGGTACCAGATTTAGAAAAAGGGTGTCCCGTTCCATGGAATTGTTCTCTTCAAAACCACGTTGCAAGAATTGAGTTTTTTCCATGTTCACTCCCATGGCAGCAAACACAATATCAAAGTTATCATCTTCACCACCCTGCAGGTAATAAAATCAGAACTAATGATTAAGCCTTTTTTAGACATGTAAAGCATACATTAATACATAATCCTTCATATCAATGTTGACCTCACATGAAATACAAAATAAGTACATGTACATGTGTACCAAAAGAAACTGTAGCTTACTTGGTCACTGGCGATTGACAGAGCACATGTTAGCACAAATTTGAAGTGCCATGGCTGAGACATGAGACTTTGATCAGACAACAGGTTCAGTTCTTATAACTCACTTCTGCCAGCATGTAGGTCACATTTGTTAGGCATAAAACGTGCATACAGGAGGTGTAGAGGGGTGGGCATATAATGTTCCAGGTTGATACATCACATAAGGTCATCTCACTTCCTTGTCTGTATGTCAACTTCGGAGTAGTGGCCTTTGGGGATGGACAACATGGATGATTGCATGACAAGGAAGTGAGATGACCTTGCCCTTGTTCACCATTGCCAACCTCGCCCTCACACTGTCGATCTAACCAACCGATCTGCTATCATGAAGACAATAGTTTGAAGATGGATTGAAAAGTTGACTTTAATCTACATCGGCGCCGACCGAAACTGCAGCATGAATCCGTGCTACAGGAACATGTCTCTGGCCCAGCAAGCATACACTCCATACGAACCGATCAGATCACAAAACCAGACTCCTAGCACTGTATAGGCAGTAGCAAAGGTTTACTACTACACATTGTTCAAGGGTAGCAGGTGGGCTTGGGAGAGATGTAGTAGATGTGTTTCCTGTCCAGAATTGCAATTGCAATAATCTAAGTATGAATATGACTAATCTTTTTCTACACAGGTCTGTTGGTAGAATAAAAGACGTAGATGGATCCGTTCAACAATAACGATGTTCAACCTCCATTAAGAGAATTGTCTAGCAACACCCTTGAAGGTATATCTACTAATAAAATGCAATATTTGATCTCTCACCAAGGTTTTAAAAAGGGAAATATTAAATGGTTTAGGAGGACATGTTGATGCAAGGCAACGTAAGCGGGAAAGAGAAAGAGGACGATATGCAGCGATGAGTGATGAAAAAAAGAATGAACTGAAGAAGCGTCGTGAGTCACGCAAAAACGAAAAAATTGAGTACTCAAAAGGTATGCTACCTATTTCCATGAATCAATCATCAATAAGGGTAACACATATGTGTTGTCGGGTTACTTTAATGATGCACATGTTAACTAAAACGATGTTCATATTGTGTAGATGAATGTCCAGAGGTACCTGTCAGCGACGGAAGCATAATTGATTTAACTAAATCGTGTGATAACACTCAAGGTGAATATGTTTGTTTAACATGTATTGACAATGGAGATTATTGATGGGTAATATATGATGGTTCAGGAGGTCGAACTGATGCGAGACAATGTAAGAGAGAAAGAGAAAGAGCACGATATGCGGCGATGAGTGTTGAAAAAAAAACGAATTGAAGAACCGTCGTCAGTCACGCAAAAAAGAGAACGTTGTTCACCATGAGTATTCAAAAGGTAAATTAAGGCTTCTTGTGCGTCACTCATCTTTAAAATAATGCTTTTCTTATGTGTTATCGGGTTACTTTGTGTAGATGATTGTCCAGATGTGGCTATAGGCGACGGAAGCATCATTGATTGTACTATACCGTGTGGTATCACTCTAGGTAATTACATTTCTTTGTTATGTTAATTAACAACAACGATTAATAATGGAAAAGGATATAACTGGTTAGGTGGATGTGATGATGCGATACAACGTAAGAGGGAAAGAGAAAGAGCACGATACGCCACGATGAGTGATGAAAAGAAAAATGAATTGAAGAGGCGTCGTCAGTCAAGCAAAAATGAAAATGTTGTGCACCATGAGCGTTCAGAAGGTATGTTAACTATGCTCGTGTGTCACTCATCTTTAAAGTAATGCTTTTCTTATGTGCTCTTGGGTTAGTTTGTAGATTGCAGCATACCTGCACACAAAGAGAATAATAATCATCAAAGCATCGACACTCTAGGTTATTATGTTTCTGTGTTATGTTATTGAAAGACGAAAATTATAACAAATGTGCCCCAATAGTGAGTTGAGCTCTCATCATTCAACCTATAATATATATATACAGCTAAGAGCTTTGTTACTTTCAACTTTAAGGCGCATCAGCTCAGACGGGTCATCAACATGATTCCAATCCAAGTTCAGAAGTTTTAGATGCAAGGGAACGTAAGAGAATTCGAGAACAGATTCGATTTGCAACTCTAACAAGGGAACAAAGGGCATTGCGTAATACTACACCATGTCAAAAGAGTGCAAGGGAAAACTATAGTAGAAAACAACAAGAAATGCTAGCTCAAGACTCGATCGCAATTGAGAATCCGAAGTTTACGCCGGAGCTTGTGTGGAGTTCAGCAGATTCTCAACCTCATATTGGGTCTCTATCTAGCTCCAAGGACATGGTTATCTCTGAGTTGAGTGCAACACCTTTTGTTTATGCTTCATTGCAGACTAAGGATGTTGACATGGACAAAATGACACAGTCTCCTAGAAGACAACGACATAGGCATCATGTGTCGTCTGGCGAAAGACAGAGCCTGATATCTCGTCAAAACCAGAAATTTCAATCTGCCATTAGAAGAAACTTTGCTACTGCAACTAGGGATCACGACATGGAAGGCGGTGAGCACAATGAAATTGATCACGCGATGGCTTCAGAGATCGAAAACAACAGTAATTACTAATTCATCCTTAATTGAAATTATACTTAACTTATAGCGGCCAATTGATTTAACACAACTTTCCGTCAATAGCATGTACAAGCCCATGTCCAGTCACTGCTCCACATAGTGACAAAATGACTGAAGGAGCAGACGTTGGGATGCAACAACAGATAACCCCGAATGTCACCACCAATGGTAATTACAAGCTCCTTCCACAATTAGTTCCCTAATTATTCTTAGTGGTTAAAACCATGTGAATCAATAGATGCCGATGAAGGTGTGCTCTTTGTAGAGAATCATGACGAGGATGTACTTTTCGAAGATGATGACGAAGAAGATGGATACCTATTCGCTGGGCAAGGTACTAACATAATGTTTGTAATAGTATATATATAGGATATATAGGATTTGAAAGTTTCTAAAGTTATTCGTCTTACCCGTTGTTCCTTGAAAACAAATTTAGATGGTGAATCTATTGAGGATATCGAGATTGATGAAACTCAAGATGCATTTACTGTTACCCCAGACGTACCTGACCCGTATGATAAGGTGTATAGTAACATACCTGAAGAAACACATTCATTGGACATTGTTGCTGACTGCGTTTACTGCAAAGCAAAGAAGTTTCAGTATGAACCACCTGGATTCTGTTGTCGTAATGGACAGATTGATCTAGCCCCGATCGAGACACCACCTCAACTTAGGAGGCTGTGGGAGTGCTCAGATGCTGATGCGAGACACTTCCGTGATAACATTCGATTTTTTAATGGCCATTTCTCTTTCACTTCTCTGTACTGTTGCCTTGACAGTATGACTACAAACATGAATTGTGGTATTTACACGTTCCGTGCACATGGCATGATGTACCACAATGTAAGGTCGTTTGGTAGGGAAGCTGGGGCAGAACATAAACACCTTGAACTTTACTTCTACGATGATGATCCTAGCCTCGAGCATAGATATCGTAAATGTCGTCAAGATCAACTTGAGAAAGACAAGGCAGTTATTAAACAGTTGGTTGAAATACTTAAGGGAAACCCATACTCTGAGCACCTTAGGAGTATGGGACACGTTGATAACATTGAAGACTACCATATCGCCTTGAACCTTGACCAAACGCTGAACCAGAATTTATATAATGCACCCATCACTTCGGAGGTCGCTGCAGTTTGGATTGAGGGGAGTGAACGACGAGGTCAATTCAGTAATAGTGTTATGTTGCATGGGAAGGATAGGTCAAGCCACGGTATCCGTTCCTATCATGGATGTTATGATGCACTATCATATCCAATGTTCTTTCCTAAAGGTGAACTTGGATGGCATGCAAATATTCCTAAGTCCAATGTTTCCATGGACGAAGTAAACGCGTACCGTGAGCAACATAGGGCAAGGGATGCAAACGATGACGATACAGGTTAGTTGCTTCTTTGTGATTTTTATATGATGCTTTGTTAAATATGTTTTTAGCAACACTAATTAATAAACCTTCTGACTGCAGAACGACCCAGCCATCTATGTGTGTCTGTACGTGATTATTACTGCTATAGATTCCAAATTCGACCAGGTATATTCAATCCAGTACTTCATGGGAAGCGGCTTTTCCAACAGTTCGCGGTTGACACCTACATCAAGATTGAGAGCTCTCGTTTGGATTTCATACGTAAAAACCAAGACAGATTAAGGGCGGATCTATACAAGGGTTTGGTAGATAGCTTGCATGAAGGTGAGAACAGAGCAGACAAAATTGGTAAGCGAACCGTGCTGTCTACATCATTTATTGGTGGTCCTCGTGACATGAGACGCCGGTATATGGATGCTATGGCCCTTGTGCGGAAGTTTGGGAAGCCAGACATATTCCTCACTATGACGTGCAACCCCAATTGGGATGAAATAACCAGAGAGCTTCTCCCTATGCAGTCACCACAGGATCGTCCGGACCTTGTTGTTCGCATATTCCGTGCAAAACTAGAGGAACTGAAGAAGAGATTGACTAAGCATCATATTCTTGGAAAAATCCGGGCTTATGTCTATGTCGTGGAGTTCCAGAAGCGAGGTTTGCCTCATGTCCATTTCCTACTCATCATGCAGAGAAAGTACAAGCTAACTTGCCCCGATCAGTATGATCTCCTTATCTCCGCTGAGATCCCTGACAAGAAGAAGTACCCTGAACTATACAAGATGGTTATCAAGCATATGATGCATGGACCGTGCGGGTTGCTAAATCCTAAATGCCCATGCACTAAGGGTCGTGCTTCATGCAAAAACCATTATCCTAGAGCTTTTAGCAATGCAACGTCTCAAGGAAAGGATTCATATCCTATTTATAGGCGTCGTGATGATGGGCGTAAGGAAACAGTTCGAGGTTGTGAATTGGACAACAGATGGGTCGTCCCTTATAACCCTTACCTCCTCCGGCTCTTCAACTGTCACATCAATGTTGAGGCGTGCGGGAGCATCAAGGCTGTCAAATACTTGTTCAAATACATATACAAAGGCCACGATCGTGCGTCTGTGGCTGTGACAGATGCAAACAAGGCTGATGGTGACGTTGATGAGATCAAGCAGTATAGAGATGCTAGGTGGGTGACCCCTCCAGAAGCCCTTTGGAGGATATTCAGCTTTGATCTAAGTCAAAACTCTCCACCAGTGATGCAACTGCAGCTCCATCTTGAAAACATGCATATGGTGTCATTTCATGAGCGTGCTAAAGTAAATCATATTGTCCAACGTCCAGGTGCCGATAGGTCAATGCTTACGGCATATTTTGAGGCAAATAGGCTACACGAGGAGGCTCGAGGCATCCTTTACCGTGATTTTCCTGAGTGGTACACTTTGCAGCAAGGCAAAGTGTGGCAAAGGAGGAAACGAAACACGGGTGGACAGGTTGGTAGAATAGTCTCTGCTCATCCAGCTGAGGGGGAGCGCTTTTATCTTCGACTTCTCTTAAACCATGTGACGGGTGCTACCTCCTATGCGGATCTAAGGACAGTAGATGGTGACACACTACCATCTTTTCGTGAGGCAGCACAAAGGAGGGGACTGCTTGAAGCAGACGACACAATAGATGAGTGTCTCAACGAAGCCGCTATTTACCAAATGCCGTCAGCACTACGAAGGTTGTTTGCAACAATACTGGTATACTGCGAGCCAAACGATGTGGCAGAATTATGGCAGAGACACCTTGATTCAATGTCAGAGGACTATCACCGTAGTACTCAAAGCAAAACCCATGTGCAACAGATGGTCTTGATTGACATTAGAAACATTTTGCAGTCAATGGGTAAAGACATAAAGACATTCCCTCTCCCTGCTATCATCGACAAATATGACAATTCATGTGGTACTGATAGAGAGATTTACGAGGAGGAAAGTATCGAGCCGACAGCAGACGACGTTGCTATGAAAGAAACCCTAAATGAGGAGCAGAGGTCTGCCTATGATAAGATCCTATCTGTCGTTGACACCAATAACGGTGGAGTGTTCTTTGTGGATGGGCCTGGTGGGACTGGCAAGACCTATCTGTATAAGGCACTGCTTGCGGCACTACGCAGTCAGGACAAGATTGCAGTTGCAACAGCTACATCTGGTGTTGCGGCTTCCATATTGCCTGGGGGGAGGACTGCCCATTCACGCTTCAAGATACCACTTACTATTGATGATGGTGCTGTATGTAGCTTCACGAAACAAAGCGGGACAGCAAAGTTGCTACAAAAAGCATCGCTCATTATCTGGGACGAGGCATCGATGACTAAGAGACAAGCAATTGAGGCGCTAGACAATAGCATGCGTGATATAATGGGACGGCCTGAGCTGCCCTTTGGTGGGAGGACTGTTGTGTTCGGGGGTGATTTCAGACAAGTACTCCCTGTTGTACGCAAGGGGTCAAGGGCTCAGATAGTTGCTGCCTCTCTACGGAGTTCTTACCTCTGGGAATCCATGTGCCACCTAAAGCTTGTTCAAAACATGAGGGCACAGAGCGACCCATGGTTTGCAGAATATTTGTTGCGCGTCGGTGGTCGAACTGAGGAAGCGAACAACGATGGTGATGTTCGTCTTCCAGATGAGGTATGTGTGCCATATACTGGTAATGATCACGACCTTGATAGACTGATAGATGACATTTATCCCAATCTAAATGAAAACATGTCTAACACAAGCTACATCACTTCAAGAGCAATATTGTCTACACGGAATGACTGGGTGGATATGATAAATATGAGGATGATCGATCGTTTCCAAGGTGAGCAGATGATGTACCATAGTTTTGACACCGCGGTGGATGATCCTAATAACTATTACCCATTGGAGTTTCTAAACACGCTGACTCCTAATGGACTACCCCCGCACGTTATGAAGCTCAAAGTTGGATGCCCAATCATGTTGCTTAGGAATATAGACCCTGCTAATGGACTTTGCAATGGCACGAGGTTGGTGGTTCGTGGTTTCCAAAAAAACAGTATTGATGCTGAAATTGTCCTTGGCCAACATGCTGGAATGCGAATTTTCTTGCCTCGTATACCCTTGTGCCCCTCTGATGATGAGATGTTCCCTTTCCAGTTTAAAAGGAAGCAGTTTCCGATAAGACTAAGTTTTGCCATGACGGTTAACAAGGCCCAGGGCCAGACGATTCCTAATGTTGGTGTGTACTTGCCGGAACTAGTGTTCTCTCATGGCCAGCTTTATGTTGCTCTATCAAGGGCCACCGCTCGATCGAAAGTGAAGATACTTGCCATTCCAGTCCATGATGAGAAGAAGAAGAAGAAGGGGGTTGAAAGGAACTCAGCGATAAATGGCGCAACATACACAAAGAATATCGTTTATAAGGAGGTCCTTACGCCGTAGCTGACATTGATGAATGCATGGCAATTAACAACCTGTAATGCACTTAATTATTTAGGTTTTTAGGTGAAGATGTATTTTTGCCTTTTATTTCTCTATTTTGGCTCCTTTTTAGCTTCCTATTGTTTAGTGGTCATTTGGTTGATACAACAAAGAAAGCAGATGATCATTGAATAGATGTTATCGGTCTCTTTTCATTATGTTTCATGTATTGTTTAGTAAATAGTCTTGGTCTTTGGACCCAACTTAACTAGATATATAGATAACTGCATCTCACTTAAATAGAAGAACAATGTTCAGTATGCAAATCTTGTTTATAAGGAGGTCGTGGAGCTGTAAATGCTTTAGATGCACCTGTAAATATTCTCAGTTATACAATGTGATCATAAATAAAACAAATCTAAGGAAAATCATGGCAATTCTGTAAATGTCATGTGTTCTTGTGTTGATCCTGAAACTGTTCCTTGAGCTATTGATATGGAAAATTGTATTCCTATACTATTGATCATCCATACATGAACCTACCAATGTGGGAAAAAGAATGTATGCAGCTAATTATTTCAATGTCATACCTTGTAGTCTTGCATAAATTCATAATGCATAATAGTTTATGGCTCACTGATTGCCGCTTTCAAGAATTTGTCATGCCCTTCACGGGTACCATTGTCAACTAAGAAAATTACAGTATGTCAGATCTACAATATTATATTCCACAGAAAATTTAAATATTGACTGGTTTGAGAGGAGAAATGGAAATTACCACAGTTTGTTTTAAGCACAGATCTTAAAGCTGCAGTTCAAACAATAACTTTAGCAACTTTTACTTTTACATTTGATAAAACATCAGCAATAGAAAGAGAAGAAAGGCCAGGTAAAGGAAAAGACCTTGCACTTGACAGCCCACACCGCAGAAAAGAAGGCGCTTTACACCAGTTGCCTGCTAAAGGAAACTGTGAAACTCTCTGGATTTATAAACTGGTCACTATAGGATATGTATTGTTATGGTTGGAGGGATGATTGGAAATTTGGAATAGGCTTTGGAACCCACTAGAATGTAGGGCTATTCCAGATTTAATAGGCTAATAGAATTACATTTGTGGTCTTGCCAAGCAACAAATTCAAATATAATTGAACTACTTCTAATTAGACATCAAATATTATAAGGACTAAGGACTATTACAATACAGAATTGTTAAATTAGACATGTACCAAAATTGTAATAGAAGATTAGCAAAACAATTACCAAAAAGCCATTTGAAAAAAAGGTGATGATCTCAGGCGTCTTACCTCAGACTGGAGTCCATCTTCTCAAGCATAGAAAAAAGCCAATATGCAGATATGCATGTGTATGTTATAGGCTTATAGCCACTTGCATATGAAGCAACTGTTCAGGGTCAGATTGATTTTTGCATCTTGTATCCGTCTTGATTCAGCCTATTCCAGTAGATGAGGCCAATATGCAGATATGCATGTGTATGTTATAGGCTTATAGCCACTTGCATATGAAGCAACAGTTCAGGGTCAAATTGACTTTTGCATCTTGCATCCGTCTTGATTCAGCCTATTCCAGTAGATGAGAACAGATATTGCCCTAACATCAGGTGGTCAATAGTAAAGTTCTTCTATTTGTGGTCATCAAAGAAGCTCCTAAGAAAAGAGCTCTATATGTGTCCCAGTTTGGTCGCACACCATTTTTAACCATATCACTGTAAATTCCTAAGCCCTTATCAAATTCACCATGAATGTTGCACCAGCGAATCAAAATATTGTATGCCACAATATCAGGTTTCAAAATCCTTGCACTGGGATGGCCGCCACAACACGTGACTGCCCGCCGTCACTCCACGCAGGTCACATGAGCAATACAACTCTATTAAGCAAATGAAAAAGGTCCCAGCACTTGTGAGACATGCAAGCAATTACATAATTGGATCACGATCAACCAACCACCCTTAGCTCTTGGGCTATGCGTTGCTTTGTAATCTGTCCCAATTAGTTGACCTATAATCATTTTTTGGAGCCATTCATGTTTCCTGCCAACTAAATTTACTTTCAAATAATAGTTTCCATATCATATTACATATTAATGCATTATGAAGCTTTATATGCGCACAAGCTAATATATTATATGACACACATTACTATCCAATAGTGTAAATGCAGATCTCTGTGGAAAACTTTCACATGAATTTGAAAGAAAAATCAATTAACATGTAAAGCAATGCAAGTCTAATTTCCCAATCGGTCCAAGTAACACATTAATATATCAGCGAGAGCCATGATAGTGACCAAAATCTCTAATAAAAGGTGTCACTCTGATCCCTTTTAAAAGTTGGTTATTTTTATATCCTTGGGATAGTGTTTGTTCATAGTGAAAAGTTAAGTTAATATCAATCTAATTTTGTTCTTTCAAATGTTTTGTGCCTGTTATCCTTTTGGGCCCAACATAAAAAAATCACAGTGCAAATATGGGAGAAGCAAATTTGATATGTAGATAGAGAAACAAAAGTCACTACAAGTTACTCGAGAGATAAGAGGCCAAATCATATTCTTAATTGTCAGAGCATTGTAAACTTCACTGTTACTTCCTTTATTCATGTCAATGTATATGACAACGAATTCAGGCTGCAGGGCTAATGAAGTTTTATTCAGAGAGGTCACATGTAGTTTGGCTGTATTTCCCTTCTGCTATTCTGGAATCAGTGAATCTGAATAAATATATCCAGTTCCAAACTGTAGGCTGTAGCCAAAATGAGGGCAACAGTTTCGTGGTGAAAAGGAAATGATCCTAAGAAGCGTTAGTTCTGAAGTAGTGCACATTTGTATTATCAGATATGCCTCACAAGCAAAGAGGCGTGTAGTAGAATTTTCATGGAATATTGAAGTGCAGAACTTCTTAGGGCTTGTTAGGTTAGAGGTGGATTGAACGGGATTGGAGGGGATTAAATCCCTTGCTATTCAAATTTGAACAGGAGGGGATTTAATCTTTCTCAATCCCCTCCGATCCGAATACAACCTTAAGCAGTTAAGCATCGTAATATAATTCAGATTGGTGTCACCAACCTTACAGAGCTCATTTATTATTGTAGAATAGCTGATGCAATTAGGAAAGAAACCACTCTCAGTATTCTTCTGCATAAGGTTAATCGCCCCTTGGATCTGCCCAGCCATACAGAACCCTTTGATCAATGTGTTAAATGTCACTGTGTTAGCTAAACAGCCTTCAAGCATGGCTGCGTGTAGAACTTTAGCCTTTTTGAGCTCTCCTTCATTTCCCAGATAATCAAGAAAGCAATTATAAGTATAGCTATTAGGAAGGAAGTGTCCAGCTAACATTTCTTTACCTAGCGTCAAACAAACTACACTTATCTCTTGAATTGGGAAATGGGAACGAATATCTGGATCCATTAATCCTAAATTAATATTAGGACAGCTGATTCTGCCTCTCAGAGATCTGCTGATATGACCTAATATTACTTCTATATGTTGCTAAATTCTGATACCTCTAAATTCAGTCGTAATAATACAACAATATATTGTTCATATTATTTTAGCATTTTTATAAGGAGCAATATTGTATCTTTGCAATAATGCCATGATATACATCCTATAAGATCAATGGCATCGGGTATACTTAATCAAAATAGGATGGTGGCAGGCCTGTGTCCCTTTCCTCCGTAAGTTTATACAATTTCACTTGTCACTTCTATTTGAATGAAGAACTTAAGCTAAAGTTCGTGTTTTATTTAGTTTCGTGCTATTTGACGATGTACTTTATATACTTACAATACTTTTGTCAATAAAATTATGTTTGACACTTTCAATTTGATGGGTACAGACCCAATCACAATGGAGATAGTGGTGGAGGAAGGAAATGTCGATGTTGGCAATACTGCTGAACCATCGTATGAGGTTGTGGCTAGAAGTGGTTGTTCAGCACAATTGTCAACTAATGACATTGATGAACATGAACTGGGTAAGTGCTATTATCAATTACAAAAAACTAAGGTCTGCATAATAAATATTTGTTTGACCCCTAATTCTTCTCTTGTGCGTTATAGCTATAGAGAGCGAGGATAGTAAGGTCAGTGTTGGTAATGCTGCAAAACAATCACACGATGTTGTGGGAGTAGGCATTGACTGTATTTTCAATCATGCTAAAGTGTCAACTGAAGCCGATCTTGGACCACAACCGGGTAGGCTCTCTTATCTACACTCCTAAATGTAAATATTGTCTTATGAGTACTCCTAAAAATGCTTTTGTCAAGAGACTTATGTTTCATTCACTCCTCATACAGATGTGATACACTTGACATCTTTGGATGTTCCAAATGAATCAAGTCAAATAAGTTCTGATGCGGATATGGTAGAGCAGAACAAAAAAGATGCTTTGGACACACTTATTAGAATATCACAACATAAAAAACCAAAGAAATCGAATGTAGCTCGAGTTGTCTCTGAAGGTAATTTTTTGTTCTTGCCTTATTGCATCTTATTGGATTTCGCATATATCATTTGCTTATTAAGTATAATATTTTTCATTGTATAGATTATAAGTGCACCCCAGAAGATGTTCAGCTTATTGAATACATTAAAACATTACCGGGGAAACAAGTTGTGGTGAACATCGACAGCGCATGGTTAAATAGAAATGATATGGAATGTCTTTTTCATGGTGACATCGAACTGTCTGGCGAAGTAAGTACATCTGTATGTCCATATTATATACAGTAATAAAGTATATATATATTTATAATTATCATATTATACAGTATGGTATACATATTTAAAGCTAGCATGTATATTTGATCTGCTAATTGTATTATTTTGGTGTATAGGCCCTCAGTGCATATATACACTGTATTAGGGATGAAGAGCATTTACTTCATAGAGAAGGTGGAAAGGTCTTCTTAGACACATTCATTTCCAGTCTGCTTAAGCGTGATGGCGACCCTAAGATGCTCTTAAATTATAAGGAAGACACAATTGAAACAAGGGTGGACAACTATTTACAGTCTGACATGGTTGACCTAAAACTCATCTCATTTTTAATATATGTAATATGTAATATATTGGTGCACAATACTTACAAATTAATGTTAATGTATGTTCTATGAAGGTGTTCATTCCAATGAATATAGAAAATTTTCATTGGTATCTGGCAGTTCTGAATGCAAAAAAAAGTGAGGTACATGTACTCGATTCTATGGGACAACAAATAACGGATCGCCGAGACCTTTATACTACAGTGAGTAATCATTTCTTTTATATTATGATTATTTCATCATTACATTATTTGTTATCTATAAATCTTGATATGTTTTATATATACACATAGTTAAAAGGTCTAGAAAGACAGATTAAACTTGCAGCAGAACATAAAGAGCTTTACCAAGGCAAGTGGTCGAACCTTGATGTTGCATCATGGCCAGTTATAGAGAAGATCACAACACAAATGCAAACCGATGGGTAAAATTCATGTGACCACAACTCTATAAAATTAGTTATATTTATTTTCATATATACATAGAAACTCACCTGATCTGTTAAATTTCATATTAGGGTATCTTGCGGGCTATGGATGATAAACTATATGGAATACTGGACAGGATCCTCCCTATCTGATAACGTAACTCAGGTAGAGGATGTATATTTATTTATAGGAACAATGTTTCTTTTGTTCTAATTTATATACTTGCAGGATGATATAACAATGTTTAGGTTTAAGCTACCTGCAATATTATGGGACTCGAGATTAAACACAAAGAAAAGCCATCAATATCTTGACTACAATGTGGATGAAGATGGAGAGAGTTCAAGTGATGTTCAAATAATCGATACTCCATGTGAGTTATCTAAATCGTCAAATACATCACATCAGATTGAACCATATATATCTCCATATGTTTTGCCTGCTAAAGTAACATCAACAAACACGCAAGAACTGATGTTTGTATTATGCACATATATCATGGGGATAGACAACACCAAATATTTAAAGTAAGTTAATTCTCATTTATTATAGTATATGCATGGTAAATATTCAACACATATGTTCTTGCTTTAACTATAAAAACAAATGTTCATTTAATAGGAAACATTGGATTTAGAGCACTAAACCTTATCCAATTTCTTTAAGTCTTCAAAAACTTAAAGATATATTGGATGTAAATAAGCCGATGGATACAGATTGTTTTAACATGGCTGTTCGGATGATCGCATGCAATGATGCCTTGTTCTTGTTGGAAGACAAATACCACTACATGGATCTACAATTCTGTGTAAGTTCAAGTAATTAGTCTTTATTCATATAAGTGTGTTCATTATATCATTATTATTTTACTAACAAAAAGTAGTCCATAACTAAATTTGGTCGAGACCCTCGCCTTCGTGCAAAGCCAGATATCAACATGCTGGCAAAATTATTAGAATGTTGGCCTGACATGGAGTACGATGTTTCAGATTGCAAACAAGTAAGCTATACTCTTCATCATTTTTGTAATCTTGTTTTTTCTCTTACTTGAACTAATTTTTTAACTTGCAGATTCTATTGCCCTTTTCTTTCATGGGTCACTTCACCTTATATGTACTTAACATGGACACTAGAAGCATCTATATAATGGACTCCATGCCTATACCATCATGGTTTAAGGGTGATCATCCTAGCATGCATTATATCCATAATATACATTATATTGCCAATAATATGAATGCTGCCATGGAATTGGCCAATCCTACATGGAAAGACGATATTTATATGTGGCGTCGTATAGTACCAACATGGGTTCCAAGAACATTAAACTGGTAATTTTTTTTAACCCGAACAACGTATTAAATTTGTCTACATATATGTAACAACGCATTATTTTAATTTGTAGGGATTTATCTGGCTTTCTTGTTATCAACTTCATGCACGATTGGAATGGTATAAGGTTACCCTGCATTTGCACTGTGAGTATCCTATTTGTTCTAATACTTTGTCAATATTGTTCTTCTATAATTGATTATTAATCGAGTTCAATGATATGTAATAATGAATGTGCAGAATGGGAATGACCTGAGGACCAAATTCTTAGTAGAATTATTGAAGTACAAGGACAATGAATCCAAAGACAACATTCCAGAAGAAATACAAGAAATTATTAGGCACATTAGATAGATATGATTTTATTTGTAATGGTACTCAACTTATTATCCTAATTAATTTTATTGCATTTTAGGTTCGTAGTATCGTTAGGAACATGTGCCAACATATATTTTAGTTATATGTTGCAAATATGAAGGCAGTTCAGATTTCAGTACTTTCAACGATGCATTGGTGTTTTAGAAGATTCAGCTTATCCTACTGTAGTACTGTGCTTAAAAGACTCCTATGGGTTTCCATCTTTTTATTGGAAACGAAGTACCATACTATTGTACTGTACAGTGACTTACAGGTATGGAGGGATAGGGCTCATAGCACCTTCTAGCTTCGTGAGTCAAATTTGAAGACTGGTGAAATCATTGTAAGCCTTTTGAAATAACATACCATGTGTTTTTATTCTTTAAAGCTTTCATGTGATAATGTTTCCTCCAAGTTATTGCAATCATTATCAATTCTCATCTTGGTGTTGAACATTAATAGTATCTTTATCATCTGTGTTTTTCTCAGCACTGTAGTCTGTCACCACTGCCAGCATATGAGCCTGCATTTGATTGGGAGAATGAGAGGTCTTTGATATTTGGCCAAAGGGTGCCAGAAAGTATACCAGCAATAAGCAATAGGTTGCTTCAGCCCATAGACTAAACCAATGCATCTATCATTTCTCTCTCCCCACCCCTTCTTCTGGTGATCAATGCTTATTAATTAATCCCGTTTTGAATTGTTTTGTACTGATTACAGTGGCTTGAAGATAACTGTCAAGGTACTATCTTTGTCATTCCAAGCTGGATTAGTTGGTGAGCAAAACTAGAATATTTTGTGATTGCTTCTTAACTTCTTTGTATTCAACTACTAGGTTCATCAGTTGGATGGTGCAAACCAGAGCCCCAGCTACTGCAGTGCCCCTGAAGATTTCATCGTCGACAACTGCAAGAACATCTACTTTGTTGGGCACGAAACTACAGCGGTCACTGCCACCTGGTGCTCCTTGCTGCACACCTAGACTGGCAGGATCGTGCTCGGGCTGAGGTCCTAGAAGTGTGCCGTGGACAGACAGCGATGGACATCGACGTCCTTCGTCAGCTGAAAATAGTAAGAGACTCTCTCCTGGTTCGTGTGGCTACAAACAAATCATTCTTTTGGTGACGCACACTAACTAACAGTGGCATTAAAAAAATCTTTTGAAGCTTACAATGGTGATACAAGAGACTCCGGTTGTACCCTTCGGGGTCACTGATCATGCGTGAGGCCCTGACAGGCATCAGTCTTGGTGGAGTCGACGTCCCTCGCGGCACCATCATCCAAGTAGCCATCTCAGTGCTGCACCTGGACATGGAAGCCTGGGGTCCAGACGCTAACGAGTTTCGTCCAGACCGGTTAGCGAACGGAGCTGCCGCGGCGTGCAAGCCAGCCCACATGTACATGTCGTTTGGGTACGGGCCGAGGCTGTGCACCGGGCAGAACCTGGCAATGGCGGAGCTGAAGGTTGTTCTTGCGCGCCTGCTGAGCAAGTTCTCGTTCTCGGTGTCGCCTGGGTACCAGCACTCCCCGGTGTTTCGGTTGACCATTGAGCCGGAGTCCGGCATGCCTCTTGTGGTGACAAGGCTAGCATGATCCACCAAGCATCGGATTCGGTATGTGTGGCTGTGCCTGGTGCTACCGCTTCCATTTATAAGTTTGTTATTGTGACGGTCGAGAACTCAATCACATATTTTCCTTCTATAATTTTCTGTGCTCCATAGAGTTGAGTACATTTGTTACTTTGTATTTCTTAACTATGCGGCACTTATACAAGACCCAGCTTGCCAATTCTCTGTAACTGAAATTTACTCGCATGGTTTAGTACTAGATAATCACATCTTTAAATGTGAAAATGATGGTAGCTACATCCTGACAATTACAGAGAATAGGTTCCATGATCTGAGTACATTTATACAATCCTCCTTTATGAGTACAGAGAATAGGTTTCAATTACAGAGAATATTCCTTTATGAACTAATTCCCATGTTAGGCGGGTTAGTGTGAGGTGCACATGGGTTAGCATGCTTCTAATGGTAAATTTATAAAAAATCATAAGCTATGTATAACTAGACTACCACTAAATCTGTCAGGAATGGTAAGCTGAAAACATTTTTTTAGGAGGGACTGGATCACCAGAGTAATTAGACATTAGCACGTTCACAAGACAAATGGAAACATTTCCCCCCTGAAAGTTTCTACCTTCTTTTCATAGGATTAAAATAAACATGATATGGTATATACTATATAGAAGTCAAAATAGAAGGATTATCAGTGAGTATCAAATCCAGAAGGTTACTTTCCACAATACTATTTGTTCTGTAAAATTTTTTTCTTGCTTCTTTATAGACTTGATTGTTACTTTCCACAATACTATTTGTTCTGCAATATTATGCAGCGAGATGTTAACTGCGACTCATGATGTGATCTTGTTCATTTATACTTCTTACTTTGAACTGCAGATATGGAGTTTGGGTTCTCCAGATCCAAACTTCACACTTGATGGGCATCAAAAGGGTGTCAACTGTGTTGACTACTTCACTGGTGGTGATAGGCCCTATTTGATTACTGGTTCTGACGACTCCACCGCAAAGGTACAATTTTGTACTCAGCTGTATGTTTTGAGTGTTTGATTATTCTATCCAGTCCTAAGGTGGTGTGCTTTATGGCAAAATAGGTCTGGGATTACCAGACGAAGAGCTGTGTTCAGACACTTGAAGGGCATACACATAATATTTCTGATGTTTGTTTCCATCCTGAGCTCCCTATAATCATTACTGGATCTGAAGATGGTACAGTTCGTATATGTCATTCGACAACTTACAGGTAACATGTTTTTATTTATCTCTATGTTTGCTTGTTTATGTAAGCAGAGGTCTGTTCAATTTTTCTTTACAATTTGGCCATTATCAATTCTCCATCCTGAAACACAGATCTACTGACTTCTTCATAAACCTTGACCCTAAACAACTATCTTGTTTCTCGTACAATTGGGCATAGCTAATTTCAATGTAAAGGCTTATGGGAATGACATTGGTATTTAACTTTCTTATGGTTCAAAGTTAAAACACACGACAACTTATAATTCCATGGTGTGCTAACTTGAATATATGAGCTTATCTGCCATGTCCTTGAATGAAATATGCTTTGTTTTACCTTTTATGATTAATACCTTTTTATTATTTCCTATGATATCATGCAATTTCTCACCAAACCCTATTTGCGCGTTATATTTTTCCTATTTGCATGTGTGCCATGACCTGTCTTACATACACAATTACATTCCGTGTGTACACTGTGTAGTGACATGTAGGGTGTGAAACAAAAGGACAGCGATTAGTCTAACTATTTTGCTTATCAAAATCACAAATACTACTACATCCATTCCGAATTATAATACATTTTGCCTTTTCTAGAAACATAGCTTTTACTATGCACTTAGATACACACTATGTCTAGATACACATCTTATAATTTAGAATGAAAGCAGTACTTGTTTTTTTGAATCAGTTGTTGAGCCTGGCTCTTTTGGTGGGAGGTGCGGTGTGCACTCCCACCACCCAGACCCAAGTTTGTCCTCGTAGGTTGGTCAAGTTAAATTATTCTTGCCACCCAGACCTCGTAGGTGTGCACTCCCACCACCCAGACCCATGTTTCAGAAATCCTCTCAAAACCAGCCATGGTCGATCAAGTGAAATCATACAATGCTAACCGGAAAATTCTAGCTATGTTTATCTATTAGTTATGCTTTGTATTCATGCTGTGATCTTTTAAAATTCAAAAATACTTGATCTGTTCTCTGCATATTGTGATCTTTTAAAATTCAAAAATACCTGACCTGTTCTCTGCATATTGTGTTCTTTTATTTATTTATAATGCTACAGAAATTCTCTCAAAATGATTACAAATTCTTGCCTCCAATGAATACAGTTAAAATACCTTGCATTCTCCTCGTACATAACATCGTGCTGGACGTGTACGGCCGGATGGGCCGCTCGTGGCCGCGGATCGTCGCCCTCCTCGATGAGATGCGCGCTGCCGGGGTCGAGACCGACGGCTTCACCGCCAGCACGGTCATCGCCGCATGTTGCCGCGACGGGCTGGTTGACGAGGCGGTGGCGTCAACCATGTATGGAATATTTCAACATGGGCCTTGATGCATAACTATCCTATTCATGCTGCTCATTTTTCATGAACTGAAAAATCACTATTTGTTTTGCTCATGTGTACTGAATAACAAAATTAAAGGTACTACATTTTTGTATTTCTGTTCTTTGTATCCTTCTAATAGGAAAAGTGATGGGTAGCAATTAGCAAATGACCACACCTCTTGGTGTATGGAATAGTGTGTAGTTCTTTAGTTTATTTAGCTTGGTAGTACAGGTTTGTGTGGCAGGTTAATGGTTTGGAAGATATTGATATCATGAGATGTTCTTGTTGGTTATGAAAGCACACTGAGATACCCATGTTGCTTTTGTTGTTAAGCTTTCTTTTGATAACTGTTTAATTCTAATTTTGACTGCTGCAGAGAATTGTACATTGAATACCAAAAGGAGCGGGTCCACATGGTGGATGATGCGAGACTAGCATTTGAACTAAGCACAGTTCTCTCTAAGGAGGTAACAGCTTAACACACTCCTCAGTTGCCCATCGGGTGACATTGAGGTATTAGATTGGTATGCCATACAGGCAGATGTATGGTCTAGATAAAAGCAGCTTTTATATGGTGCAGCTGCAGTATTGTGATAAATAGACAGGGTCTTAAGCAGGCGCTGAAGATTGAGTGGCCTGAATGACTGCTTACCATCTGCTTTTCCCAATTACCTCAATTTTATTATTGAATACTGTGGTTGAGAAATGACCTTTTGAAATTATCTCATGAACAGGGGATTGAAGTCTGCATGGTACCTTCTGCTGATAGGGTAAGTTTACCAATTTTTACAGTTTTTTCCTTGTGAAAATTGATATCTACTCTCACCTCATATTGTTGTATTTTGTAGCCAGATGATGCCAAATTTGCTGTACCACTTCTGGAGTCTGACTTTGACTTTGCCATTGCCAAACTCACCATTAGATTATCTTCACTTAACGATTTCATTAGTTATTATTGATCAAATATTTGTAGGGATGTCAAACATGTCAGTATTATCGGCTTAAAAGCAGCTAGGGTCTTTGTCAGAGGCACACGATGTTTCTTCATCCCAGGAACACAAACTCGCATTCATGTGTATCATAGGTTTATAACTATCTTTCACGTAGTCTTTATTGTACATTTTGTGGCTACTGATTTTCTTCTTATTTGTTGTCCAATTATGTCTAGAGAATGTTATCGAAAGGAACTTGAATTGAAGCTGTACAGGTGAAATTATTTATAGAAACAACTATCTGAATTGTTCTTGGTAACAACAAGCTTCTATTTTTCGGATTTTCTTGTACGCAGACCACCTCCACCTACATCACGAAGTTAAGTTCACTCCTACCCTGCTCATATCCTCTTGTGGCTATTTTATTTAACAGTTCTGTAAAGGAATTGACTGAATATTCATCATGCACATTAACACCTTTATTTAATAGTTCTAGCAAGGAATCGACTGTGAACATTCATCATGCACATTAACACCTTTATTTAATAGTTCTGGCAAGGAATCGACTGAAATCTTGGAGGCCTGAAGCCTTTCCTACCCCCTCACGCCTTGTTGCTACCTTGGAGGCGTGAAGCCTTTCCTCCCCTCTCTGGCGCAGGAGCAGCAACTGTCTCTGCCTCCGTCCCCTGCCGGACCGCTGAAATCTGCCCAGGTTTGGGCTATTCTGCTGTGATGGTAAGGATGCTCGCCCTTCACTCGCCACTGTGAATGTATCTGTTTAATCATATGTTGAAGGTTGAAGACTCAATTAGAATGTTTAAAAGTATAAGGATCCAAATGAAGCTTAAGTAAAACATGGGACCAATAGCGACATTTATTCAATTAATTTTACCCTCGCCATTGCAATACAACCTAACTTTGTTTCCATACATATATGTGTAAAAAAGACATTTTTAGCTGAAAGAACAATTTAAAAAGACTTGTTCTCATGACTTACATCGAAGATATAAATTGATGGCATGGCTGAGGTAACCAATGCCAGGAATACCAGTTAGAACAGAGGTGATAGGAACAAATTTAAACTAATAGCATTAGGTTTCTTTGGCACTATTTACAGCCATTTTGGAGTGGTTGGGTCGTTATGTTTCTCCTCCCCTCTTCGAACAGGTAAATTGATACTAAGTTATATAAGAAAACAAATACAGCCTTGGTTAATGTTTCAGGGTAGCAAGAAAGGTGCATGTTATTAGGTTGTTGCACTATCCTGATAAAATCATCAGACACCTGTAACAAAATGAATCAGCTTATCTAAATTTTGGTTTGCCCGTCTTTAGAATATGATAAAAAAGTGCATTTTGTTTGCCCATCTTCAGAATATGATAATCTTGATTTATTCCTATATCCTCAATCTAAATCTATCAAGGCGCAATTTATTAGGTGGTGAGTGTAATGTACCATTTTCTGCTTCAAGGAGTTACTCTGTTTTGGGCCTTTTGGCATCTGTGCGTTTTCTTATCTCAATTGCAGAGTATGATACTGTATAGAACATTGACCAGAAAAATATTTGGATTCCATTTACTGGCTCTGTAGGAATGTGTGCTAACTGGAGTCTATGAGCCTTCTAGGTGCATTGTTTAGACTGGATTAGTAGTTTAGTACATTGTGGGAGGCATCCCTACCTGGGTAATTTCTTCTTCTGCTCATGGTACAAACTAATGGTTGTTCATGAGTTCATCACAATGCGGAACACAAGGGCTGGCATGTTAATTCTCCAAATCTAGGATCCCTGTTACTGGTTGAACACAATTAAAATTGTGTGTGTGAGGGTGTGGGGAAGGGCATTCTTTCTACTGTACCTTTTAAAGTTGAACAAAGAAATTAGCTCGTTGATGACTTTCTCTTACTAAGATTGTTTAGCTCTGTTCTTCCTAGCCATGTGCCCCTGTTATCACGGATTATCTTTGTTTATCATATCTAGATAGTGTTTCCTGTAGAAAATTTCTCATTCACTGATTTTACTTTTCACTCAATATGGTGTAGGTTGTTTGTTGGAATGCCAGAGCGGAATATGATGTCCTTCGTCATGCTCGTGCAGGGCTACAACACGCACCTGACATGAATAGAGCATGATGATGCTTGTGAACACCTGGATGAGAGTTGGGATTCCGCGTCATCGCTATAAACAGCAAGCGACACGGTGCGCGTCGTCTGCATATGTAACCTTTGACTGTCCAACTTCATGGTACATGTGAATTCGTAAATATTTATATACAAACGTGTGTCGGGATTGCTTGGATCTCTTTCAATAAAACTGGCATACTTCGATATTTATTATGATTATTGAGTTGATTCTTACTAGCATTACTAAACAATGGCCTGACATTACTAAACAATGGCCTATGTGTGCACAGTTATTCCCATTGCAACGCACGGATATATACCTGCATATATAATCATGATATTATACGTTCCCGTTGCAACGCACGGGCATTCACCTAGTTATAATATAATCTGCGTTGATAAGACCCTGTTTGGTTTCTCACTAGACTAAACTTAAGACCCTGTTTGGTTTCTCACTAGACTAAACTTATCCTGTTTAATTCAAATGACTAAACCAAACTAATAAAGAGCATTAATTACTGTGAATAATGACTATATTACCCCTATTAATTAGTGAATGTTTGCTACAACAGGAAAATAAAGAGGGCAAATAAGATAAAACTTATACTTTAGGGCACCTTTGGTAGCCCAGGATCTCAGGAGAATCCCGGCCCATTCGCCTCCAAACCTACACGCTAAATTGAGCAAAAAAAATATGTTTGGTGACCCAACTCCCCGGCCCAATCCGCGGGAGAGAACAGGGCTTTCGCCCCCGGCCTCACAAGGTCAGGAAGGGTTTCCCCGAGCTCACCCTCTCGACTCTCACGCACCTGCCGCCGCTTCCTCTCTCGCGCACCCGCTGCCGCTTACGCCACCGCTTCCTCTCTATCGCGCACCCGTCGTCGCCTCCTCTCCCTCGCGCAGTCAGCAGTCAGCAGACCCCTGCGCCGCTGACCGGCCCCTCCCCCTCGCGTGTCGTCAGCAGACCCCTGCGCCGCTGACCGTGGAGCCATGGATCACGGACCACGCCGTGCTCCCCGTGGAGAACTCGCTAGGCGACAGCATCCACCGCAATTACGACCTGCTGCTCTGGCACCGGCTCCACATCGTCGGGGAAGTGCCGCTCCGGCACCTGCTACTTCCTCGCGTACTGCACTTTCTTCATTCTTTGCGAGATTCATTTATTGATTTAGATGCAAGTTAATTCACTAGGGTAGAATGGATCTTGATTACATATATGTGATAATACTGGTAGATAGGAAGATCCACAGGGAGGCTTCATTTTTGTTGTTTCCTTGCTGAGAAATTTGATTGTATGGATCAACTTCCTCCCCCACAGTACCACTAAAAAAACAAACCGTAACTACTATATTGTTGTTTACCTGAACAAAATATTTCTCTGAACTTTTTTTACTACATAAGGCCTGAATTTTGACTAGGACGTATTTTTTTATTTGGACTAATTTTTATTTTAGGCCTGAACAAAGTATTTATCTGGATATTATATGGTTAATTCATTCATTTATTTAGTGTTACTGCACTGTCCCTACATGTTTCCAGAATATGGGATCCTACATACTCAACCATGTACACACTTCTTGTCATATTTCTCAAACATGTTCTCTTGTTTTAGGGATACTAACAATTGGGTTCTAGAATTGAGTTGATAAGGAAACATTTGAAACAGGAGGAGGAGGAGGATGATGAGTTATTTTTTATGTTAGTTCCAGCTATATATGCTTCCCTTTATTCTGAAAAGAGGTCAGTACACACTTCTTGTCATAGTGGTGCACAAAAAAATTAGAGAAATACTCGATGGTCATGAGAGCTGGTGCAAATCTTAGTTTCGAATGGAGCCAGAGATCTTTAGAGCTATAGCAAGCTATCTTAGAAGGGAAGGACTGTTTCAAGACACTTCAAATATGAGCATTGAGGAGCATCTTGGGATATTCATGTACATGATATCTCAAAATGCTAGCAATGCGATCTTGCAAAAAGAATTTCAGCATAGCGGGGAAACCATACATAGAAAGATAAGCGAGTTCTTTGGTATAATCCCTACTTTAACTCAAAGATTTGTGAAGCTCCCAAGTGTAAACCAGCCACATGTGAATATTACATCCAATCCTCGGTTTTAGCCTTACTTTTAGAATTGCATTGGTGCAATTGATGGGACACACGTCCCCATAACTATTAGTGAAGAGAGAGCCCCTCCATTTAGAAATCAAAAAGGAACCTTTTCGCAAAACGTGATGTTGGCGTGCGACTTCGATTTGAATTTCACATTCATCTCATGTGGGTGGGAGGGGTCCGCATCTGATGTGGGGGTTCTTCAATCAGCTTTAAGAAAGGGTTTCAGAGTGCCAAATTTTGTAGAAGGACAACTTATATCACTTCCCCGACACAGCTTGGAAGTAACAAAGTGAGTATTCTTCTTGTTTCTTCTTTGACCAGATTATCACAGCTAGCTAGTGTTTATTTCCTTAGCTTGCCTTTTATTCTTTCATTCTTGCCTTGCTGATTTTTGTTCTATTTTGTGTGTGTCATAGGTTTACGTGAATGAAGAGCTTGGAAGTAACAAAGTGAGTATTCTTCTTGTTTCTTCTTTACAACCAGATTATCACATCAAGAACATAGGACATTTAACAAGTTCTTTTTAGGAACAATTGTGTCAGAGAGGAATTCTCCGGCCGGGTGGCGGAATGCACCCACCCTAGATCCTAAGATGAGGAGAGGCCTAAGTGTTTTGCCTATTTGTTAAATCGGTGGATGAACACACAAGAACACGCAAGAGTTTAGAGTGGTTCGGGCCGCCGGAGCGTAATACCCTACTCCACTGTGTGTTGTATTGCTTGAGAGCTTGAGGATTGTCCTGGATGACTTGGGTCTAAGCCTAAAGATTGAGCTTGTGTTGTAACGTCGCATGCCTCCCCTTTTATAGCCAAAGGGGGACATGTACAAGAATACTGAGCCCCGACATGTGGGCCCAGGAACATAACAGATATAGTACTCGTAACTACTGATGCTTGCCGCTGGAGCAATCTTCTTGCGCCCTGACATCCGTGATCTGCGTAGCATCGGCGTGCAGGGGAAGCTTCTCGTATAAGGGATGATGAGCACAGTGCACCGCGCAGCACAGGCGCACTATTTGACAAGACTGGACAGGTGCGCCGCCTGCAGGGTAGCCCTGGCGTCGCCTGCCATCGGAGTGGACGGGGCGCAATAAATGCTGAGGGGGCACATCGCCTGTCTTCAGGGTGGACATGCGGTGCGTCCTCTCCGCAATAAATGCGAAGACCGCGCAGTCTAGTGGCCTTACGTCAGGCTCCGCCCGCTGGCTTACGTCATGGGCAACAGGCCTCGTGGCAGCATCGGGTCTCCGCCCGGGCGGGGAGCGCAAGCGCACATGATAAGGCCTAGACACGTGTCAGCACCGGGCCCTTGCTTCTGCCAGGTATCCTCTATCTTGGGACCTTGCTGTGGTCCGGACCTTACTCGGAGGGATCTGGACCCCATCCATGGGACCCGGCATGCTTACTCGGGAGTCCCGGGTCGTAATCGGAGGTCTGGGTCGTGCGTACAGGGATCCGGCGTTTCCTTGCGGAGGTCCGGTCCAACTGATGCATCCTGGGATGTATCGTCTTTTCTTGCCACGTGGTGCCCCTTGAGCCGCCCACATGGTGGGGTCAGGTGTTGTTCACCGTGTGGTTAGGGAACGCCGTACGGTCTTCTTATCTTCGCACTGTAGTAGGGGTACCCCTGATTCAGGGTACTGACAGTGGCCCCCGGGCCCGCCTCAAGGGAGACTATGAGCCTGCAGGTGGGGCCAAAGTTTGATTGGCGACTGCCATGCTACTCCGGCTCGATCCTGCTGGTGTCGAGTAGTTTATACCTGTAGAGATGGAGCTAGGACTCCTCTTCAAGGCAAATGTAATAATTTTTCCTATTTGTAAGGCACTTTTGAGTACTATTTATCAAGCAGCGTTTAACACTTATCTGTATACCACTTGTCCCTGTTGTGTGTGGTGTTACCGACTCCTCCCTGGAACCTATGCGGCCCTCCTGGGATGTAGGCTCGACATGTCGAGGCTGGATACCAACATACCTAGGAATGAGTTGGCAATGGCCCCCAGGAGACATACTCGACTGGGGTCCGGACCTGCACACAGCTTCGGCTTAGGGAGCATTAGTAGTACACCCATAGGACCCATCATCTGACATTAGCCATCCTTTGATTCGTGCTCGGGACCTGCAGGGTCTAGTGTGGGAAGCTAAGTTGTGTGTCCGGACCTCGTGGGTGGTGGCTCCAAGTACTAGGACACTTGCCGTAGAGTGGTGGAGTGCGCAGGCTCACGGTACAGGACCAGGCTGAGCGGCTACACGGCTCCGGACCACCCCAGGAGGCAAGTGCTCGTTCTCTAGAGCCGGACCCCCAGTTTGTCGGACCCACAGAACTATAGCTCCAAATACTAGGGTACCCGTCACGAAGTGGTGGAGTGTGCAGGCTTTTAGGTACGGAACCAGGCTAAGCGGCCACACAAGCTCCGGACCACCCCATGGAACGGGTTCCCGTTCTTTAGAACTGGCCCCCGGGCTGTCGGGCCTCTCTGCTTTTGTAGAGGGGTCCTAAACTGCAAGCCTAGCTTATTCAATTCAGATGTCACTATGTCAGATGGGATAGGAACTATATGAGTGGGTTAGATAAAAATAAAATCCGGAAACTACAGGATTAGACCATGGGGCATTAGAAAAAATTATCATAGAAGCGCATCTAAGGGGGTAAAGTTTCCCTTCATAACTTTGTCATGCCTAGGTGTAGACCAACAGGCTGAGCTTATGAGGGCGGACCTCACTGGGCTGGTCTACACGTGTGCGTTACCTAGCTAAAAAAGGAGAAAAACTCGACCCCTCAGACTTGCTCCTATGGATAGAACTTACAGAGATGCTCCAGGGTTAGGAAGAGGTACTCCTTCAGTCATAGCAAGATGGTTACTTTTGGGTCGGCGTGTTCCCGGCACCTTGAAGGGCTCTTCCCGATTAGGGGGAAGTTTGTGGAGCCCTTCTAGGTTTGGTACTTGCCGTAGAACCAGGTCCTGACCCTAGGTTCCCATCTGCGTCTGATGATGGAGTCCTACGTCCTGATGCTGCAGCTGCTTCTGCATGGACTTATAAAGTTGGACCCATGGTGGGTCCAGTGGGGTTTTCGGGGGAAGACAGGCTTCAGCCCACGTAGACCGGGGAGTACGGGGTCCCCCTGGTGGCCCGTCTAGTTGTCGCCAGCGGAGTGGGAGTCTCCGGCGAAGACATCCTTCATGTCTCCCTCGGGTGACTGATATTCGAGGTCCTGTTCGGCCGCGACCACCTCGCCGTCGTCAACCCTTTCCTTGCCAGGTCGGCGACGAGGTGGGGAGCCATCCATGGAAGACTGCTCACGCAGCTAGCTGACACGTTTCATGAGGTTGATCATCTCGCGACACTCTGCGGCGCCGTGGCGACCGCTGGGATGCATAGGGCATGAGCCGTTGTTACCCTTCTGTGGCCGTGGGCGTTTGTTGCGATCGCCCCGGCCCCCAGTCGTAGCTGCGACAACCAATGTGGTAGAGTGTGGCTTTTTATAACCGTGCCCCTTCTTTTTTGTTTTTATCGTACTGGAGGACGATACCCGAGCCACCCGTCTGGGTAGCCCTGGTTTGCGGGGACGAGTGTCATGCACAGCCCTCGGCGACTCTGGCGCACTTGTCGGCCAGAGCGAAGAGTGTGGAGATAGTGTCTATGTCATGCGTGGCCAACTTCTCCAACATTTTCTCATCACACACTCCTTGCTGGAAGGCCGTGATGATGGAAGCATCGGAAATACGAGGTATAGTACCTCGTACCCTAGTGAAGCGGGAGATAAACGCCCGGAGGGTCTCTCCGGGCTCCTGCCTCACTGCATGGAGGTGGGCCTCCACGCCGTGTTGCTGGTAAGCGCTGGCGAAGTTCGCTATGAACCGCGCGCAGAGCTCTTCCTAGGAGTAGATTGATCCTGGAGGGAGGTTCATGAGCCAAGTCTGGGCAGGGCCAGACAGGGCGACATGAAAATATGTCGCCATCACAACGATGTTTCCTCCTGCGACTGCGATAGCGGTGACATACACCTGCAAAAACGTCATACTTTTCTAGCAAGTGTGGTCGGAACTTAGATGGCCAGGACGCCGTGCGGAGATGATCCGCGAGAGAGACGCAGCCCACGCCGGCCAAGGGGACACCTGCCCAGGACCGAGCACTTCCTAGGGTTTGCGGCGCCACCCCCAACGAAGTCTTGGTCAAGGTTGCGGCCCTCGATGTTTTGCCGGCGCTCACGCGCCGTCTCTAAGGAGGCCCAAGCGTCCTCTCCCGCGCGCCTGCGGTTGAGTTCGGCCCGGAGGTCGTTGGTCTGTGCGCCTCTCACTGAGGGTGAGCGCACAGACGCCGATGCCTCATGTTGGCGCCGGGATGACCGTGGCCTCGACCTGGTCGAGGTAGAATGCGCCATGCCGAGCAGCCGGTCGACGTTGTCCCGCCACTGCTTCATGGCCCCTGGTGAGGCCGTGGAGCTAGGAGGGTGGCGTAGCAGCTCTCTGGCTGCAGACAACGCCTTAGACACTGTCGTTGACGGAGTCTGGGACGCCTGTGCAGGCGTGTGCTGCCGCGTAGCGTGTACAGCGACAGCCCCAGACATAGGGCGGTCGGGTGCTCGTGGCGTGGAGGACGCAACTTCTTCCTCCACCACAAAATCTTCCGAAGTGTTGGTGCGGTGCTCGGTGATTTGCACCATCATGCTGAGCGAGGAAAACAAGCAAAAACCTAAAGCCTAGCCCCCTACCTGGCGCGCCAAATGTCGGAGAGGAATTCTCCAGCCGGGTGGTGGAATGCACGCGCCCTAGATCCTAAGATGAGGAGGGGCCTAAGCGTTTTGCCTATTTGCTAAATCGGTGGATGAACACACAAGAACACGCAAGAGTTTAGAGTGGTTCGGGCCGCCGGAGCGTAATACCCTACTCCACTATGTGTTGTATTGCTTGAGGGCTTCAGGGTTGTCCTGGATGACTTGGGTCTAAGCCTAAAGATTGAGCTTGTGTTGTAACGTCGCATGCCTCCCCTTTTATATCCAAAGGGGGACATGTACAAGAATACTGAGCCCCGACATGTGGGCCTAGGAACATAACAGATATAGTACTCATAACTACTGATGCTTGCCGCTGGAGCAATCTTCTTGCGCCCTGACATCCAGGATCTGCGTAGCATTGGCGTGCAGGGGAAGCTTCTCGTATCAGGGATGATGAGCACAGTGCACCGCGCAGCACAGGCACACTGTTTGATAAGACTGGACAGGTGCGCTGCCTGCAGGGTAGCCCTAGCGCCGCCTGCCATCGGAGTGGATGGGGCGCAATAAATGCTGAGGGGGCATATCGCCTGTCAGCAGGGTGGACTGGCGGCGCGTCCTCTCCGCAATAAATGCGGAGACCACGTAGTCTAGTGGCCTTACGTCAGGCTCCGCCTGCTGGCTTACATCATGGGCAACAGGCCTCGTGGCAGCATCGGGTCTCCGCCCAGGCGGGGAGCACAAGCGCACAGGATAAGGCCTAGACACGTGTCAGCACCGGGCCCTTGCTTCTGCCAGGGTATCCTCTGTCCTGGGACCTTGCTGTGGCCCGGACCTTACTTGGAGGGATCTGGACCCATCCATGGGACCTGGCATGCTTACTCGGGAGTCCTGGGTCGTAATCGGAGGTCCGGGTCGTGCGTACAGGGGTCCAGCGTTTCCTTGCGGAGGTCCGGCCCAACTGATGCATCCTGGGATGTATCGTCTTTTCTTGCCACGTGGTGCCCCTTGAGCCGCCCACATGGTGGGGTCGGGTGTTGTTCACCGTGTGGTTAGGGAACGTCGTACGGTCTTCTTATCTTCGTAATGTAGTAGGGGGTACCCCTGATTCAGGGTACTGACAAATTGTATATTTTATTAGTAAGATTTAACTGATGCATATTACATTACCAGAAGCCACTACTTTGACCAAAACTATGCATGCATATTACCATTCTTCTTGTTTATTCTTGCCTAATTTCTCGCTCAAAGTTACTATTGTCTATAGTTTCTTGTTGTTCAATTAAGCATTGTTTCATGTCTGCTTATGAGCTCTTGGTGTCTTGATGATGACCATGATAAGACACTTCACAAACCTGTATCTTTTTGCATGCTCTAATTTAGTTACCTTGTTTTGTTTCTATATAATCATGACCAACTAATTTTTGATTTTGTTAGCTATATATATGTTTCTGTAGCTGTTGCAAGGAGACAAGGGATGGAGCTATCTAGTACTAAATAGAAGCTATTCAAAGGAAAGTCAAGATGATCATAGTCATTGTTGTGTTAATGTTTTAGGCAAGCCAAGTACTATTTTTTGTTATGAGTATGTGAAACATATGTTAAATTTGTGAAACATATGTTAATGTTTTGGACATGCCAAGTACTTGCTATACACATGTGTTTGATTTTGCTATTCACAATTATTACTGCATCTACTAAGTGTGGAATTCATGTATTGTATATTCAAATGTGGCTAAGATGTTAAGCGGATACGAGCAAACGGATCTTGGTTGCTGACTGCTAAACAGCAGCAAGGGAGGGCAGCCCCGTTGGACGGTGCCCACCCACGGAATCTAGGTAGCAGGGATTTTGCCCCTGGGTGGCGGACTCCCCTGGGTTCCCCAGCCCCAGCTACCAAAGGAGCCCTTAGTCTCTTTTAGTCACCCCCTTGGTGACTAAAGAACTAAAGTTTAGTCACCCTAAACCAAACGGGCCTAAATAATCTATAAACAGTGCATTATACAATATAATATAATATTTTTACATGGTTATATATATAATTTATTGGCCATAACCTTAGAGTTCTTTGGTCCCTTTATACTTGGGCTATGTGCACCCAACTCAAAAGCAGCGAAGAAGCCCACACATGTACTAAAATCTGAATTAAATCTTTGAACTTAAGACTTGCCATTTCAGGAATCAACGAAGCGTCCTAAAATTGTAGGGTTAAAGTCTTGTTTTTGAATTACATTAATCTGGATTGCTATAATTCAATGATCTAGGATGTTTGGATTGCCTAGAGATTATTTTACGTAACTACTATAATCAAAATGTAATCCAAATATGTCAATACAGACCCTAATAGATCTGAACCCCATTGATTTTATAAATAACATGTGAGATGCAGCAAGCCAGGAACCATGGAGACGAAGGGATGCTGACAATGGAAGAGGATACACTGTTCAATCTTCAGTACATGCACCTTCACCAGTCCGGTATAACCTTCGGTGCACCACTAGAATGTGCTTTCATGTTTCTTTACTTGGGCTTTTTTTAATCGTGTGTCTTAGACTCTTACATGATCTTCTAAGGTCTTCAATGAGTCTTGTAATGCCTTTGCTTTAAGGCGATGATCTTCGAGATCACCTCGTTGTTAATGCTAAATAGCACAAGCCTTATGGGCTATGCCCAATATGTGTGCTTTGCAAGAAACCACATGTCATAGAAGTAAAATTTAAGGAGCACTACATGGATTCTCTTAAGAAGGTACTCGGGTGATGCTTGATTCTACTTAGCAATGACATGAAGATTCAAGAAAACTTCAAAGTTCAACCACGAAGAGCTTGGGATGCTTGACAAGTCAAGATCCTAACGATTCCCCATAGAGCCAACTACCTGGTCAGGAGATGGGCCAATCCATATATTGCTAAGGAGACATAGCATAAAATGGCATGGATTTCACAACAAGCAAACTAATATAGTCGACTAAGGAAAGATTATCTTTATAATAGAATTATAATTATTTTATCCTAACATACTAGGATTAGAATCATGCACCTACCCCCTGGACTATATAAAGAGATGTAGGACTAGTATTCCCCTTCTAACAGGTTATACAGAAATAATCCAAAACAAGATAATTCCACACATATAACATAGGATATTTTGTTATTCAGCGGTCTGAACATATCTAAAATCATTGTCTTGCATTCACCGCCGAGTTTGTTTTTTTTGCCAAAGTTCACCAATCTTTTACTCCAAGTAACCTAGTAACAAGTTTACCGGTCATCACACGCCAACAATATTTTCTTAGATGTTTGTTGTTTGTATGTGACACACATAAATCATATCGTCACAATGTAGTTTACTTCCCACAATGCCATCACACAGCTTCTTATCATGTTTGTGACCCTAAACTCACTACCCATACTCATACGAGTTTGAACAATGTGTGTCCAACAATGGTGTAGAGTATATACGATTCCATTATGTATGAGAATAGATTACATGATTGATGAAAGGGAAATAGGGTTAACCATTTCCTACAATTAATTTTGGTGGTTGAGTGTCCAACACAAACACATGGACTAACTAGTTTGCTCTAGAATACAATATTATAGGTGCATAAGGTTCAACACAAACCAATAAAAGATTCAAGTTAGGGACAAAATTGAACCGGAACAAAGACTTGAGTGTGTTGTGTACTGGCGCACCGGACTGTCCGGTGTGCCACCGGACAGTGTCCGGTGCACCATGTCCATACGAAGGTGAACCAGCCACTCTCGGGAAAAATGGGCCGCGCTTCGCTATAATTCGTCGGACTGTCCGGTGTGCCACCAGAATGTCCAGTGAGTCAGCGGGCAACGACTATCTGAAAGGGAAATGTGCCCTTGGGCCATTTCTATTATATTTTGGTGATTAAGTGACCAACACATAGTGAGTGAGTTATTATGTGCCAAATGAAGAGAGAAGTGCAAATCATGTAACAAGGTACGTTTCTAGACTTAGTACATTGTTTTAAGTACTAACATATATTGTCTAAGTGCTAAAAACAGGAGAAAAGAAATTGGAAAAGAGTTGGCAATGTACAACCAACTACAGCTCGGTCTGGGTGCACCG
The DNA here is from genome assembly GCA_029449295.1 of Zea luxurians. Lineage (NCBI taxonomy): Eukaryota > Viridiplantae > Streptophyta > Magnoliopsida > Poales > Poaceae > Zea > Zea luxurians. The sequence goes on along the minus strand of JAOPSE010000082.1, from coordinate 8,234,754 downwards.
GACTGTCCGGTGGTGCACCGGACAGTGTCCGGTGCGCCAGGCCAGCCTCCGGTGAACAGGCCACTCTCGAGAGAATTTGGCAGCGTACGGCTATGATTCACCGGACTGTCCGGTGGTGCACCGGACTGTCCGGTGAGCCAACGGTCGCCAGCGCAACGGTCGGCCGCGCAATCCGTGGGTGACGTGTGGCCCGTGCCAACAGTCGGCAAGGGGCACCGGACAGTGTCCGGTGCGCCAACTGCCACGGCACTGCAACGGTCATCAGCGCCAAAAAAGGAAACAGATCCGCACCGGACTGTCTACAGTGACTGTCCGGTGCGCCACTCGACAGAAGGCAACTTTGGCTTCCTTGTTGGCCTCCAACGGCTTCTAGCTGCCTTGGGGCTATAAAAGGGACCCCTAGGCGCATGGAGGAGTCACCCAAGCATTCACTAAGCATTCTAAGTCCTCCACACTCCGTCTCCACGCACTTGATCAATTGTGTTAGTGATTTGAGCTCTGTTCTAGTTGTGAACTCTTTATGCTTCATTTTGAGCTCGAATCTTGGCTTGTGTGCGTGTGTGTGTACTGCGGATTTGTGTGTGTTGCTTCCCAACCTTACTCTTGTGCTTTCATTGTGATCTTTGTTGTGAGGGCGAGAGACTCCAACTTGTGTAGATTCCTCGCAAACGGGAAAAAGAGATAAGAAAGAAAAGTCGTGGTATTCAAGTTGATCATTGGATCACTTGAAAGGGGTTGAGTGCAACCCTCGTCCATTGGGACGCCATAACGTGGAAGTAGGCAAGTGCTACTTGGCCGAACGACGGGATAAAATCATGTGTCTCTTGTGATTGCCTTCTTATTGATTGTCTGTGTTCGCAAGAGCTCATAGACTTGATTGACTTGCACTAACATCTTTATAATCAAGTTTGTGGAATTTAGTGTTGAATTTTACAGGATCACCTATTCACCCCCCTCTAGGTGCTCTCAATTGGTATCAGAGCCGTTCTCTTCACGTAAGGGACTAATCGCTCGAAGAGATGGATCCTAAGGGAAAGGGGATGGTGGTCAACGATAAGGAGAAGGAGTCCATCTTCAACGAGCCAAGTGACGATAAGCCCACTGACTCTGGCTCAAGTCACAAGAAGAAGGACGGGAAGAAGAAGAGACGTATCAAGAAGATCATCTACTACGACAGTGATGAATCTTCTTCTTTACCAAGAGACGACAACAATGATTCAAAGAAACCGGTTAATCAAAACTTTTCATTTGATTATTCTCGTATTCCTTTCAATTCCAATGCTCATTTGCTTTCAATTCCTCTTGGTAAACCTCCACACTTTGATGGAGAGGACTACTCTTTTTGGAGTCACAAAATGTGTAGTCACTTATTTTCTCTCCATCCTAGTATTTGGGAGATAGTTGAAAATGGAATGCAATTTGATAGTACGGATAACCCTATATTTATTAACGAGCCAATTCATAAAAATGCACAAGCTACCACTGTTTTGCTAGCATCTTTGTGCAGGGATGAGTACAACAAGGTGAGCGGCTTGGACAACGCCAAGCAAATCTGGGACACCCTCAAAATATCACATGAGGGAAACGACGCCACCATGATCACCAAAATGGAGTTGGTGGAAGGCGAACTGGAAAGGTTCGTGATGATCAGGGGAGAGGAGCCAACACAAACGTACAACAGGCTCAAGAGCCTGGTCAATAGATTAGGAGCTATGGAAGCACAAGATGGACGGACCACGATGTCATCCGACTTATGCTCAAGTCTTTTACTGTTATTGACCCTCATCTTGTGAATCTCATCCGTGAAAATCCCAGGTACACAAAGATGACGCCCGAGGAGATACTCGGAAAATTTGTGAGCGGGCGCATGATGGTCAAGGAGGCAAGGTATGTTGATGATGCATTAAACGGCCCAATGCCCATCTACGAGCCGCAACCCGTTGCGCTCAAGGCAACAAGCAGTAGGGAGGCGCTACCAAGCAAGGTGGCACAAGTTGAGGCTGCCGGGCTAAACGAAGATGAGATGGCCCTAATCATTAAGCGCTTCAAGACCGCATTAAAAGGACGCAAGGAGCACCCTAACAAGAACAAGGCAAAGGGAAAGCGCTCCTGCTTTAAATGCGGTAAGACTGGTCACTTTATAGCAAACTGTCCCGATAATGCTAGTGACCAGGAACAAGAAAAGAGCGGGAAGAGGGAGAAGAAGAAGGCCTACAAGAAGGCGAAGGGTGAGGCGCACCTTGGCAAAGAATGGGATTCAGACTGCTATTCATCCGACTCCGACGATGAAGGATTGGCAGCCTCGGCCTTCAACAAATCGTCACTCTTCCCCAACGAACGCCACACTTGCCTCATGGCCAAGGAAAAGAAGGTAAGTGTTCGAGATACCCCTAAATATACAACTTCAAGTGATGATGATTCTAGTGATAATGAAGTAGATTATACTGATTTATTTAAGGATTTAGATAGAGCAAAGGTAGATAAAATCAATGAGTTAATTGATGCTTTGAATGAAAAAGATAGATTGTTAGAAAAGCAAGAAGATATTTTATATGAGGAGCATGATAAGTTTGTTAGTGTGCAAAAATCTCTTGCTTTAGAGATTAAAAGGAATGAAATGCTATCTTCTGAATTATCTGCTTGCCATGAAACTGTATCTAGTTTAAAGAGTGTTAATGATGATTTAAATGCTAAGTTAGAAAAAGCAAATAAATCTAGTTCTTGTGTAGAACATGTTTCCATTTGTAATAGGTGTAAGGATTTTGATGTTCATGCTTGTGTTGAACACCTTACTTCTATTACCAAATTAAATGATGAGGTGGCAAGTCTTAATGCTCAACTTAAGACTTGCTAAATTAATTTTGATCAATTAAAATTTGCTAGGGATGCCTACACCGTGGGTAGACACCCCTCTATTAAGTATGGACTTGGTTTTCAAAAGGAAACCAAGAACTTAACAAGCCAAAAGGCTCCCATTCCCAACAAGGAGAAAGGGAAGGCCCCTATGGCAAATAGTAATAAAAGGAATCATGCTTTCATTTATAATGATAGTAAATTTTCTAGAAATGCTCATAGGAGTTATGATGCTTTTGATTCACATGCTACGTCTGCTTCAAGTTCTAATTTTAATGGTAGGCCTAGGAGAAATTTTGTGTCTCATGCTCCTAGGAAAATGTGTAATAAACCTACTACTGTCTTTCATGCTTCCAACACTACGTTTGTACTTTCATGTAAAAATGAAAAAGTGGTTGCTAGAAAATTAGGATCCAAATGCAAAGGAGACAAGGCTTGCATTTGGGTACCAAACATTATTGTGACTAACCTTGTAGGACCCAACAAGAGTTGGCTACCTAAAACCCAAGCCTAATTTGCCTTGCAGGTTTATGCATCCGGGGGCTCAAGCTAGATTATCAACAGCAGATGCACAAACCACATGATGGGGGAGAAGAATATGTTCACCTCCTACGTCAAGAACAAGGATTCTCAGGATACAATCATATTTGGAGATGGGAATCAAGGCAAGGTCAAAGGTTTGGGAAAAAATAGCCATCACAAGCGAGCACTGTATTTCCAATGTATTTTTAGTAGAGTCGCTAGGCTATAATCTCCTGTCTGTAAGTCAATTGTGCCACATGGGCTACAATTGTTTGTTTACAAAGGTTGATGTATCTATCTTTAGAAGGAGTGATGGTTCATTAGCGTTTAAGGGTGTACTCGATGGCAAACTCTAGATGCATGCTTAATCGCTAAGACTAGTATGGGCTGGCTGTGGCATCGCCGTCTAGCACATGTTGGGATGAAGAACCTTCACAAACTTCTAAAAGGAGAGCATGTGTTAGGACTAACCAATGTCTGTTTCAAAAAAGATAGACCTTGTGCAGCTTGTCAGGCAGGAAAATAGGTGGGAAGCACTCATCACAACAAGAATGTGATGACTACATCAAGACCACTGGAGCTTCTTCACATGGACCTCTTCGGACCCGTCGCCTACCTTAGCATCGGGGGAAGTAAGTATGGTCTAGTAATTGTTGATGATTTTTCCCACTTCACTTGGGTATTCTTTTTGCAGGATAAATCAGAAACCCAAGGGACCCTCAAGCGCTTTCTAAGGAGGGCTCAAAACGAATTTGAGCTCGAGGTGAAAAAGATAAGGAGCGACAACGGGTCTGAGTTCAAGAACTTACAAGTTGAGGAATATCTTGAGGAGGAAGGTGTCAAGCATGAGTTCTCTGCCCCCTACACACCATAGCAAAATGGTGTGGTAGAGAGGAAGAACAGGATGCTTATCGACATGGCGAGGACGATGCTTGGAGAATTCAAGACGCCTGAGCGGTTCTGGTCAGAAGCTGTGAACACAGCTTGCCACGCCATAAACCGGCTCTACCTACATCGCCTCCTCAAGAAGACCTCCTACGAACTACTTACCGGTAACAAACCCAATGTTTCCTACTTTCGTGTATTTGGGAGCAAATGCTACATATTGGTGAAGAAAGGTAGACATTCCAAATTTGCTCCCAAAGCTGTAGAAGGGTTTTTACTAGGGTATGACTCAAATACAAGGGCGTATAGAGTCTTCAAAAAATCATCGAGTTTGGTTGAAGTCTCTAGCAACGTTGTATTTGATGAGACTAATGGCTCTCCAAGAGAGCAAGTTGATCTTGATGATGTAGATGAAGCTGATGTTCCAATGGATGCAATACACACGATGGCGATAGGTGACGTGCGACCACAGGAACAACAAGAGCAAGATCAGCCTTCTTCCTCAACAATGGTGCACCCCCAACTCAAGATGATGGACAGGTTCCTCAAAAAGAGACGTGTGATCAAGGGGGAGCACAAGAAGAGCAAGTTTTGGAGGAAGAAGCACCACGGGCCCCTCCAACTCAAGTCCGAGCGATGATCCAACGACATCACCCCGTCGATCAGATACTGGGTGACATAAGCAAGGGAGTAACAACTCGCTCACGTCTAGCTAATTTTTGTGAGCATTACTCGTTTGTCTCTTCTATTGAGCCTTTCAGGGTAGAAGAGGCCTTGAAGGATCCGGATTGGGTGTTGGCCATGCAGGAAGAGCTCAACAACTTCAAGAGAAATGAAGTTTGGAGCCTGGTGCCACGTCCAAAGCAAAATGTTGTGGGAACCAAGTGGGTGTTCCGCAACAAGCAAGATGAGCACGGGGTGGTGACAAGAAACAAGGCTCGACTTGTGGCAAAAGGTTATGCCCAAGTCGCAGGTTTGGATTTCGAGGAGACTTTCGCTCCTGTGGCTAGGCTAGAGTCTATTCGAATATTATTAGCCTATGCCGCTCACCACTCTTTCAGGCTGTTTCAAATGGATGTGAAGAGTGCTTTCCTCAACAGACCAATCAAGGAGGAGGTGTATGTGGAACAACCCCCTGGCTTTGAGGATGACAGGTACCCCGACCATGTGTGTAAGCTCTCTAAGGCGCTCTATGGACTTAAGCAAGCCCCAAGAGCATGGTATGAATGCCTTAGAGATTTCTTGATTGCTAATTCTTTCAAGGTTGGGAAAGTTGATCCCACTCTTTTCACTAAGACTTGTGACGGTGATCTTTTTGTGTGCCAAATTTATGTCGATGACATAATATTTGGTTCTACTAACCAAAAGTCTTGTGAGGAGTTTAGCAGGGTGATGACTCAAAAATTTGAGATGTCGATGATGGGCGAGTTGAACTACTTTCTTGGGTTCCAAGTGAAGCAACTCAAGGATGGCACCTTCATCTCCCAAACGAAGTACACACAAGACCTTCTCAAGCGGTTTGGGATGAAGGACGCCAAGCCCGCAAAGACGCCTATGGGAACTGACGGGCACGTCGACCTCAACAAAGGAGGTAAGTCCGTTTATCAAAAGGCATACCAGGCTATGATAGGGTCATTACTTTATTTATGTGCTAGTAGACCGAATATTATGCTTAGCGTATGCATGTGTGCTAGATTTCAATCGGACCCCAAGGAATGTCACCTTGTGACCGTTAAGCGAATCCTTATATATTTAGTTGCTACGCCTTGCTTCGAGATCTGGTATCCAAAGGGGTATACCTTTGACTTAATTGGATATTCAGACTCTGATTATGCTGGATGCAAGGTTGATAGGAAGAGTACATCAGGGACGTGCCAATTCCTAGGAAGGTCCCTAGTGTCTTGGAGTTCAAAGAAACAAACCTTCTTTGCCCTATCCACCATTAAGGCCGAGTATGTTGCCGCAGGACAGTGTTGCGCGCAACTACTTTGGATAAGGCAAACCCTCCGGGACTTTGGCTATAATCTGAGCAAAGTCCCACTCCTATGTGACAATGAGAGTGCAATCCGCATGGCGGATAATCCTGTTGAACACAGCCGCACTAAGCACATAGACATCTGGCATCACTTTTTGAGAGACCACCAGCAAAACGGAGATATCGAGGTGTTCTATATTAGCACCGAGAACCAGCTAGCCGATATCTTTACCAAGCCATTAGATGAGAAAACCTTTTGCAGGTGGTCTCTCAAAAAGTGATGCCAGATGTCTATGTGCTTAGTAACTTGGATTGATTAATAGCATACATGTGTTTTATGCCAGATGTCTTTACCAAGCCAATATCTTTACCAAGCCAATTAGCATACATGTGTTTTATGCTATTAATCAATCCAAGTTACGCGAATCTAAGACATTTAGCTCACCGAGAACCAGGCTGCGTAGTGAGCTAAATGTCTTAGATTCGCGTAACTTGGATTGATTAATAGCATACATGTGTTTTATGCCTTTGATCAAGTTATTTTATGCAATTTGTTGATTATTTATGGTGCTCAAGTTGTGCAAGGGATCCCCGAACCTCACAAGTGCAACAACTTGACCCTTTGAGACTAACCTTTGTGTTTGAGTTACTTGATGTAGTCTCAAAGGTGCATTGAAAGGGAAAGGTGAACTTGGACCATGTAAAGACTTCCACTGCACTCCGGTATTAGTGTACTTAACTCTAAGTTCATTCTTATGCTCTTATTGCCTTTTTGCTCTTAATTGACAAATTTTGGTGAGGCGATGGGGTTAAAGGGCCAAAAATGATCCTGTTTTGGTGCTTGATGCCAAAGGGGGAGAAATTAAGGCCAAAGCAAATGGATCAGCTACCACTTGAGAATTTTGAAAAGAGTAGAGTTAGAATTTTTGATTTGTCCAAAAAAACTCTTATTGCAAAATTTGGTCTCTTGTGGGGGAGAATTTATGATTATGGGATAAAGGGGGAGTTTTTGGCACTTGATCAAATTTTTCCATCAAAATATCTCTCTTTGTGCCTAAACAAGTGTGTTTGACTTAGAGATAGGAAAATAAATTTGATTTGCAAAAACAAACCAAGTGGTGGCAAAGAATAATCCAAATATGCCAAATTTGAGTCAAAAACAATTTGGTCTTCAATTTGAATCGATGTTGCATGTTTTGCATTGTTTTTGATGTGTTGGCATAAATCACCAAAAAGGGGGAGATTGAAAGGGAAATGTGCCCTTGGGCCATTTCTATTATGTTTTGGTGATTAAGTGACCAACACATAGTGAGTGAGTTATTATGTGCCAAATGAAGAGAGAAGTGCAAATCATGTAACAAGGTATGTTTCTAGACTTAGTACATTGTTTTAAGTACTAACATATATTGTCTAAGTGCTAGAAACAGGAGAAAAGAAATTGGAAAAGAGTTGGCAATGTACAGCCAACTACAGCTCGGTCTGGGTGCACCGGACTATCCGGTGGTGCACCGGACAGTGTCCAGTGTGCCAGGCCAGCCTCCGGTGAACAGGACACTCTCAGGAGAATTTGGCGGTGTACGGCTATAATTCACCGGACTGTCCGGTGAGCCAACGGTCGCCAGCGCAACGGTCGGCGGTGCAATCCGCAGGCGACGCGTGGCCCGCGCCAACGGTTGGCAGGGGGCACCGGACAGTGTCCGGTGCGCCAACTACCACAGCGCTGCAACGGTCATCTGCGCCAGAAAAGGAAATAGATCCGCACCGGACTGTCTACAGTGACTGTCCGGTGGCGCACCGGACTGTTCGGTGCGCCACCCGACAGAAGGCAACTTTGGCCTTCCTTGTTGGCCTCCAATGGCTCCTAGCTGCCTTGGGGCTATAAAAGGGACCTCTAAGCGCATGGAGGAGTCACCCAAGCATTCACTAAGCATTCTAAGTCTTCCACACTCCGTCTCCGCGCACTTGATCAATTGTGTTAGTGATTTGAGCTCCGATCTAGTTGTGAACTCTTTGTGCTTCATTTTGAACTCGAATCTTGGCTTGTGTGCATGTGTGTGAACTGCGGATTTGTGTGTGTTGCTTCCCAACCTTACTCTTGTGCTTTCATTGTGATCTTTGTTGTAAGGGCGAGAGACTCCAACTTGACTAAGGAAGGCAAGAAAAAGAAGGTACATTCTAGAGCCACCCCCAAATATACAACATCTAGTGATGAGGATAGCTCTAGTGAAAAATAAAGATGATTTACTTACTCTTTTTGCCAACCACAGCATGGAACAAAAGAAAAAATTAAATGAATTAATAGAAGCTATTCATGAGAAGGATGATCTCTTGGAAAGCCAAGAGGACTTCCTTATTAAAGAAAACAAAAACATGTTAAGTTGAAGAATGCTTATGCTTAGGAAGTAGAAAAATGTGAAAACTTGACTAAGGAGCTTAGCATTTGCCATGATTCAATTATCAGTCTTAGAAATGAAAATGCTAGTTTAAATGCTAAGATTGATGAATTGAATATTTGCAATGATAAAATTTCTAGTCTTAGAACTGAAAATGATAGTTTGATTTCTAAGATTGAAAAATTGAATGTTTGCAAAGATTCTATTTCCTGTCTCAGAATTGAGAATGCTAGATTAAACTCTAAGATGGAAGAATTAAATGCTTGCAAACCCTCTACATCTACTGTTGAGCATGTTTCTATTTGCACTAGATGTAGAGATGTTAATGTAGAAGCTATTGATGATCACCTTGCCATGATTAGGAAACAAAATGATCATATAGCTAAATTAGATGCTAAAATTGCCGAGCATGAGCTCGAAAATGAAAATTTTAAATTTGCTCGTAGCATGCTTTATAATGAGAGACGCCCTGACATTAAGGATGGCATTGGTTTCCAACAGGGGAGCACTGTCAAGCTTAATGCCCCTAAAAGATTGTCTAATTTTGTTAAGGGTAAGGCTCCCATGGTTTAGGATAATGAAGGCTACATTTTATACCCTGCAAATTATCCCGAGCACAAAATTAGGAAGATTCATGCTAGGAAATATCATTTTGTTTCTTATCATGCTTTTATGTATAAGAATGAGGCATCTAGCTCTAGGCACACTACTCATATTAAATTACCTAGAAAGAAAATTCCTGCTGCATCAAATGAGCATAACATTTCATTTAAGACTTTTTGTGCATCTTATGTTTTAACTAACAAATCAGGCAAAGTAGTTGCCAAATATGTTGGGGGCAAACACAAGAGTCCAAAGACTTGTGTTTGGGTACCCAAGGTGCTTGTTTCTAATGTGAAAGGACCCAAGACCGTTTGGATACCTAAGAACAAGGCCTAAATTTGTTTTGCAGGTTTATGCATCTGGGGGCTCAAGTTGGATAATTGACAGCGGATACACAAAGGGGAGAAAAGAATGTTCTCCTCCTACGAGAAAAATGAAGATCCCCAATGAGCTATCACATTCGGGGATGGAAATCAAGGTTTGGTCAAAGGTTTTGGTAAAATTGCTATATTACCTGATCATTCTATTTCCAATGTTTTTCTTATAGATTCATTAGATTACAATTTTCTTTCCGTTTCTCAATTATGCAAAATGGGCTAGAACTGTCTTTTTAGTGATATTGGTTTTACTGTCTTTTGAAGAAGTGATGATTCAATAGCATTTAAGGGAGTGTTAGAGGGTCAGCTATATTTAGTTGATTTTAATGATAACAAAGTTGAACTTGACACTTGCTTAATTGCTAAGACTAATATGGGTTGGCTCTGGCATCGCCGACTTGCCCATGTTGGGATGAAGAATCTTCACAAGTTTCTAAAGGGAGAACACATTTTAGGACTAACAAATGTTCATTTTGAGAAAGTCAGGGTTTGTAGCGCATGCCAAGCAGGAAAGCAAGTTGGCGCTCATCATCCACACAAAAACATAATGATGACGGACAGGCCGCTGGAGCTACTCCACATTTTTATTCGTCCCAATAGCTTACATAAGCATCGGCGGGAGTAAGTACTTTCTAGTTATTGTGGATGATTATTCTCGCTTCACTTGGGTATTTTTCTTGCAGGAAAAATCACAAACTCAAGAGACCTTAAAAGGATTCTTGAGATGGGCTCAAAATGAGTTCGGATTGAGAATCAAAAAGATAAGAAGCGACAATGGGACGGAGTTCAAGAATTCTCAAATCGAAGGATTTCTTGAGGATGAGGGCATCAAGCATGAGTTCTCTTCTCCCTACACACCTCAACAAAATAGTGTAGTGGAGAGGAAGAATAGAACTTTACTGGACATGGCAAGAACCATGCTTGATGAGAACAAGACACCGGACCGGTTTTGGGCGGAAGCAATCAACACTGCTTGCTACTCCATCAACCGGTTATATCTTCACTGAATCCTCAAGAAGACATCATACGAACTCCTAACCGGTAAAAAGCCCTATGTTTCATATTTTAGAGTCTTTGGGAGTAAATACTTTATTCTTGCTAAAAGAGGTAGAAAATCTAAATTTGCTCCTAAGGCTGTAGAAGGCTTTTTACTAGGATATGACTCAAACACAAGGGCATATAGAGTCTTCAACAAATCCACTGGATTAGTTGAGGATTCTTGTGACATTGTGTTTGATGAGACTAATGGCTCCCAAGTGGAGCAAGTTGATCTTGATGAACTAGATGATGAAGAGGCTTCGTGCGTCGCACTAAGGAACATGTCCATTGGGGATGTGTGCCCTAAGGAATTCGAAGAGCATACACAAGCACAAGATCAACTGTCATCTTCCAACCAAGCATCTCCACCAACCCAAGATGAGGATCAGGCTCAAAATGATGAAGATGAAGATCAAGAGGATGAGCCACCTCAAGAGGAGGACAATGATCAAGGGGTAGATAAAGAAAAAGAAGACAAGGAAGATGATCAAGAAATACAGGGTCAAAGACCGCCACACCCAAGAGTCCGTCAAGCGATTCAAAGAGATCACCCCGTCAACTCCATCCTTGGTGATATTCATAAGGGGGTAACCACTAGATCTTGAGTTTCTCATTTTTGTGAACATTACTCTTTTGGTTCCTCTATTGAGCCATACAGTGTAGAGGATGCACTAAGAGATCCGGATTGGGTGCTGGCTATGCAAAAGGAGCTCAACAACTTCACGAGGAATGAGGTATGACATTTAGTTCCACGTCCTAATCAAAATGTTGTAGGTACCAAATGGGTATTCCGTAACAAGCAAGATGAGCATGGTGTGGTGATAAGGAACAAAGCCCGACTTGTGGCCAAAGGGTATTCACAAGTTGAAGGTTTGGATTTCGATGAAACTTATGCACCCGTAGCTAGGCTTGAGTCAATTCGTATATTACTTGCCTATGCTACTTACCATGGCTTTAAGCTCTACCAAATGGACGTGAAAAGTGGCTTCCTCAATGGACCAATCAAGGAAGAGGTCTATGTTGAGCAACCTTCTGACTTTGAAGATAGTGAGTACCCTAACTATGTTTATAAACTCTCAAAGGCGCTTTATGGGCTCAAGCAAGCCCCAAGAGCATGGTATGAATACCTGAGAGATTTTCTTATCACTAATGGCTTCAAAGTCGGAAAAGCCAATCCTACTCTCTTTACTAAAACTGTTGCAAAAGATTTGTTTGTATGCCAAATTTATGTTGGTGACATCATATTTGGGTCTACTAACAAGTCTACTTGTGAAGAGTTTAGTAGGATCATGATACAAAAATTTGAGATGTCAATGATGGGGGAGTTGAAGTATTTCCTAGGATTACAAATCAAGCAACTCCAGGATGGCACCTTCATCTGCCAAACGAAGTACACTCAAGACATACTTAAGAAGTTTGGAATGAAGGATGGCAAACCCATCAAGACACCTGTTGGGGGTATGCTTCGTAGCCGAAGATCCTAAAGAAAGAAAAAACCTTCGGCAGATCCTCTCAAGAGCAGCGCTGAAGCTATCGCCTATAAAGCTTCGGCACAGTGACATGCCTCAAGACGAAGGGGTGAACCGACTTAAAGATGAAATGACCTAAAAGACCCATAATGTTCTGTGTCATTATTGTAGTCGATTGTAAAGGGGATAAATGTAATTTTACACAGGCTATGCCCTGTGCCTATAAATAGGTGAATAGTACCCCTGTAGTGTTCACGCAATCTTGTAATCGCCAACACATTACGCTGGAATTATTGCTTTCTATCAAGGCGAAGGTATAAATGTACCTAAATATTATGTTTTAATATTTAGGTTTGTATAATAAAATATATGAATAATATTATTTATTTTCGGTATATCTTTCTCTAATGTTTTATATTTCATATTTCATTTCACATTGTTTCATAAGTCTGATCACGAAGGTGTGACCTTCGTGATATTTTGCTCATGACCTTCGTCCAAAGTTCATTAAATCCTTGAGGAGATAATGCTTTAGCGGACGAAGAGCATTAATATTTAACATTTTATGTTGCCTTGTTCTTAATTCGAAGCATTTGAGAACAAGTCCCCAACATTGGCGCCCACGACCGGTGAACTCACTTCCACTTTTTGAGCTGATGGCTTCGTTCAACAACCAAGCTAGAGCTGCTTCGACTACGAAGCTGGTACTCCTGATAACAGGCGGTTCATGCTCAGAGCCGGCCAACAAGAAGCAGAAGAAGGAGGCACAGAGAAGGGTACAGCATGTCGGGGTGCAGGGACCCTTCATCAAGTCGAGATGGTTCCACATTCCAATTACCTTCTCCCAAGAGGACCTTCAGCTCAAGGATTACCCTCACAATGATGCTATGGTTATTTCTTGTGTTATCAAAGGATTTCTGGTCCATAATGTTCTGGTCGATATAGGTAGTGCAGCGGATATTATATTTGCTAAGGCCTTCAGACAGATGCAAGAGCCAGAGGATAAGATTCATGATGCTACACACCCTCTTTGTGGCTTCGGAGGAAGACAAATTGTAGCGCTCGGCAAGATCACGATGCCAGTGACCTTCAGATTTGTCAACAATACAAGGACTGAGCAAGTTGTGTTTGATATTGTCGACATGGAATACCCCTACAATGCAATCATTGGTCGTGGGACACTCAATGCTTTTGAAACAATTCTTCATCCAGCATATCTTTGCATGAAGATACCTTCGGATCAAGGGCCTATTGCTATTCATGGAAGTCAGGAAGCTGCCAGAAAGGCTGAAGGAAACTGGACAGATTCAAAAGCAATCCATAGTATAGATGGAGCCGAAGCTTGTGAGCAGTACAAGTACAGAAGGGAGAAGGCTGCTTTGGCCGATCAACCGAAGCCCATGCTCTTATATGAAGATATAGCAGAGCAGAAGGTGTTGCTGGGATCTCAATTGTCTGAGGAACAGGAGAAAAACCTAACAAGGTTTCTGTTCAACAACAAAGATGTCTTCGCATGGTCCGCCAACGATCTCTGTGGTGTCAACAGGGATGTCATTGAACACTTACTCAATGTCGATCCATCCTTCAGACCCAGAAAGCAGAGGCTTCGGAAAATGTCTGATGAGAAAGCCAAAGGTACTCGGAATGAAGTGAAAAGACTTCTCAGTGCTGGAGTCATCAGAGAAGTAAAATATCCAGAATGGCTAGCCAACAATGTTATGGTGAGGAAGGCCAATGGTAAATGGAGAATGTGCATTGATTTTACTGATCTCAACAAGGCTTGTCTGAGGATGAGTTTCCATTACCAAGGATAGATTCTCTAGTAGATGCAGCAGCTTCGTCAGAGCTCATGAGTCTACTAGATTGTTATTCAGGCTACCATCAAATCTGGATGAAGAAGGAAGATGAGCCAAAAACCAACTTCATAACCCCCAGCGGTACATATTGTTATCTTCGGATGCCTGAGGGGCTCAAGAATGCTGGAGGAAGCTTCAGTAGAATGACAGCCAAAGTCCTTCATTCTCAAATAGGCAGAAATGTGCTAACATATGTTGATGATATCACATTGTTGATCTGCAGGAAACATTTGCTAACTTTAGGCAAGCTGGCCTGAAGATGAATCCAGAAAAATGTGTCTTCGGAGTAAAGAAGGGAAAAATCTTTGGTTGTCTAGTTTCGACAAAGGGAATCGAAGCTAATCCGAATAAAATAGAAGCTATTCTTCGGATGGAGCCGCCAAGCACAAAGAAGGGAGCACAGCAGCTGACAGGAAGACTGGCATCTTTGAACTGATTTATATCTAGATCAGCAGAGAGAAATTTACCATTCTTTGAAGTGCTAAAGTCAGCTGAAGTCTTTCAATGGGGATCAGCTCAGCAGAAAGCCTTCGAAGAGCTGAAGTAGTACCTGATAGACCTAACGACGCTAACACCACCCGCGCCAGGGGCTCCTCTGCTGTTGTATGTGGCAGCTTCGCACTCTGCAGTGAGTGCGGCACTTGTCCAAGAGAAGCTTGAAGGACAAACTAAAAAGCAAGCCCCAGTATACTTTGTCTCCGAAGTCCTTAGTTTATCAAAGAAAAACTATACAGAATTGGAGAAGGTGCTATATGCTGTCTTAATAGCCTCCAGGAAGCTTCGGCATTACTTTCAAGCATTCCATATAATTGTTCCTTCATCACAGCCTTTGAAGGATATTATGAGGAACAGAGAAGCTACTGGAAGGATTGGAAAGTGGGCTACGGAACTCAACGAATTCAGCATTGATTATGTGCATAGATCCTTGATCCAGTCCCAGGCGTTAGCAGACTTCATCGCTGACTGGACGCCAGGGGCTCAGGAAGAAGAAGCAAGTAAAGATGCCAAAGCTTGGATAGTGTTCTGCGACGGTTCTTGGGGAACCTTCGGGGCAGGTGCAGCTGCTGTTTTAGTTACACCTTCCAAAGTCAGAACATGCTATGCAGTGAAACTTGATTTCAGCTCACAAATAATATTGCTGAATACGAAGCTTTGCTTTTGGGGCTTCGGAAGTTAAAGGCAATGGGGATAAGAAGGGCGGTTCTTAAAACCGATTCCTAAGTTATTTCTGGTCATATTGACAAGAGTTGTAAAGCAAGAGACTCGAAGCTTGAGAAATACTTGGACACAGTTCGAAGGCCTAAAGCTTCTTTCGAAGGGTTTTCTGTCAAGAATATTCCACGAGGAGAAAATGAGCACGCTGATCTGCTAGCCAAGTCAGCGGCACATGGGCTACCTTTACCTTCGGAAGTATTCTTTGAGACAATAAGAGCACCTTCGGTGGAACTTCTTGAAAGAGCAGTGCTCAATATATCTCCTGTTCATAGTGAAGATTGGAGAACTGAGATTATATCCTTTCTCCAGGGCAATTACCTTTTAGATGACGAAGCTTATAATAAGAGAATAGAGGCAAGAGCCCGACCATATGTAATAATAGAAGGGGAGTTATACAAACATGGAGTCTGCTCTCCATTGCTCAAATGTTTATCCAGAGCTGAAGGTATAGAATTGATGAAGGAAATACACGCAGGTCTATGTGGATCTCACATCGGATCTAGGCCCTTGCTGGGAAAAGTTTTTCGTCAAGGATTTTATTGGCCGAAGGCAGCTTCGGATGCAGCAGAATTAGTCCAAAAGTGTGAAGGTTGTCAAAAATGTACAAGAGATAAAAAACAGCCTTTATCTCTGACTCAGTTAATACAGCCCACTTGGCCGTTGCAAAGGTGGGGCCTTGATTTGTTAGGCCCACTTCCACCAGCACAAGGAAATTTAAAATATGTTGTGGTGGTGGTAGAATATTTTTCCAAATGGATTGAGGCGAAGCCTTTAGCCACAATAACTTCGGTCACTATTCAGAAATTTTTCTGGCAAAATATTATTTGTCGCTTCAGAGTGCCGAAGGCTATTACTGTGGACAATGGAACACAGTTTGATGTCGAAGCTTTCAAAGAGTTCTGTGAACAAATTGGCACGAAGATCCATTTTGCATCGGTTAGACATCCGGAGTCAAATGGACTTGTCGAAAGAGCTAATGGCATTATAATGACGGGAATAATGAAGTTGATCTTCAATCAGCCCAGGGAAAGTGGCCAGATGAATTGATCAAAGTGGTGTGGAGCCACAACACAACAATGTCAAGGTCAACAGGCTTTACACCATTCAAATTACTGTTTGGTGACGAAGCAATAACCCCGGAAGAAGCTAAAGCAGGATCAATAAGAACAGTGGCTTCGACAGAGGACGAAGCTGATTATTCTGTGGCAAAAGATGCTATAGAAGGGATCAGGCTTCAGGCTATGGAGAACATCAATAAATATCAAGCCGAAACAATAAAATGGCGTGACAGAAAAGTTTGGTTAAAAAATATCAGGCCAGGGCACTTGGTACTTCGGAGAGTTGCCAACCCAGATACAGTAGGCAAGCTACAGCTGAAGTGGGAAGGACCTTTTCTGGTAGTATCTTCGTCAAGACCCAGTTCCTACAGATTGAAGGATATGGACGGCAACGACATTCCTAGATCTTGGAATGCGGATGAGCTTCGGCGATATTATGTGTAGCTTAATGTAATCTTTTTATTATTTTTTTCTTATGGCACCCTTTTCCTTTCCAAAAGGGGGAGCAAGGTTTTTAATGGGGCCATAGCATGTAATTTCTCTTTTTCTTATTTCAGTTCTACAAGAGCAATATCCCCCAAAGATGTAAATGTAAAAGTTGAGCACGCACCATCGAGTGCAAAGAGAAAAGAAAAAACAGGGAGAAGCTCGAAAGACGTCCCTAAGGGGATGCAGAGCACGACGAAGCTACAAAAAGTCGTTCCTAAGGGAGCGCAGTATAAGTTTTCTGCTTAAAAGTCGTTCCTAAGGGAATGCAGAGCTTACAGCGAAAAGTCAACGCTAATTCCGCCGAAATATAAGGCGAAGCGCGAAAAGTCAACACGATACCGCCGAAATAGAAGGCGAAGAAGTTCAAAAGACGTTCCTAAGGGAATGCAGAACTTACAGCAAAAAGTCAGCGCGGATACACCGAAAAATAAACGGCAAAAAGACTTTGACTATTTCTAAGGGAATGAAGGCTATGGTTGTGGCTTCGTATGCGTGTGTTTGGACATTCATTTGCACGGTACATTACATCATACATTTGCATTCATAAACATTCATTTAGACATACATAGGATCATCATCATCATAACACAGCCAGTTGCTTCGGCTCTAAAGTTAAGGCTTCAGAAAAAAGGAAAAGAAGTAGTTTTATGCTTCACTGTGTACGAAAAGAAGGGAAGGTGTTTTTCGCCTTTGGCTCAAAAATGCTAAGTTCGTTCACATCAAAGCACTTTATACATTGACGGAAAGGTAAGAATATATTACAAGGTATGGACAAGGTTCAGAATAAAATTTAATTACATTATTCTTTACAAAGGTTATTACAAGAGTCCTTAGAGTTTTTTTCCTACAGTTATCTATTTAAGCTTTATTAGTATCCATTGAGCTTCGGCTTCGGCTTCGTCATCCGTCGAACTTCGGCTTCATCTTCTTACTCTTCAGCTTTGTTGGCTTCGTCATCCTATATATACACTACAACATACTAGGCCTTCTATGACCATATTATTACGTCACAAACAATGGTTTTTATGTCATACGTTAGTTTGTTGTGACGGTGTTATGACAAAACGTTCATCGTCATAGAAGGTGCGTGGTAAAGGATTTACTATGACGATATGTAAAAAAATGTCATAGATGTTAATGACAAATAATGTATTCGTCACTAAGTCCATGATGCTCGTAAATGTCACAAATAGGGTAGTAAACGTCACAAAACATGTCTTCACACCTTGCCACGTGGACGATGATGTGGCACAAAGCTATGACAAATACATTTGTCATAAATTTGATGATGTGGCATGTGATAAGACAGCTGACATGGCAAAGCTTCATGACATATTGTTTCGTCATAAATGTGGTGACATGGCAAAAAACTTATGACAAATATTCATGTCATCATTGTTGATGATGTGGTAGATCATTTGTGACCAATATAACATGTCATAAGTGCTTTTAGACCCAACAAGGGCCATTGATGATTCTTTCATAAAATATTATAAATCCACACATTATGAAATGACGATTGATTCATCATGCATACAATGTCATCAAAAAAATAAATTGCAATACCAAAATTATCTAATTTCCAAGTATATCATCCATCAACAAATTCAACCGACACAAGTATTTAAAAATAAAACAAATTTGGACTCCACTAACATAAATCCTAATAATCATGTATCTTAAGCTCATATAACTTTAATCCTCCATCTGGTATGTGATGTATCTTGACACCATCAAGTTGGCAGGCATAAAGGAGGCACTTGGCTACGATTGATGCTTAAAATCTGATAAAGGAGGCTATTATTTTCTTATATGGACTTCTTCAAATTTGCAATCTCATCAGATTGCTTAGTAATGGTCTCATAAGATGCCTATGTCTTAGCCTTCAAGCTTTGGACTTCGTCCCATAGCCAGTCTTTTTCTTGCCTCTCAGTCTCCAATGGAGACTCAAGTTGATGCACCTTTGTCAAAACATTACCTAAAGAGCTTCTGTTGGTGGAGGCCAACCCTACATCCTAAAGGAATGAACTTGATTTAGGCAGCACTTGGGAACTACTTATGTTGAAGACTTTAAATGGTGTCCATCTTCAACTGGTGTTGCTTCCATATCAACCTAGCATACAAAGATCAACTTAGTGTGTTGTAGTTCCATATCAACATAGCACACAGACATCAACCTAGTGGATTACATAATGAGAGCTAGAGGCGAAAGGGCAAAAAAAGTTCTTACAATAGCTTTCTGGATAGTCTCGCTAAATCCTTTATTCTTGCTGCAGTGCATCTCCTTGAAAAGATCAATTGCACTAGGTTCGATATCTTTAAACTTTTCTTGCTTCTGACATGAGATGAATTTATTATTGTTAGAAAGGAACAATTAGCACAAGTTGAACATTTGATTCAGTGAAGCATATAGTATAAGTTTACAAGAACAGTTGTACAATAAATGAATTAAAAAAACATATGACGTATGAGATATTAAATACAAAGACTTAATTACATGCATATAAGAGGATGTACTAGAAGTTATCTGTAAAATTGTATGTATCAATAAGCATTACCATTTTGAGAGCAATCAAGTAACAGCTATTACCATTATGAGAGCAATCAAGTATATGGTGCAACTATAACATATTTAATCAAGAGCAGTACTTTTAAATAAACATCAGGTAGCAGAAGCATTCAAGCTGTAGCTAGTACATGGATATTAGCATAGTACATATTTTTTATAACAACATAGTAGATATTTGCATGCCTGATTTTGATCCAATTGCTGCAATTGGGATTGAGATCTAGGCAATGCAGGATGGCATCCTGCATGAGATGGTGCATGTGGTCTCGCCTATTCTAGGTAGTGAATTCTGTAAAATAAGAATCATGTATATCTAAATATATGGCCTATTTGATGAATTATTGTGCTTGCCTTATGATACGAAGATGGTCACAATGTGCAATATTGGGATGTCCTAAAATCCGTCATCTATATTATCTATGTGTGTGTGATTAGCTGAAACTAGATGTATGAGATGGTGTATGCGACAACAACCTTTTCTAGGCAGCGATTCCTTTCAATCACAGATATGTAAATGCATAACTGCAAAGTTTTGTTTTTTGCTAGAAAAGCAACCATCCTTGGTGAAAAGGTAACCATGGCTTCAACATCTGCTTATGCTACTGCTAGAATCCAAGTATCTGCTTATGCTAAAATGCATGTATTCATTTCGTTCACAAAAAGAATCCATGTATTCACAACAGTATGCACAAAATGCTGAAAATAATAAAAAAAGCAAGCTATAATCCTAGGCTCACAACATTCCCAGCCAGCTCTAGAACCTGAGCAGTCAAGTACTCAAGGATGGCGACATAGTATAATGCTATAGTGGCACCAACACAACCATTTTCTTGGGTCCTCATCAGATGATGGAATTCCAATTTCCAAATTCCAATTCTAGTAAAGAGGTTATGCTAATAAACAACAATTTACAAGAACTAAAGGACTCTACAGGCCTCAGGCACATGATCTTTAATTGTAAGTATCATTTTTTTATTGACTTCAACCAAGTGTGCAGATACGAAACAAGGCTATATATGACATGGTAATTTTCTTACCAATGAATGCCTTTGCAATGTAGGATTGAGAGCCCATGCCCTGTGGAAACTTGTTCACGACTAATTTTGTTCTTGATACATGTGTCATATACATTGAGTGAGTATGGCGGCACAATAGATAATATAAATTCGAAAATGTACATCATTATTTATACGGAGGAAACTAGAGGTTGACTGCAAATACCTTGTGCTTTGAGGTAGACCATATTTCCACTAGAAGTTTCCATTGGTCATCAGTCATGCACGAAACAAGCGATGTAGTTCTCACTTGATTCACAGGAACCCCATTGAAGTATTTCTTTTTCAGCTTATACCTTATCTGGCGTTGCCCACCCATTAGCATATGAAAACATGCTGCTCTCACTGCTGCATTATCAACGTCCATGGTGAATTGTCTCTAATCAATTAGCAGTGATTTCAGCATATATGTCCTTCGCTTATTGACTTTAATTGGTTGCTCTTGTACTTCAGGTGCAACAACTATTTTAGTGGCCCTTGCATTTTTTAAGAGAGTTCGAGACCATTGTTAGGTATGTGGCTATGTACAACCTTATTAACTTGGGATTCCTGCATATGTACAACACAATATATTGTATATTTGATTGTAAAAGAAAAGGTAATGATAAATCATTGGAGGAAAAAATATGAACTGTTACCATACTAACCATCTCATCCTCGGAGCCCTCAATATCATCACCATCATACAACGATCCAGATTCGTAAGGAGCACCATCGTTCATCCTTCCCCTTGAAATACTAACCATCATTGATCGTAATTGAGAAATCCCTAGCCCTTGCATCATTTGATTGTTCTTCATGATTGTAATGGCCCTCTGCTTCTCATAGTCTGTAGTAGGTTCTACATCTTATAGAAATAAAATAGTAAAAGATAAATGGTAATGATACATAGGAAGGAATATAATGTACTTGTATTATTGCATAGGAATATAATGTACTTGCACTATTGTATGCAGGCTTGTCAATGTTTAATTGTCGATTCTTGCTATTTATCTGTCAACAGGTTTGCTTGTGCTAATATGTCAAATTATGTTCCATTGGATTTAACTTTAGGATCTCTGCGTATTCTATTTCTCTAATGTGTCGCTGATTTGTAAAAATATATGATCTTGAGCCATAAAATATAAGCATAGTAGATTGTGGCCATGAAACATTGTTGTTTTTATTGCCATGAAATAGTGTTGTTTTTATTGCCATAGAAAAATGTAGTGCGGTGTCACAATAAAGAAGCACTAAAAATATTGCAAACCTAAAAAGTGTTAGCATGGCGAAAAAATGTTGATATAAGCAAAGAAATTAGGAGACAATTTTCTAGTGCCTACAGATGCTTTTCTAGAAGAGTGCTAGCATGGCACAGGTTCCTAGAGCTGCTTTTGTAGTTCTAGCCTGGTTGGAAGCGCCGGGATGTGTGGAGCATTGCGAGTGGTGGCGATTGGCAACTGAAGACGCATCGCTGCTGGGATTCATTTCTTTCGGCATTATACTAGGGTTCAAGCTTAGTAAGAACTTACCCGTGTGACGCCGTCGGAATCTCGACCCCTTCTTCCTCGGAGGCATCTTGATGTGGTGACGAACAAGCTCAGGTGATATCTTGCCGCGCCGCTAGTCGGAGGAGGTTGCGTGGAGGTTGAGGATGTGGCGTAGTTTCCGTGGGAGGAAGATTAGAGAGGAAAGGAAGGTGGGCGTTGATTGCGGGGAAGCTGGGGCGTTGATTTTTTATTTCGGCGTGGAGATGTGGAGTAATTTTATTTTCAATGAATATGGTGCCGGCCGAATGCCCCAACCATTCTAATATATTTTTGTTTCCTCTTTTCAATGAATATGGCAACCAATGCCCCAATCGTTCCCTTTGTTTTGAAAATATTTTCAATGAATATGGCAATATTCATATTCATTGAAAATATTGAAAATATGGTTCCCTCTTTTCTCATTTCCCTTTGTTTTGAATAAAAAATCCCATTTTTTCTCGTTTCCTCTTTACTCACGGATCATATTTACATATATAATATAAGTTCAAATACTTAGGGAAGGATATGGTTGACTCGAACATAGTTAGTTGGTAAGTATATTTAGGGGTGTTTAGTTCCTAGCTCCTGAACTTTAGTGTCCTAAACTTTAGTGACTAAGAGCAACTCAAATAGTTTTTTTAAAAAAAGCTTTCTAAACTCATGTTTAGCAAGTTGCTAAACTGCTATTGGGAGCAAAAAAATAACTTGATCTACAATAGTTTCTAATATGTAGAGAGTAATTCAATTTTAAAACTAGTTTAAGAAAAACTTGCTTCTATCGGACCTGGCTAGCGATGGGTCGAGAGAAGAGGATGTGGAGAGCGGAGGACAAGGCCGGTCGATGTGACCTGAGAGGGAGTAGTGGTCCAACAATGCGGTCTATGAGGTGACGGTGATAGAACCTTTTATTTGAAATTTTTTAAAACCCAATTTTATTTGAATTCTACCCAAATTTAGTACCATAGAACGTAATTTTTTTATAAACCCCAATAAAGAAAGACAGGGCATGCTGCTAGCATGGAATCTGTAGTAATTATTTTATTGTCATATAGTGTCATCACATATAATGTAGAGTGATTTATGATGATTCTCTCATATGACGCACTCATATTGTCATGACATATCATCATAAACATCATGACAAATAAAGTTATGATATTTTTTATGACGAGGTTCATTTTTACGTCACGAAATTTTTTTAGTTCCTAGAAATCGTCATAAACATAGTCATCTAGTGACGAATTCTTCCATTGTCATTGAGCATTCGTCATAAAAGGCCATATGTGTTGTAGTGATATTAAAGTATCGTAAGGAAGATTCAAGTTTGAAGGAAGAGGTAAGCACAAGGTATGATTTTGTTACCGGCTTAAGATGACTCCAAGCTTCATCACCAGCTATGCTTCGTCCACCCTTTGTCCATACCAATTTTACAAATCTATTTGCTATGCTTCGGGCAAGGTTGGGAATATTCTCTAGATCTACTGGTGATAAACTGAAATTGGGCCTATTGACAACTTTCCCATGTTCGCAGCCAGATTTCAAGAAGGCGACAGTTGTGCCCCAAGAAGCTACCAGGGCACAAAAGTCACCATGTCCAGCTATAACTTCATCAAGGTCATCAACTTCACCTTCGATATGTTCGAAGGCCCCTAGCAGGTCTTCAGTTGAAGGATTAAATTTCTCGCTGCTGGCTCCAACCGAATAAAAGACCTGTTTCAGTCGTTGTATACATCGGTTACTGAACTCCAGACATTTGTTTTGAAGCTCTATCAATGATTTTTGCAAATCTGAACTTTTCTGGACCTCGGCTTCAAATCTTACATTAAGCTTCTGCTTTTCTTGTTCGAAGCTTTCTGACTGAGAGAGAAGCTTCATGTTCAGTTCTGCTATTTTAGCTTCAGCTTCTGCCAATAAGCCTTCGGTTGTCTGAAAACTCCTTCTTTTCAAGAGCAGCTGATTGGTCTTTTATTTTGCTTTCTAAACTCTCAATTATAACTTCGTGTTTTTTATCTTCCAAATCTTGCTGCATTTTCAAAGCTTTACTCAAAAGCATACTCTGCGCACAAACAACCTTTGTTAGAAAACATCTTCGTTGTTGAAACATTAAATTTAAAGAAAAGTTATTTACCTTGAAATTGGAGTAGAATAAACTACCGATGATGTGCTATCGTCGGTAGCGGCTAATGTCCGTTTCGAGCTTCGGGAAACCAATACTCTTTGATAGAGTACCAATAACCTTCGCTCCGGTATGATCCCGGATGCATCCCAACTTTTTGTCATCGACACCACCGAAGAGAAGTGCCCCTGGCCGATATCCGCAAGATATGGCATACTCTTTTAGCTCTTCTTTTTCAGCCTTTGTCAGCTCTTGTCCAATTAAGTTTTGAAAGTTAAAAATTTCATTTTCCAAAGTGTCTTCGGCTATTTCTTTCTTCTTCTCGGGCTCTGGGGCCATAGTCTTTTCGGTGGCTCCAGCAGCTTCTTCTGCGGCCATGTCTAGCAGTATCTTATCAATATTTGCAATTGTGCTTTCTAAGTGAATATCTTCGGCTGTGGCAGTTTCGGCAGCTGTAGCCTCCGAAGGTGCAGCTTCGGTACCTGTTATACTCTCAACAACTGGTGCCTTCGGAGCTGAAGCTTGTGGTGGTGTCCCTTCAATAACTTCCGTCACTGTAATGATTCTTTGTTTCTTCGGCCTAGCTGCCTTCTTTGTTTTTGCGGGCTCCTTTTCCTTCTGAAAAAGCTTCGTCAGATATGGCCCTAGTGGACTCAGCTTGACAGGCAAAGATTTAGTCATTACCTTTAAAATTTCCTCCACGTCGGTGGTAGAGGGTGTTGCAGCAGTTTCTTCTTCTTCGTCAATTGCCTTCTGCTTCGGAGCTGTAGCTTTTCTCTTCTTCGAAGCATCTGTTTTCGGCTCAGGCTTCAGCTTTTTCTTTTTCAATTGTTCTTCATCGTCTTTATTCAGAACACCAGCCACTCTTTTTCTTTTCTGCCCTTCGGCATCCTTATCTAGCCGCTCGTAGTTGGGATACTCAAAGTCCAGAGCATCCATTACTCGGTTCAACCTTCGCTTCGGACGGGTGCCAAAGGCTGCAGTCATTAGTTGATCTTCTTTTTTAGAGTAATTGCCGATAATTTCATTGCACATCACTTCAATCGTATCTAGCCACTCTTGGCAAGGCACTTTGAAATATTTCTTGAATTTATAATGATAGGGTAACCGAATAAGTTCCCCCTTTTTCTTTTCTCCTTTAAGCTTCGGCATGTCCCACTCTTTCACAGTTGGGAACACTCTAATGGCCAAAAATTCTTGCACTAAGTCCCTAGTGCCGATATGATCTGCAATAACTCGAAATTTAGCCAGAGCAATTTGGCTTGGACTCCCTGGTGTCATGTTACACTACGGTCTAGTCTCTCCGAACATCAATTCTAGCGGACTCTAGACCAGCTCCTCCTTGTCTTCATCAACTTTGACGTAAAATCACTCAGACTTCCAGCCAGCTGGCCACTTGCTTCGGTAACTAATCACTGGAAATTTTGTGTTCTTGCGATAGGCAAAATTGTAGCAGCCAAAATTTTCATGTAGCCCATCTCCTCTAGCTTTTGTCTGATAATGAAGCTCGTGCACTCGGTAGAAGCCTTCACCAAATGGCTCCACCCCTTGGCTTCGGAGAGCCCAGATATAAACGCTAAGCCTAACAATAGCGTTAGGAGTTAGCTGATGAAGGTTGATCCCAAACTTCTTCAATACATCAGCAATCATCTTGTTCAAAGGAAATCTTAAACCAGCTTTAAAGAAACTTTTGAAGACTACTACTTCATCTTTTCCTGGCTTCGGAGTAGTCTCTTCCCCACCAAAACGAACCAGCTCTTTCTTCGCTTCACTAAAATAGCCCAAATTCAACAGCTTAGGAAAATCACCTTCGGAGATGGTGGATTTCCCGAAATCCAGGTGGTTGGGTTTACTTGGCACTGCGTTGTAATCATCTTCAGACTTAGTCTCCTCAACATCACCCTGCTCTGCTTCAGCGGCAGGTGCATCCTTCGATGCTACCAGCCCTGAGCGCTTCATCACTTCGGAGATTGGGGCAGTTTCAGCACCCTCTGCTTCCTCTCCGTCGCGCGTAACCTTAGCTATGGAACGTACTCTGGCCATTTGATAATTGAATTTCTTGATTTTTGAATGAAGTTGAAAATTTTTCTTTATTCTGTCGAAGCTCTTTCTTGTTACGAAGCTTGAGCAAAATAAATAGCTTCGGTTGCGGAAGCAGTGAGCAAGCTTCGGCTTTGGTCAATATTTTGGCAGCAAAATAGTGCAATAGCAATGAATGCTGTGGTAACTTCACATCTACCCGTCTGTTTATATAGTGCCGCAGGTGAGAAGGTGAATCGTCAAGGTCTCCCGCACCGGACAAACAACCACCCGCACTCACTGAACGGTGGGCCACAGAGTCCGAGAAGATGAATCGTCAGTGCGCGTATAACTGCTGCAAGACAGGGCCACCTCGCGCGTGGATTATTTTAATCGTTTCTCGCCAACGAGCTCAGGGAAGGTGTTTTTCGGATCTTCGGCATCCCGAAGCCTAGAAGACTTTTTCACGGATCAAGCTCGTTACGAAAAACGATCTAGCACCGTGAAGGGGCTACTGTTGGGGGTATGCTTCGTAGCCGAAGATCCTAAAGAAAGAAAACACCTTCGGCAGATCCTCTCAAGAGCAGCGCCGAAGCTATCGCCTATAAAGCTTCGGCACAGTGACATGCCTCGAGACGAAGGGGTGAACCGATTTAAAGATGAAATGACCTAAAAGACCTATAATGTTCTGTGTCATTATTGTAGTCGATTGTAAAGGGGATAAATGTAATTTTACACAGGCTGCGCCCTGTGCCTATAAATAGGTGAACAGTACCCCTATACAGTTCATGCAATCTTGTAATCGCCAACACATTACGCTGGAATTATTGCTTTCTGTCAAGGCGAAGGTATAAATGTACCTAAATATTATGTTTTAATATTTAGGTTTGTATAATAAAATATGTGAATAATATTATTTATTTTCGGTATATATTTCTCTAATGTTTTATATTTCATATTTCATTTCACATTGTTTCATAAGTCTGATCACGAAGGTGTGACCTTCGTGATATTTTGCTCATGACCTTCGTCCGAAGTTCATTAAATCCTTGAGGAGATAATGCTTCAGCGAACGGAGAGCATTAATATTTAACATTTTATGTTGCCTTGTTCTTAATTCGAAGCATTTGAGAACAAGTCCCCAACAACACCCATGGGAACTAATGGGCATCTCGACCTTGACACAGGAGGTAAATCCGTAGATCAAAAGGTATACCGGTCGATGATAGGATCTTTACTCTATTTATGTGCATCTCGACTAGATATTATGCTTTCTGTATGCATGTGTGCAAGGTTCCAGGCCGATCCTAAGGAAGTTCACCTTAGGGCCGTGAAGAGAATCATGAGATATCTAGTTTACACTCCTAAGTTTGGGCTTTGGTACCCCAAGGGATCCACTTTTGATTTAATAGGATATTCTGATGTCGATTGGGTAGGGTGTAAAATTGATAGGAAGAGGACATCAGGGACTTGTCAGTTTCTGGGGAGATCACTGGTGTCTTGGGCTTCAAAGAAACAAAACTTTGTAGCTCTTTCCACCGCCGAAGCCGAGTATATTGTCGCAGGCCATTGTTGTGTGCAATTACTTTGGATGAGGCAAACCCTTAGGGACTATGGCTACAAATTGAGCAAAGTCCCTCTCCTATGTGATAATGAGAGTGCAATCCGCATGGCGGATAATCCCGTTGAACACAGCCGCACTAAGCACATAGACATTCGATATCACTTTCTGAGAGATCACTAACAAAGAGGGATATCGAAATAGCTTATGTTAACACTAAGAATCAATTAGTCGATATCTTTACCAAGCCTTTAGATGAGAAAACCTTTAGCAAACTTAAGAATGAGCTAAATATTCTTGATTCTCAGAATTTTGATTGAAACATTGCACACATAGCTCATTTATATACCTTTGATCATATCTCTTTCATTTTGTGCACATGCATATTTCTTATCATTTTTGTGTCAAGGCTAAGACTAATGTATTTTCAAGTATATTTCTGTTGGGGGCTTGTTCTCAAATGCTAAGAATTAAGAACAAGGCAACATAGAAAATGTTAAGTGTTAAAGTCCTTCGTCCTCCAAAACATTATATCCCTTCAGGATATAAAGAATTTCGGACGAAGGTTACGAAGGACGTACCTTCGTGAGCATAATAACAAGGGACGAAGTATTCATACAAATCATGAAGTATAAAATAAACATTTAAATATCATCATAGAATCATCTCCATTTTTATTATCATGAACGAATATAAATGACTTCAAATTACAAATGTACCTTCGGTCCTGAGGAAAGCAAAAGTACAGGTGTGATGCGAAAGCAAATGTCAAGTTCGCGTGAACAGTACAGGGGTACTGTTCATCTATTTATAGACACAGGACACAGCCTGTGACGAATTACAATTATGCCCCTTACAAAAGTTTACAACATTGACTCATACCTTCTATGGATAAAAAGGTCATTCTATCTCTATGTCGGTTTGTAACGCCGAAGCTCCATGAAAAGGAACCTTCGGCCATCTCCTGGGGACAACTTCAGCCGAAGCTGCTTCTTCGTGTAAGACCTTCGGCGCAACGAAGCATGGCCCCAACAGTAGCCCCTTTCGCGGCGCTAGATCGTTTTTCGTAACGAGCTTGATCCGTGAAAAAAGCCTCTTAAGCTTCGGGAAGCCGAAGGTCTAAAAAACACCTTCCCTGAGCTCGTTGCCGAGAAACGATTCAATTTCCGAGCTCGTGTCGGACCCACCTTGCAGAGTTACTGTTTGATCTTTGCGGTCCACTGCGCAGCGAGTACAAGTGACTGCCCGCCTGGTGTAAAAATCCTGCCGTTTCGCCTTCTTACCTGCAGCACTATATAAACAGACGAGTAGGTGTGAAGTTACCACAGCATTCATTGCTATTTGCACTGTTTTGCTGCCAAAATTTTTAACTATAGCCGAAGCTTGATTCTCAGAATCGAACGAAGGTCCATCTCGAAGTCTGCTTCATCAGAAAGAAAGGCTTCGGGAAAAAAGGAAAAAGAAAAAAGTGTTTAACTTCCCCAAACTCAGAATCAAATGGCCAGAGTGCGATCTACTGCCAGAGTTGAACGTGAAGGAGACGAAGCTGAAGGTTCGGAGACTGTGCCCATCTCCGAAGCAATGCAACGTTCCGGACTGGTGACTGCGGAAGAAATGCCCGCTGCTGAAGCAGACCCGACAACTGCCGAAGGAGAAGAGGAGAACATTGAAGAAACTGATCCCGAAGATGACTATCGCATTGCCATGCCCAGCAAGCCCAGCCACCTAGATTTCGGAAAGTCGACTGTTTCAAAGGCTGATCTTTCCAAGATGGTGAAAGCAGGTTATTTCAGTGAAAATCAGAAGAAGCTACTTCGCTTCGGGGGAGAAGAAACTACCCCGAAGCCAGAGAAGGACGAGATTGTCATTTTCAAGAGTTTTTTAAAGGCTGGGCTGAGATTCCCTCTTCATGGAATTATTGCAGATGTATTGAAAAAGTTTGGTATTTACTTTCATCAATTGACTCCTAACGCTATCGTTAGGCTTAATGTTTATATCTGGGCCCTCCGAAGCCAAGCAATGGAGCCGTTTGCCGACAGTTTCTGTCGAGTTCATGAATTACATTACCAAACGAAGGCCAGAAAAGATGGATTACATGATAACTTCGGTTGCTACAATTTCGCCTACCGGAAAACAACAAAGTTTCCTGTTATTAGCTACCGAAGCAAATGGCCGGCAGGCTGGAAGTCTGAGTGGTTTTATGTGAAGGTTGACAAAGATGAAGAGAAATTGGTACAAAGCCCACTTCAGTTGATCTTTGGAGAAACAAGGCCACGGTGCCACATGACATTGGAGGGTCCCACCTGGGCTGCACTAGGTGAGTTTGAAATTATTTCAGAGCATATCGGTACCAGGGATCTGGTTCAAGAATTCTTGGCGTTCAGAGTCTTCCCTACTCTGAAAGAATGGGAAATGCCAAAGCTAGAGGGGGAGAAGAAGAAGGGGGAACTTGTCCGGCTTCCTTATCACTTCAAATTCAAGAAATACTTTAAAAAGCCTTGCTAAGAGTGGCTGGACACAGTTGAGGTGATGTGCAATGAAATTCTTGGGAATTATTCCAAAAAAGAAGATCAACTGATGACCGCGGCCTTCGGCACCCGTCCGAAGCGAAGGCTGAACCGAGTGCTTGATGCCCTGGGCTTCGAGTACCCTGACTATGAGCGGCTGAACAAGGGTGCTGAGGGCCAAAAGAGGAAAAGAGTGGCCGAAACTTTGAACAAGGATGAAGAAAAACCGGCAAAAGAGAAGAAAATTCCCAAGAAGAGAAAAATATCAACTCCAAAGCGAAAATTATCCGATGAAGAGGGGACCCCCGCACCACCTTCTACCAGCGACGTGGAGGAAATCTTAAAGGTAATGACTGAACCCGTGCCCACGAAGCTAAGTCCATTAGGGCCTCAACTGACGAAGCTTTTTCGAAAGGTGGAAGAGCCGGAAAAAACGAAGATAACCAAAGCAAAGAGGCAAAGAATTATAGCAGTGACCGAAGTTATTGACAAGACGCCACCGAGGGCGTCAATTCAGAAAACGCCAACTGTTGAGGGCACAACGAATGTCGAAGTCGCACCTTCGGAGGTTGCGGCTACCGAAGCCGCTTCAGCCGAAGATGTGAACTTAGAAACTACCATTGAAGACATCAACAAAATTTTGATAGACATGGCTGCAGAAGAAGCTGCCATCGCTGGTGAAGAAACCATAGCCACAGTGCCTGGGAAGGGGAAAGAAATAGCCGAAGACACTTCGGACGACGAAGCCTACACATTTCAAAATTTAGTTGGACAAGAACTATCGAAGGCTGAAATAGAAGAGCTTAAGGAATATGCCAAATCTTGCGGATACAAGCCAGGAGCTCTTCTATTTGGAGGCATTGATGATGAGAAATTGGGCTGCATCCGGGATCAAGCTGGGGCTAAGGTTATCGGTACTCTATCAAAGAGTATCGGTTTTCCGAAGCTAGAAACAGATATCAGCCGCTACCGACGACAACATATCGTCGGCAGCTTATTTTATTCCAATTTCAAGGTAAACAACTTTTCTCTGACTTTTATTGTTTTTTAATAATGGAAATATTCCTAACGAAGGTTGTTTATGTGCAGAGCATGCTACTAAGCAAAGCTTTGAGGATGCAGCAAGATCTAGAGGATAAAAAACACGAAGCTATAATCGAAAATCTAGAGAGCAAGATAAAAGAGCAATCAGCTATTATTGAAAAGAAAGACTTTGAACTCCAAACAACTGAAGGCTTGCTGGCAGAGACCGAAGCTAAAGTATCAGAATTGAATTCGAAGCTTATCTGCCAATCAAAACAATTTGAACAAGAAAAGCTAGAGCTTAATTCAAAACTTGAGGCCGAAGTCCGAACCAACTCAGATTTGAAGAAATCATTAACAAGCCTTCAGGATAAATGTTTGAAATTTAGTACCAGCTGCATTCAACAATTAAAGAAGATCTTTTACTCAGTTGGAGCCAGCAGTGGAAAGTTCACCCCTGCTGCTGAAAATTTGCCAAGAGCCTTCGATCATATTGAAGCTGAAATTGAAGAGCTTGACGAAGTTATAGCCGGGCACGGTGACTTCTGTGCCTGGGTAGCTTCTCGAGGCACCGCTGCAGCGTTCCTGAAAGCCGGCTGTGAGCATGGAAAAATCGTCAACAGGCCGAATTTCACTCTGTCTCCATCAATCCTAGACGATATTCCTGACCTCGCCCGAAGCATCTCAAATAGATTTATAAAAATGATATGGACAAAAGGCGGGCGAGAGAAGGCTGGAGACGAAGCTCGAAGTCATCTTGAACCAGTAAGAAATGATACTTCGTACTTACCTTCTCCTTCGCACTTGATTTTTACTCGTGATACCTTGATTCATGTAGGATGACGAAGCTGAAGATGATGCTTAAGATATATCGCCGAAGCTGAAACTCAGTGAAGATCAGTAGGAGTATACTATAGAAAAAACTCAGGAGACTTTTGTAACAATTTTTGTAAATACAATTAAACTGTTCTCAATGAACTTTGTACATACCTTGTAATATATTCTTACCCTTCTATTGAGGCGCTTTGATGTGGACGAAATTAGTATTTTGAGCCGAAGGCGAAAAAACACCTTCCCTTCTTTTCGTACACAACGAAGCATAAAAGACCGCTTCTTCTTTTTGCCGAAGCTTTTCTTTTTTGTACACAACGAAGCATAAAAGACTGCTTCTTCTTTTTGCCGAAACAACCACTTAGGAACACAAATGCTATGAATGAATGCTTATGAATGCAAATGCTATGATGTAATGTAATGTGCGAATGAATGTCCAAAACATATGTCCGAAGCCACACTCTCAGCCATTATTTCCTTAGAAACAACCACACATCAGCTCTGCATTCCCTTAGGAACGACTTTGGAGCTTCTTCGCCTTTTACTTAGGCGGTATCAGCGTTGACTTTTCGCTGTAAGCTCTGCATTCCCTTAGGAACGTCTTTGGAGCTTCTTCGCCTTTTACTTTTGGCGGTATCAGCGTTGACTTTTTGCTGTGAGCTCTGCATCCCCTTAGGGACGTCTTTGGAGCTTCTTCGCTTTTTCAGTTTCGGCACTCGATGGTGCGTTCTCAGTTTTTACATTTACATTTTTTGGGGGATTTTGCTCTTATAAGACTAAAAAGGAAATTACACATGATGGCCCCATTAAAAACCTTCCTCCCCCTTTAGAAAGGAAAAGGGTGCCATGAAAAAGAAAAGAAAAAACATAAAAAGTTACATCAAGTTATACATAATATCGCCGAAGCTCATCCGCATTCCAAGATCTTGGAACTTCGTTGCCATCCATGTCCTTCAATCTGTACGAACCAGGCCTTGACGAAGATACTACTAAGAAAGGTCCTTCCCATTTCAACTGTAGCTTGCCCACTGTATCTGGGTTGGCTACTCTCCGAAGCACCAAGTGTCCCGGCTCAATATTTTTTAGCCGGACCTTTCTATCTCGCCATTTGACTGTTTCAGCTTGGTATTTATTGATATTCTCCACAGCTTGAAGCCTGATCCCTTCTAAAGCATCTTTTTCCACAAGACAAGCATCTTCAGGACCTGATTCTGCCGAAGCTACTACTCTTATTGATCCAGCTTTGGCTTCTTCCGGAGTTATTGCTTCGTCACCGAATAATAACTTGAATGGGGTAAAGCCTGTAGACCTTGATGTTGTTGTATTGTGGCTCCACACCACTTTGGTTAACAAATCCGGCCACTTTCCCCTGGGTTGATTGAAGATTAACTTCATTATTCCTGTCATTATAATGCCGTTGGCTCTTTCAACGAGCCCATTTGACTCCGGATGCCTGACTGATGCAAAGTGGATCTTCGTACCGATTTGATCACAAAAATTTCTGAAAGCCTCAGAGTCGAACTGCGTTCCATTATCTACAGTGACGGCCTTCGGTACCCCGAAGCGACAGACAATATTCTGCCAGAAAAACTTTTGGACAGTGGCCGAAGTTATTGTGGCTAATGGCTTCGCCTCAATCCATTTAGAAAAATATTCCACAGCCACTATAACATATTTTAGATTCCCTTGAGCCGGTGGTAATGGACCTAACAAGTCAAGGCCCCACCTTTGCAATGGCCAGATGGGTTGTATTAGCTGTGTCAAAGACGAAGGTTGCTTTTGATCTCTTGCACATTTCTGACAACCTTCGCACTTTTGAACTAACTCCGCTGCATCCGAAGCTGCCTTCGGCCAATAAAACCCTTGACGGAAGACTTTTCCAAGTAACGACCTAGATCCAATGTGGGATCCACACAGGCCTGCATGTATTTCTTTCATCAACTCTATACCTTCGGTTCTAGATAGACACTTGAGCAGCGGAGCGCAAACTCCATGCTTGTATAACTCCCCTTCTATCATGACATACGGACGAGCTCTTGCCTCTATCCTTTTATTATAAGCTTCGTCATCTGATAGGAAGTTACCCTGAAGGTAAGAGATGATTTCAGTTCTCCAATCTTCGCTGTGAACAGGAGATATGTTGAGGACTGCTCTTTCGAGAAGCTCCACTGAAGGTGCCTTTATTGTTTCGAAGAACACATCCGAAGGTAACAGCAGCCCCTGTGCTGCAGACTTGGCTAGCAAATCAGCATGCTCATTTTGCCCTCGAGTGATATTCTTGACAGAAAATCCTTCGAAGGAGGCTTCGATCCTTCGGACCGTGTCTAGATATTTTTCAAGCTTCGGATCTTTAGCCTTGCAACTTTTGTCAATATGACCCGAAACGACCTGGGAATCAGTTTTAAGAATCGCCCTTCTGATTCCCATTGCCTTTAATTTCCGAAGGCCCAGGAGCAGGGCTTCGTACTCAGTAATATTGTTTGTACAGCTGAAATCAAGTCTTGCTGCATAACAAGTTTTAACCTTGGATGGTGAAACCAACACAGCGGCTGCACCTGCTCCGAAGGTTCCCCAAGAGCCATCACAAAACACTGTCCACACTTCGGCATCTTTATTTGCTTCTTCATCCTGAGCCCCTGGCGTCCAGTCGGCAATGAAATCTGCCAATGCTTGAGACTGGATCGAAGATCTATGCACATAATCAATATAAAATTCATTGAGCTCTGCAGCCCATTTTCCAATCCGTCCAGTAGCTTCTCTATTTCTCATGATATCCTTCAACGGCTGCGAAGAAGGAACAATAATGTTGTATGCCTGAAAATAATGTCGAAGCTTCCTGGATGCCATTAAAACGGCATACAATACCTTCTCCAGCTCTGTATAATTTTTCTTTGATACACTAAGGACTTCAGATACAAAATACACTGGAACTTGCTTCTTGACTTGGCCATCAAGCTTCTCCTGGACAAGTGCCGCACTTACTGCTGAGTGCGAAGCTGCCACATATAACAACAGAGGAGCCCCTGGTGTTGGCGGAGTTAATGTTGTTAGATCTATCAAATATTGCTTCAGCTCTTCGAAGGCTTTTTGTTGACTTGGTCCCCATTGAAAGACTTCAGCTGACTTCAGCACCTCGAAGAATGGTAAATTTCTTTCTGCTGATCTGGATATAAATCTGTTGAGAGATGCCAGCCTTCCTGTCAATCTTTGGGCCCCCTTTCTTGTGGTTGGTGGCTCCATTCGAAGTATAGCTTCGATTTTATTTGGATTAGCTTCGATTCCCTTTGTTGAAACCAAGCATCCAAGAAATTTCCCCTTCTTTACTCTGAAGACACATTTTTCTGGATTCAGCTTCAGACCAGCTTGTCTGAAACTGGCGAAGGTCTCCTGCAGATCAGCAATATGATTTTCCTGCTTCGTGCTTTTTACAATGATGTCATCGACATAAGTCAACACATTTCTGCCTATCTGAGACTGGAGGACCTTCGCTGTCATTCTGCTGAAACTTCCTCCAGCATTTTTGAGCCCCTCAGGCATCCGAAGATAGCAATATGTGCCACTTGGGGTTATGAAGCTAGTCTTCGGCTCATCTTCCTTCTTCATCCAGATTTGATGATAGCCTGAGTAGCAGTCCAGGAGACTCATGAGCTCTGAAGAAGCTGCTGCATCGACTAAAGAGTCTATCCTTGGCAGCGGGAATTCATCCTTCGGACAAGCCTTATTGAGATCTGTGAAATCGATACACATTCTCCACTTGCCATTGGCCTTCTTCACCATAACAGTGTTAGCTAGCCACTCTGGATACTTTACTTCTCTGATAACTCCTGCACTGAGGAGTCTTTTTACTTCATTGCGAGCCCCTTCGGCCTTGTCATCCGACATCTTCCGAAGCCTCTGCTTTCGGGGTCTGAAGGATGGGTCAACATTGAGCGAATGTTCAATAACATCCCGATTTACTCCACAGAGATCATTAGCTGACCATGCAAAAACATCTTTGTTGTTGAATAAAAACCTTATCAAGGTTTTCTCCTGGTCTTCAGATAATTGCGAGCCCAACAGCACCTTCTGCTCTGCTATGTCCTCACACAATAGCATGGGCTTCGGCTGATCTGCTGAAGCTGCTTTCTCCCTTCTGAATTTGTACTGTTCACAAGCTTCAGCTCCATCTATGTTATGGATTGCTTTGGAGTCAGTCCAGCTTCCTTCGGCCCTTCTAGCAGCTTCCTGGCTTCCATGAATAGCAATAGGCCCTTGGTCCGAAGGTATCTTCATGCAGAGATAAGCTGGGTGAAGAATTGCTTCGAAGGCATTAAGAGTACCGCGACCAATGATAGCATTGTAAGGATACTCCATGTCAACAATATCAAACACAATTTGCTCAGTCCTTGTGTTGTTAACAAATCCGAAGGTTACCGGCATGGTAATCTTCCCAAGTGCTACAATCTGCCGCCCTCCGAAGCCACAAAGAGGGTGCGTAGCATCATGAATCTTGTCTTCGGGCTCTTGCATTTGTCTGAAGGCTTTAGCAAATATAATATCAGCTGCACTGCCTGTATCAACTAAGACATTGTGGACCAGAAATCCTTTGATCACGCAAGAGATAACCATGGCATCATTGTGAGGATAATCCTTAAGCTGAAGATCTTCCTGAGAGAAAATAATTGGAATGTGGGACCATTTTGACTTGATGAAGGGTCCCTGCACTCCAACATGCTGCACCCTTCTTTGAGCCTCCTTCTTCTGCTTCTTGTTAGCCGGCTCTGAGCAAGAACCGCCTGTTATCGGGAGCACCAGCTTCGAAGCCGAAGCAGCTCCAGCTTGATTGTTGAACGAAGCCATCAGCTCAGAAAAGTGGAAGTGAGTTCACCGGAGGTGGGCGCCAATGTTGGGGGCTTGTTCTCAAATGCTAAGAATTAAGAACAAGGCAACATAGAAAATGTTAAGTGTTAAAGTCCTTCATCCTCCAAAACATTATATCCCTTCAGGATATAAAGAATTTCGGACGAAGGTTACGAAGGACGTACCTTCGTGAGCATAATAACAAGGGACGAAGTATTCATACAAATCATGAGGTATAAAATAAACATTTAAATATCATCATAGAATCATCTCCATTTTTATTATCATGAACGAATATAAATGACTTCAAATTACAAATGTACCTTCGGTCCTGAGGAAAGCAAAAGTACAGGTGTGATGCGAAAGCAAATGTCAAGTTCGCGTGAACAGTACAGGGGTACTGTTCATCTATTTATAGACACAGGACACAGCCTGTGACGAATTACAATTATGCCCCTTACAAAAGTTTACAACATTGACTCAGACCTTCTATGGATAAAAAGGTCATTCTATCTCTATGTCGGTTTGTAACGCCGAAGCTCCATGAAAAGGAACCTTCGGCCATCTCCTGGGGACAACTTCAGCCGAAGCTGCTTCTTCGTGTAAGACCTTCGGCGCAACGAAGCATGGCCCCAACAATTTCTATCCTTAGTCTTAGATTGAAAGGGAAATGGAGTATCCGGCAAAGACAACGCTTCCACTCAACTCCATCATATTACTTACCGTTTGTCGGTATTCCACAAACTCTCCAATTGGTATAATCTTTCACTCATATTATTTTATCAATGGGGGAGAAAATGCACAAGGGCTCTCAAAGTCTCCGTTTTTTTGCGATTAATGCCAAAGGGGGAGAGAATATTAAGCCCAAAGCAAAAGGACCGCATGTCTTGAGAAAGCAAAATTTAAATTGGTGTCTAAAAAATGGAAATCTCTTCAGTCAGTATCTATTTCAAAACCCTCTTGAAAGCTAAGAGGAGAATTTCATTCAGAGGGAGTTTTATTTAGTCAAAAGAAAAGCATTTGAAATAGGGGGAGAAATTTCAAATATTGAAAATGCTTCTTACAATCTTATTCATATACCTTTGACTATTTGCAAGGACTTTGAAAAGATTTTCCAAAAAGATTTGCAAAAACAAAACAAGTGGTGCAAATGTGGTCCAAAATGTTAAATAGAAGAAATCAATCCATTCATATCTAGTAATATTATCAATTGGTTAAATTCCAAGTAACCTATGCACATTCCAAAATGCAAACTAGTTCATTTCTTCACTTTATATATTTGCTTTGGTTTGTGTTGGCATCAATCACCAAAAAGGGGGAGATTAAAAGGGAAATAGAGTTTAACCTTTTCCTACAATTAATTTTGGTGGTTGAGTGCCCAACACAAACATATGGACTAACTAGTTTGCTCTAGAATACATGTATTACAGGTGCATAAGGTTCAACACAAACCAATAAAAGATTCAAGTTAGGGACAAAATTGAACCGGAGCAAAGACTTGAGTGTGCTGTGTACTGGCGCACCGGACTGTCCGGTGTGCCACCGGACAGTGTCCAGTGCACTATGTCCGTACGAAGGTGAACCAGCCACTCTCAGAAAAAATAGACCGCGCTCCGCTATAATTCACCGGACTGTCCGGTGAGTCAGTGGGCAACGGCTATCTACGGGCAACGGTCGACTCTGCAAAGGTGAACAGTGCAGCTACAGTGCAACGCAGAAGTCAGAGCAGGAAGTAAGAGGGCATCGAACTGTCCGGTGTGGCACCGGATAGTCTGGTGCCGTAAGAAGATAAAGCTCCAACAGTCGACTTTGCTCCGAGCCCTAACAGTTGGGTGACGTGGCTGGGGCACCAGACAGTACACAGTGTCTGTTCGGTGGCGCACCGGATTGTCCGGTACGCCCATCGCTAGCAGCCTCCTCAACGGCTTCTTTGGTGGTTGAGGGCTATAAATACCCCTAACCACCACAACTCCATGCGTCCAAGTTTTCTGAAGTTCTCATTCAATACAAGAGCTAGTGCATTCACTCCTAGACATAATTCAAAAGATAAAAGCCTCTCCATGTTCCAAATTCATTCCAACCACCTAGTGACTTGAGAGAGTGTGTGTTCGTGTCCATTTGCGCTCTTGTTGCTTGGATCGCTTTCTTCCTTCCTCATTCTTGTTCCCAAGTGACTTGTAATCAAAGCAAGAGACACCTAAGTGTGTGGTGGTTCTTGCGGGGTCTAAGTGACCATTTGAGAGAGGGAAAGGGTTGAAAGAGACCCGGTCTTTGTGACCACCTCAACGGGGACTAGGTTCTTTAGAACCGAACCTCGGTAAAAGAAATCATCGTGTTCATTCGCTTGATTTCTATTTGATTTGTTTTTTCCTCTCTCCCGGACTTGACTTTAATTCTAACGCTAACCCTCGCTTGTAGTGTGTGCTTAAGTTTATAAATTTCAGGTTTCTCCTATCCACCCCTTCTAAGTGACTTTCAATTGATGAATACACCTCCGAGCTAAAAATTGTCTAGTTGATCGTGCAATAAGTTGTTAGTTTTTTGTTGCTGCAAAGACATGTTTGCTAGTTAAAATTTTAAAAAAAATCCCTCTCGGTACATCTCTGATGTCTATTTGTGTGCGTGGAGAAAAAAAACTTTGTGCAGAGGTAGCCGTACTCATACCGGTAGCAATAGTGGGGCAAGCCTCCCATAGTCAAATTGGCTTTTTATGTGGAGGACATATCCTGTGCAATCACTCATTTTGGTGCAAGCGTACAATCAAACTATCCAGAGCATCCAGTCTAGATCCAACGGTTTCATATGGAAGTGGTTAAATGTAAAATAGACACTAGGTTTCAGGTGGAAGGGGTTAAATGTAAAATAACAGTTATCATTAGATCTAAATCGGATGCACCAGATCGCTTGATTGCATGCTTGCACCAGGATAAGTGATTGCATAGGATATTTTCCCTGTGAGTGGACTAAAAACGGATATTTATTCGAAAACTTTTTTTTTAAAATCTTTTTTCTTTATTTACGAATAAATAGGATATAGAATCTACTATATAAATTTATATTCTTGTTTGTTTTTTAGCATTGAGTTTATAAAGATTCATAAATGATAGACCTCAAGTTTGTTATATATGTGTTCTTAAATAATGGATATAAAATTTAGATACATATACGAGTTCTGATGTCACCAAAAAGGTAGAGAGCAAGTAATGCACAAAATAATTTATGTAAAATTTTATTTTTCTTGTTTGTAATAATGTGATTGACAATATAGGAAAAGATGAACATCAAATTTTTATACATATCTATTTAAAATATTAAATTTGTTATAGCATTTTGGATACCCGTTTCCATCCTAAGTGAGACCAGGAGCAACCGAGCAATAGATGGTCGGGAACAGGACGTCGACGTCACCGACAGGGCCCAGCAACCGTCCAGGCCCACAAACCACGTGGCCGAATCAGATGCCCCCAGGCGGGGCAGTATCCGCGGGCGGAGGAGGCCGGACGGCGGGGCAAAAAGGTGGGCTTCTCCCGTGTGAAATAAGGCCCACCAGACCAGGACTCACCAACCACTCGTCGTCGTCACTCGAGTCACTCGTCAGTCATCACGGAACTACGCAGGGGGGGGGGGGGGGGGGGGGGGGCCGGGGGGGGGGGGGGGGGGACTTCTCGCTCGATGACACTTGACAGCACACAAGAAGAATCTACGCAGGGGCAGTTTAGGCAAAGAAATTGCTGTGGCTAGGGACGATCGATGGATAAGGAGTTGTTGCTATGTTGTGTAGGGCTCCGCGTCGGCGCCTCGCTTTATCTTGCACTGCCGCTAGCTAATCCACTAGCTTGGCCGGCTGAACCCAAGAGGTTGATTATATTATTAATTAATTTGAAGTGGTGGCCACTCCCATGTGCCTTGTAGTAGTAAAACCATCTCTAGCTAGCTAGGAGCATCCGGCCAATGCAAGCACTAATATGGATTATATTGGTAGGCTTTTTAACATATGTATATATGTCTAACATCCTTACCCAGCCACTTATTGGCTAGACAAATATAGGGGAAAAAAGAGTAAATGTGTCGATAAGGTCATTATTGTGTATTTTCATATATAATCACATGAACTGAAATCAAGAGACATCAGAGGGTTACAAGCTCCTAGCTAGCTAATAAATACGGATCGAGTGCACCAAAAGGTCTAAAGCACAAGTGCACAACCAAAAACATAGACTGAAAGTTTGGAACAACCTACAGGACAGGAGAGTGCACATGCATGTTGCTCCCGAGAGGCAATCAGTCTGAGACTCAATTCTCCTCAGCTCATCCTCTTCATGCATTTATCTTCATCACCGCTAAAACAACTATCCTATTTAGAGCATCTCGACTCTTTATTTTTAACTCTATATTTGACTATTTATTTGTCTCTCCATACATATT
This sequence comes from Zea luxurians, assembly GCA_029449295.1. Taxonomy (NCBI): domain Eukaryota; kingdom Viridiplantae; phylum Streptophyta; class Magnoliopsida; order Poales; family Poaceae; genus Zea; species Zea luxurians. The sequence continues at coordinate 8,193,568 of JAOPSE010000082.1, read as the reverse complement.
AAACTCTATATATAACATCTCATTCCAACAGACTCTCCAAAATGCAATTTAGCTTGGCTAGCGAGAGTTGCTAGCCAAATTTGGCTAGTGAGGGAGTTAATTTAGAGAGCCAGATAGCTTAGCAAGTTAAATGACTACTCTGTTGGAGAGCTATTATGCTATTAAGTAGCTAAAATTTAGCTTGGTAAGCAATTTAGCTAGTCTCTTGGAGATGCTCTTAAATTAGTGGCATTAAACAGCGCTAGCTATATATAGCGGCCTTAATTAGCTCTGACGACTTCTCTATTGATAGCCATCGGTAGAGACACCATTTCTTCCATTGTGACTTCTCTAGACCTGAGAGAGAGAGAGAGAGAGAGATGGAGTTGCAGCTGGTCTTGGTGTCTTCGTTATCAGCAGCAGCCAACAACCTCCGTTTCCTCACATAAACAAGGGTGCTTATGGCAAGACTGCAACAAATCTAAGCAACACAACGCATGTACGTACGCTCAGCCTCTGAGGGCCTCTTAGCCGTACGGAGGAGCACCTAATTTTTTCGGTTAATCCCGTTACTTATGGATTAAATGAGATTGAAAAAAATTAAGAAGAAATCTTAGAATTTAAATCTACCCAATTTCACTCAATCCATATGGATTGAGAACTAACCGAACAAGCCCTAGTTAGAAAAACGTAGTTCTACTACCGGAATTCGTGGCTTTGCCGAGTGCTTGGTCCTTTGGCGAGTGCTTTTTGTCGGGTACTCAGCAAAGAACGCTTTACCGAGTGCCGCACTCGGCAAAGTCTCGCTCTCGGTAACGAACGCGTTTGCCGAGCGTAGGACTCTCGGCAAAGAACTACACTCGGCAAAGCCATCTTTGCCGAGTGCTAAACACTCGGCGAAGGCGGCTCTCGGCAAAAGACCGTCAGCAACGGTCTATAACTGACATCCGTTAGTTTTTGTCGAGCGCCGCGCGTTGACACTCGGCAAAGAAGCTTCTTTGCCAAGTGTCATCCGGTTGACACTCGGCAAAGTACTCTTTACCGAGTGTCATTATTGAACACTCGGCGAAGTATATTTTTTATTTTTTTTTCAACCAATTTTTTTTGTATGTTCCTACACTATATAGACCTACATGTAACATTTTGTCACAATTATAAAAGTGTTTCCTATAACTATTGGATTTAGTTCGTTTAATGAAATTTTCTTCGATAATTCAGATTTGAACTGCAAGTCACACGAAACTTGGAAAACCGTGCATGCAAAAATGATATTCATACTATTTAGCACAAGTTACGACCGATTTCAGGAGGAGACCGAAAACTTCGAGCACCAAACTCACTAAACATGACCGTGAACTTGCCATCCAACTGTTTAAAAATTGTATAAAACGCAAACAAAGTCAGAAAATCATGAAACTTGTCCACATGTCATGATATCATATATAGAGGCTGTGATAAAAATTTAAGAATGTTTCGAGAAAGTTGTGAGACAGTATGTGTATAAACCTAAGAGAACTACATAGAGTTTCAATGTAGTTTCAAAAACTCTAAAACAGACCTTTGCCAAGTGCTTGTCAGGTGGCACTCGGCAAAAACTTCTTTGCCGAGTGCTTGTCAGATGTACACGGGCCGTAGAGGAAGGAACGATGTCACCCCTGAATGGATAAGAAAGTCCGATGATTTTGTGGAACGGGCATATGGCGAAGCTGCTAAAGAAGTGAGTCTAGTCCATGCCCGTACAGCAAATGTGCCAACCGGAAAATAAAACCAAAGAAGACCATGGTAGAACATATTTGGAAGAATGGATTTACGCCGGGCTATACTCGGTGGATCTTTCATGGTGAAGCGCATCGTACGAGAGAGGAGGTGCTGAGACAACGCGTCGAGGATTATGATGCCGATGTGGGGTAGCGGATATGTTGAACGACTATCACGATTCACGAGGCACAGTACGCCGAAGGATGTATGGATGATGAGCTAGTGCTGACTGCAAAGGCGTTCTACGGCATGTTTGACGCGGCACAGAAGCCCCTTCATGGCTAGACAAAGGTTTCTCAACTGGATGCCATTGGGCGTGTAATAGCATTCAAGTCGCAGTACGGCATGAGTCAAGACGCATTCGATGGCTTGTTGACGGTTATTAGGAGCCTGCTTCTAGATGATCACGTTCTACCAAAGAGCATGTATGAGGCACAGAAACTCCTTCGTGCACTCAAGATGACGTATGAGCAGATACATGCTTGTCCGAAGGGCTGCGTGCTATTTAGAAAAGAATACACGGAGGCAAAGTACTGTCCCAAGTGTAAATCATCTAGGTTCATGGAGGTAGATTCTGGTGATGGACAGAAGAGGCAGCTCGATATCCCCTTGACAATCCTATGACGCCTTCTGTTCATACCTAGGATCCAGCGTCTATACATGACCGAGGAATCCGCAAAACAAATGACATGGCACAAAAATGGAAAATGATACAATCCTGACAAGATGGTGCACGCATCCGATGGTGAAGCATGGAAACACTTTGATGCCATTCACTGTGAGAAAGCCGAAGAGGCTCATAATGTACGTGTTGCGCTAGCCACAGATGGGTTCAATCTCTATGGAATGAGCGCTGCCCCGTACACATGTTGGCTCGTGTTTGTTATCCCAATCAATCTCCCCCCGGTGTGTGCTTTCAAAGGCAGAATATATTCGTGTCGTTGATAATTCCCGAACACCCGAGGAATAAAATGGGCGTGTACATGGAGCCTTTGATCGATGAATTGGTACGTGCCTGGGAGGAAGGGGTATGGACATATGACCGAGATGCGAAGACAAACTTCAGAATGCATGTTTGGTACCAGTACTCTATGCATGACTTACCGGCGTATGGGCTATTCTGCGCCTGGTGTGTTCACGGTAAGTTCCCATGCCCAGTTTGCAAGGAAGCTCTTAAGTTCATTTGGTTGAAAAAGGGTGGCAAATATTCGTCCTTCGATAAACATCAACAATTTCTCCCTCCTGACCATCCATTCCGCCTAGACATCAAGAACTTTACAAAAGATGTCGTAGAGACAGACTGCCCACATGCAACGATGACTGGTGCCAAAATTCGTCAACAGATAGATGGACTCGTGGCCAATACAGAAGGTGGTTTTGTGGGATATGGTGAGCAGCATATGTGGACACATAAGTCGGGCTTGACTCGGCTCCCCTATTATGACGACCTACTCCTTCCACACAATATTGACGTGATGCACACTGAAAAGAATGTTGCCGAGGCACTTTGGGCAACAATTATGGACATTCCTGATAAGTTAAAGGATAACGTAAAGGCAAGAGTGGATCTGGCAGCGTTATGTGATATACCAAACCAAGAGATGAAGCCGCCAAGTGGTGGAAAGACATGGAGAAGGCCTAAGGCCGATTTTGTCCTAAGTAGGGCCCAGAGGAAGGAAGTACTTCAGTGGATCAAGATGTTGATGTTCCCTGATGGGTATGCAGCTAACCTGAGTAGGAGGTGAACTTATCTACTCTGTGAGTCTTAGGGATGAAGAGTCATAACTTCCACATATGGATTGAACGGATTCTTCCTGCGATGGTTCGAGGCTATGTCCCCGAGCATGTCTGGCTAGCACTTTCAGAGTTGAGCTATTTCTTCCATCAGCTTTGTGCAAAAGAGTTATCTCGGACCGTGGTTGCAGACTTGGAAAGATTGGCACACGTGTTACTGTGTAAGCTTGAGAAGATATTTCCACCTGGCTTCTTCAATTCAATGCAGCATTTGATTCTTCATCTCCCCTATGAGGCACGAATGGGGGGGCTCATGCAGGGACGTTGGTGCTATCCAATCGAGATATGTCTAAAGACTATTCGAAAGAAATGTAGAAATAAATGCAAAATCGAGGCTTCCATTGCAGAGACATACATTCTAGAGGAGGTGTCAAACTTCACAACAACTTACTATGGTGACAAACTGCCGAGCGTGCATAATCCACACCCTCATTACAATGATGGCGGCAATGAATCGAACCTCAGCATATTTCGAGGCCAACTCGGAAGTGCAAGTGGCTCGACCACCAAGACCCTAACACATGAAGAGTGGCGGCATATCATGCTATATGTATTGACCAACCTTGAAGAGGTGACGCCATACATGGAACAATTTCTTCATAAATTTTGGCGTCGATCAAGGGACCCAACTCCACAGGAATGACACTCTTCTTAGAAAGCGTGCGAGAAATGGATTGCCCGATTTCATTTCCTGGTTCAAACGTAAGGTATGTGCTTAGTTTGTCAAAGAGATCCGTCTATGAACTCAATTTAGCGTCTTTTAACTTGTGAATACTTGTAGGGCCAAAGAGATCCGTCTATGAGTGCTGAGTTGAGACAAGTAGCCAACGGCATTGCTTATAGGGTCAAGAAATATCTTGGGTATGACGTTAATGGATACCATTTTTTTGCACAACAAACTACGACCAAAGTCGGCCCAATCGAAAAACAACATGTTCTGGAGTCTTTACATCCGGCCTTGACGATGTCGATTGTTTTGGACGAATCGAAGAAATATATGAACTCAATTTTTATGGTTCCAAACCTCTTACTCCAGTGATATTCAAATGTCATTAGTTTGACCCTAAAGTGACGAGACGGACACATTCTAATCTTGGGATAGTCGAAATTTGACGAGATTCCACCTTACCAGGAGACGATGTCTATATTGTGGCCCAACAGGCCACACAAGTGTATTATCTCCCATATGCATGCCAAACGAAAGAAGATCTTAAGGGTTGGGATGTTGTGTATAAGGTATCGCCACACGAGAGATTACCTATTCCTAACGATGAAGATTATAACTTAGACCCGGACACATATGATGGAGAGTTCTTCCAAGAAGATGGCTAGAAGGGCGATTTGAGATAGACTTAACCGAAGCTATCGGAATGGACATAGATATTGAAATGGTTGTTGATGAGGAGGATGATGAGGTGAAAAATGATAATGACTTAGTAATCCTTGAAGGCAATGACATTAATGACGAACTTGCGCCTTCAGATGGTGTTGACTATGAAATGGTTGATAGTGATGATGAGAGTTATGATCCCGCTAACCTCGACACATATGAAGATTATTTTTAATCGATGTAATGTTATATGACTTTATTTCGCACATGTTTTAAAATACATCTTTTTATATGTGCTTATTTGTTTACTCTTAATTGCAGGTTGTTGGACAAATATGGTGGGCGATTGGCTGAGGAGGAGGAGGGGGAGGAGGAGCTGGACGGCGGACGAGGCATAGCAGACGGTGCAGCAGGACGACCTTGTCCAACAGCAGGCGACGCAGCAGGACGACGACGACCAGCAGCAGGACGACGGCGAAGCTCAGCAGGCCGCCTCAGGTTCTGGCGCCTCAGGTTCGAGGAGCGTCTACCTGCGGGTCCCGCGAGTCTCCCTCATCGTCCCATACTTCGGGACAGACGGCCGCTTATTCGGCCGGATGGAAAGAGGCATGCAACTTTATGTTCTTCATTTTTGTTCATATTATGTGTTCAAAATCATAATATAAACTAATACTTTTTATTTATCACTTGGACATGTCTTGGACGGTTGTGGAGAATGCTGGGGGTCATCCTTGCAACCCCAATGGCATCCCCGCCCTGCTGTGCAGGGAACACTTCTTGGACTGCTTGAGTACGCCGGAGTGACGGGCCTAGCCTACAGCTTCGACCACTACGCCATCGCCCCCAATGCAGTAGACCGGGACAGCCGAGAATTCAATAACAAGGTGGAGCGGGTAAAGCAATAGCTGTGGGTAAGTCTTAGTATAATGTAAAATATGTCGCATTCATTGCACATTCTTGAAATAATGTATGGATACATCGTTTTTGTATGCAGGATTTCTTCAAATGCGAGGCTGGATACGGAGCTAGGGCGGATGTGGTGGCCACCACGAGCTGTAAGAAGCTCGTCATGGACATGCACTATGAGGCCCGAATCTAGGCCATCGTCAGCTACCACGGCTCTGTCCTTGGGGAGAAGGTGACCAAGCAGCAAGCCCAAAACATGTCGTTGACCAGGGACCAATACCTGCAGGTAAAGTCATGCATGTTTGGTACCAGTACTCCATGCATGAATTTAATCTTATCTTCTAATATGCAGTGTACGTGTTTACTTTGTAGATGATTCCATATTGGTGCGCCGCACATCCTCTGTGCTAGGAGCAGATGGTGGTTAGGTGGTGCTCGCCTGAGTGGGACGAGGCGCACAATGCTAGCCGAGAACGGCATATGATGATGCAAGGTCCCTCCCACCACCAAGGCAGTCGTAGCCTAGGCCAATATGCAGAAGCATGGGTATGCCCTCTTTTTTAGGTATATAGCACTGGATTAGATATTATTTCGAACTATCTCGTTGGTTTTCTTGCAGTCGGCGTCATATAGTGGCCGACCTTGCTCCATCTTCTCGGCCTATGCTATGGCACATAAGGGCAAGGCGACGTCCGACATCACCTACAACCTGGATGACGGCCTGAGGCGTACAACAACTCTGCCGTCTACAACCGCCTTCATGACTACATCGCCATGGCGCAGGAGGTCCATGGACTAGAATATGATCCGAGCACCGAGCAGATCGACCCCGATGTCCTCATGAGAGTCGGAGGAGGCAAGAGACATGGGCGGTACTGGATTGCCAACGGGGCAATCAACTCGTCGTCCACTCCCACTCTGTCTCAGGTGCGAGCAAGGAGCACGGGCTCGAGTCTAGCCATACGACCTCGGCACGACAGCTCACAGCATCGCATACAGCAACTCGAGGTTAGTGCTTCTATAACTCGTCATTTCTTGAGTTATATACCTTCTCTTTGAGTTACTATAACATTGGCTTGTAATATTATAGACCCAACTAGAAGAAGAGAGGAGGGAACGTCAAGAGATGGAGGCAAGGATGGTGGCAGAGTGGGAGGCTCGCTTGGCAGATCAGCAGAGGATGGCGGAGATGTTCCAATACATGTAGAGCCTTGTCGCCGCACAGGGTTTCGCTCCGCCACCTCCATTGTTCCCTACAATTGACCCTACACTATTCCATACTCCTGTGAGTATCAAAATTGTAGTTAGATGTTGGTAATGCATCTGGTATAACACATGCAACCTCTTCTCTATGTAGGGCCAATCTGGGGCGGCACCCAACAACCCTCATGAAGTGCCCAGCCCATCGCAACACCAGTCCAACCGTCCACCTCGATGAGAGTTATGTTTTTAGTGTTCATACTTCAGAACTTATGTTGAATACTTATGTCAGAGCTTAAGACTTATGTGTTGATACTTCTGAACTTGTGTTGATACTTATGTTTGTGTTGAGATCTTGTATATTAATGTTTGTTTTGGATATTTATGCCTATGGTGATATTTGTGATGTATATATGTGATATATGCGATGATATATGTGATGTATCTTTTGTTTGGATGGATGGAATAGAAAAACAAATTAAAAAGGTGTGTACTGGTCACTTTGCCGAGTGTTAGGACCATAGCACTCGGCAAAGAACCAAGACCTAGGCACCGGTATAGCTTCTTTGTCGAGTGTGGTTGCCCTGGCACTCGGTAAAGTAGTTACTTCTTTGCTGAGTGCCTACCGGCCAACACTCGGCAAAGAACCTGACAAAGGGACCCGCTGACATATTCTTTGCCGAGTGCTGGTCGGTAGGCACTCGACCAAGAAGTAACTACTTTGTCGAGTGTTTTAGGAGACACTTGGCAAAGACGACATCTCCGTCACCCCGGTGCCGTGACGGTGGCTTTTCTTTGCCGAGTACCCCATCTGGCACTCGGCAAAGTCTGTACCGAGTGTCCGAGAAAAAGTACTCAACAAAGAAGCCTTTGCCGATATACTGTTCACCGAATCCTCTTTGCCGAGTGCGACACTCGGCAAAGACTTTTCCGAGTGTTTTTCAGGCTTCAGGCACTCGGCAAAGCGTCCGATTCTGGTAGTGTTCCTCCAATTTTTACGAGAGAGAATGACGGAGAGAGCCAGAGAGAAGCCTCTTTTTTTGGGTTTCTGGCTTCGATTGATTTCTAGGGATGGCTCCAGGGAAGACGTCCCTAGAACCGTGCCATATGTCGCACATGGCCTTTAAAATTGTAGGGCTCCAAAATATACATAGATCTATATGCACACTACAACTGAAAAGGTATTAATTTGCATGAAGATAAGTGAAAACATTATCTAAACCGTAAACAAATCAAAATCACCACCGAGTTGTATTTCTGATCCTCTGTGTATATATACTATACTTAAAGCACCAGTTTCAACGGTCGTCACGCGTCATTTTTTTACAAATAACCCCTCACAGCTATTTCAAATTAACCTGCATGCCTATAGATGGCCAAACGGTGGCCCGGCACAGGCCAGACACCCGCGGGCCATAACTCTGGTCCAGGCACGTCATGCGTCATGCCGACCTGCTGACTGTGCCGGACCAGCCCGTTAGCCCGTCGGCCCATTTAGTTAAATCAGCGTAAAATATTAAAAATAGTGCAGGCCAGACACCCGCGGGCCACAACTCTGGTCCAGGCACGTCATGCGTCATGCCGACCTGCTGACTGTGCCAGACCAGCCCGTTAGCCCGTCGGCACATTTAGTTAAATCAGCGTAAAATATTAAAAATAGTGCAGAAGGTGGGGTTCAAACCCATGCCCTGACGAAAGAAGGGCATGAGACATTGGGTGAAGCTGTCTAACCAGTAGAACATCATGCTCAAATATTTTTAATATTGAATATAAATTGTATATATATATATATGTATATATGTTTTTTGTAAAATAAAATATATATAATCGTGTCGGGTCAGGCCAGCACAACAGGCCGAGACTACAGTCCAAGCACGGCACGACGTTCTTAGCTCTTGCAAGCATTAGGTCATTTCTGAGACCACATTGGCGCAATGGACTCCATAGTGTTTGAGGTTGCTGAATTGGATGGAGCAACAATGATTTGTCACACCAACAGTAAAATCAAAGGTTATTTGTTGGTTTTAAACGTTAGTAATTGCTACAAAGTAGCATAATTTATATAGAGCGCATTCAGATTTTATTGATGCATGACTTTAGCAATCACTCCATATTTTGATCTATCTTTTTTATAAGCTTAAGTCCATGTGACTTATTTTAGAAACTTGAGCTCACAAACTTTCTCTTATTTAGTCTCTGTATGGTGGAATTATGTCATTTTATAATATTTGTTCGTTCAATCAGTCGTTGTGAACTCTCTTTTAATCGCTTACTTCACTGGTCATGTTTTACCAAAATATATTGAATGGAGTAAACAATAATATCAGTTAGCCAAATCAAAGACAATCAATAAAAATCTTGAATTTTTTTGGTGGATAGTGTCGGGGACCATAATTAGGGGTACCCCCAAGACTCCTAATCTCAGCTGGTAACCCTCATCAGCACAAAGCTGCAAAGGCCTGATGGGTGCGATTAAGCCAAGGCTCGGTCCACTCGAGGGACACGACCTCGCCCGAGGACCCCCTCAAGCGACGGACACACCTTCGGCTCGCCCGAGGCCCAGTCTTTGCCAGGAAGCAACCTTGGCCAGATCGCCACGCCGACCGACCGAATCGCAGGAGCATTTAATGCAGGGATGACCTGACACCTTATCCTGTCACGCGTCCTCCAGTCGACAGAGCCGAAAGTGACCGCAGTCACTTCGCCGCTCCACTGACCGGCCTGACAAGAAGACAGCATCGCCTGTGTCGCTCCGACTGCTGTGCCACTCGACAGAGTGAGGCTGACAGCAGCCAAGTCCGGCCTCGGGCGCCATAGGAAACCCCGCCTTGCCCGACCCTAGGGCTCGGACTCGGGCTCGGTCCCGGAAGACGACGAACTCCGTTTCGCCCGACCCCAGGGCTCGGACTCGGGCTCGATCCCGGAAGACGACGAACTCCGCCTTGCCCGACCCCAGGGCTCGGACTCGGGCTCGGTCCCGGAAGACGACGAACTCCGCTTCGCCCGACCCTAGGGCTCGGACTCGGGCTCGGTCCCGGAAGACGACGAACTCCGCTTCGCCCGACCCCAAGGCTCGGACACGGGCTCGGTCCCAGAAGACGATGAACTCCGCCTCGCCCGACCCAAGGGCTCGGACTCGGGCTCGGCCCCGAAAGACGACGAACTCTGCCTCGCCCGGCCCCAGGGCTCGGACTCGGCCTTGACCTCGGACGACAGTCTCCGCCTCGCCCGACCCGGGGCTCGGACACGACCTCGACCTCGGAAGACTGACTCGACCCCGACCTCGGAGGAGCCTCAACCTCGCCCGACCCAGGGCTCGGACCGACCACGTCACAGGAGGGGCCATCATTACCCTATCCCTAGCTAGCTCAGGCTACGGGTAACAGGACCGGCGTCCCATCTGGCTCGCCCCGGTAAACAGATAATGATGGCGCCCCGCGTGCTCCATGACGACGGCGACTCTCAAACCCTTACGGAAGCAAGGAGACGTTAGCAAGGACTCGACAGCCCCGACAGCTGTCCTTCCGCAAGGCTCCAACGCTCCTCCGACGGCCACGACATCACATGAAAAGGGTGCCAAAACCTCTCTGGCTGCCATGACGGCATGTACTTAGGGCACTAGCTCCTCTCTGCTAGACACGATAGCGCACTGCTACAGCCCCCATTGTACACCTGGACCCTCTCCTTACGCCTATAAAAGGAAGGTCCAGGGCTCTCTTACGAGAAGGTTGGCCGCGCGGGAGGACGGGACGGTGCGTAGAGTCCCTCGCTCTCCCCCCACGCGGACGCTTGTAACCCCCTACTGCAAGCGCACCCGACCTGGGCGCAGGACAAACACGGAGGCCGCGGGCTTTTCCCTTTTCCTCCCTCTCTTCTACCCCCCTTCGTGCTCCGTCTCGCGCCGACCCATCTGGGTTGGGACACGCGGCGACAATTTACTCGTTGGTCCAGGGACCCCCCGGGGTCGAAACACCGACAGTTGGCACGCCAGGTAGGGGCCTGCTGCGTGTGGACGAACAGCTCCCCGTCAAGCTCCAGATGGGTAGTCTCCAGCAACCTTTCCAACCCGGGACGATGCTCCGTTTCGGGAGTCTTGAGTTCATGTCCCTCGACGGTAGCTACAACATGATACTCCTTCCTCGGTCGCGCGACGGCGACAATGGTGGCCGACAACCCGCCCGCCAGCGGTGGAATCGACGACGTCTTCCCCACGAGGCGGAAGAACGACGTCTGAGTTTGTCCCGTCACCTTCCCTACTGGAGGAGGAGGAGGCGGGGCAACCGTGGCCAAGCAGGAGGCGGCACCTCACTGGCTGTCCTGACGGGGGACACGTCGGGCGTCGACCACGCGTCTGAGACAAAGATGAGCGTCGTTTCCTCGCAACACGCCAACTCCAAGCGGATGGGCGACGCCAGCACACTCGCGAAGGACTTGTTGGGCGTCACCCTCGTACCCGAGACGGCGATGCAGTCCGCCCCTGACGTGTCACCACCTGTCGACCAAGAGGTACCGACCGATTCCCGTCTCATGCCTTTTGGATTTGGCCTCGACCCACCAAGCGACCCCGCTTTGGTGGAAGCCTTCATAGAGGCATGCACCAACCCTCCGGGGTATCATATGCGGTCACCCTAGGACCGGCTGACGGCCGTCTCGACCTACGGGCCCTCGGGTTCCGAGGAAATGACGAGCCTAACTTTGGTTGGGATTTCTCCGGGCTTGGTAACCCCAGTACCATGCGGGACTTCATGACCGCATGCGACTACTGCCACTCCGATTGTTCCGACGGTAGCCGCAGCTTCGGCGACGAAGACTGCGACCCAAGTCGTGAATGTTTCCACGTCGATCTAGGGGGTCCCGACGAAGGCGACCATCTTGGTATACCGGGAAACGGTGATCCCCCTAGGCCTGCGCCTCGCATTGACATCCTTCGGGAGCTAGCTGTGGTCCCAGTCCCTGCGGGGGGTCAGGACGCACAGCTCGAGCAAATCCGCGAGATGCAGGCCAGGCTCGACGAGGGGGCAGGAACACTTGAGCCGCTCCGCCGGAACATCGGGCAGGAATGGGTAGACCAAGCTCCGGCCGGAGAAGTGCGTCATCTGCCCCAGGGCATCTAGCTCCGCATCGCCGACGACGTCAGGGCAAGGCCACCACCGGCTTCCAGTGGGGTCGGCCAGAACCTGGCTGCAGCAGCGATACTTCTCCGCGCAATGCCGGAACCATCAACTACCGAAGGGCGGCGGATCCGGGGAGAGCTCAAGAATCTCCTGGAGGACGCTGCGGTCCGACGGGCCGAGAGCTCTGCCTCCCGAAGGCAGGGATACCCCTCGGAGCACCGCGCCGCGACTTCCCAATTCGTGCGGGAAGCCTCGATCCACACCGGGCGCACGCGCAACACAGCGCATGCAGCCCCGGGACGCCTCGGCAACGAGCACCACCACCGCAACCATCAAGCCCGCCTCGACGAGAGGGTGCGCCGAGGCTACCACCCCAGGCGTGGGGGACGCTACGATAGCGGGGAGGATCGGAGCCCCTCGCCCGGACCGCCCGGCCCGCAGGCTTTCAGCCGAGCCATATGACGGGCGCCGTTCCCGACCCGGTTCCGAACCCCGACTACCATTACAAAGTACTCGGGGGAGACAAGGCCGGAACTGTGGCTCACGGACTATCGGCTGGCCTGCTAACTGGGTGGAACGGACGATGACAACCTCGTCATCCGCAACCTCCCCCTGTTCCTCTCCGATTCCGCTCGGGCCTGGCTGGAGCATCTGCCTCCGGGGCAGATCTCCAACTAGGACGACCTGGTCCAAGCCTTCGCCGGTAATTTCCAGGGCACGTACGTGCGCCCTGGGAACTCCTGGGATCTCCGGAGCTGCCGCCAGTAGCCGGGAGAGTCTCTCCGGGACTACATCCGGCGATTCTCAAAGCAGCGCACCGAGCTGCCCAACATCACCGACTCGGATGTCATCGGCGCGTTCCTCGCCGGCACCACCTGCCGCGACCTGGTGAGCAAGCTGGGTCGCAAGACCCCCACCAGGGCGAGCGAGCTGATGGACATCGCCACCAAGTTCGCCTCTGGCCAGGAGGCGGTTGAGGCCATCTTCCGGAAGGACAAGCAGCCCCAGGGCCGCCAGCCGGAAGATGTTCCTGAGGCATCCGCTCAGCTCGGCACCAAGAAGAAAGGCAAGAAGAAGTCGCAAGCGAAACGCGACGCCACCGACGCGGACCTTGTCACCGCCGCTGAGTACAAGAACCCTCAGAAACCTCCCGGAGGCGCCAATCTATTCGACAAGATGCTCAAGAAGCCATGCCCCTATCATCAGGGACCCGTCAAGCACACCCTTGAGGAATGCGCCATGCTTCGGCGTCACTTTCACAGGGCCGGGCCACCTGCGGAGGGTGGCAGGGCCCATCACGACGACAAGAAGGAGGATCACAAGGTAGAGGAGTTCCCCAAGGTCCGCGACTGCTTCATGATCTACGGTTGGCCAGTGGCGAACGCCTCGGCTCGGCACTGCAAGCAAGAGCGTCGGGAGGTTTGCTCGGTAACGGTGGCGGCGCCAGTCTATCTAGACTGGTCCGACAAGCCCATCACCTTCGACCAGGGCGATCACCCCGACCGCGTGCCGAGCCCGGGGAAATACCCGCTCGTTGTCGACCCCGTCATCGGCAACGTCGGGCTCACCAAGGTCCTCATGGACGGAGGCAGCAGCCTCAACATCATCTATGCCGAGACCCCCGAGCTCCTGCAGATCGATCTGTCCTCGGTTCGGGCCGGTGCGGCGCCTTTTCACGGGATCATCCCCGGGAAACGCGTCCAACCCCTCGGACGACTCGATCTGCCCGTCTGCTTCGGGACTCCCTCCAACTTCAGAAGGGAAACCCTCACGTTCGAGGTGGTCGGGTTCCGAGGAACCCACCACGCGGTACTAGGGAGGCCATGCTACGCCAAGTTCATGGTCGTCCCCAACTACACCTACCTCAAGCTCAAGATGCCGGGCCCCAACGGGGTCATCACCGTCGGCCCCACGTACCGACACGCGTACGAATGCGACGTAGAGTGCGTGGGGTACGTCGAGGCCCTCGCCGAATCCGAGGCCCTCATCGCCGACCTGGAGAGCCTCTCTAAGGAGGCGCCAGACGTGAAGCGCCATGCCAGCAACTTTGAGCCAGCGGAGACGGTTAAGTCCGTCCCACTCGACCCTAGCAACGACGCCTCCAAGCAGATCCGGATCGACTCCGAGCTCGACCCCAAATAGGAAGCAGTGCTCATCGACTTTCTCCGTGCAAACGCCGAAGTTTTCGCGTGGAGTCCCTCGGACATGCCTGGCATACCGAGGGATGTCGCCGAGCACTCGCTGGATATCCGAGCTGGAGCCCGTCCCGTGAAGCAACCTCTGCGCCGATTCGACGAAGAAAAGCGCAGAGCCATAGGCGAGGAGATCCACAAGCTGATGGCCTCAGGGTTCATCAAAGAGGTATTCCATCCCGAATGGCTTGCCAACCCCGTGCTTGTAAGAAAGAAAGGAGGGAAATGGCGGATGTGTGTAGACTACACTGGTCTAAACAAAGCATGCCCAAAAGTTCCCTATCCTCTGCCTCGCATCGATCAAATCGTGGATTCCACTGCGGGATGCGAAACCCTGTCTTTCCTCGATGCCTACTCAGGGTATCACCAAATCAGGATGAAAGAGTTCGACCAGCTCGTGACTTCTTTCATCACACCTTTTGGCATGTACTGCTATGTTACTATGCCATTTGGTTTGAGGAATGCGGGTGCGACGTACCAAAGGTGCATGAACCACGTGTTCGGCGAACACATTGGTCGAACGGTCGAGGCTTATGTCGATGACATCGTAGTCAAGACAAGGAAAGCCTCCGACCTCCTTTCCGACCTAGAGACGACATTCCGGTGTCTCAAGGCGAAAGGCGTAAAACTCAATCCCGAGAAGTGTGTCTTCGGAGTCCCCCGAGGCATGCTCTTGGGGTTCATCGTCTCTGATCGGGGCATCAAGGCCAACCCGGAGAAAATCGCAGCCATCACCAACATGAGGCCCATCAAGGACTTGAAAGGCATACAGAGGGTCATGGATGCCTTGCGGCTCTGAGCCATTTCATCTCGCGCCTCGGCGAAAGAGGCCTACCTCTGTACCGCCTCTTAAGAAAGACCGAGTGCTTCACTTGGACCTCCAAGGCCGAGGAAGCCCTCGGGAACCTGAAGGCACTCCTTACGAACGCGCCCATCTTGGTGCCCCCCACCGCCGGAGAAGACCTCTTGATCTACGTCGCCGCTACCACTCAGGTGGTCAGCGCCGCGATCGTGGTTGAGAGACAAGAAGAAGGGCATGCATTGCCCGTCCAGAGGCCGGTTTACTTCATCAGCGAGGTACTATCTGAGACCAAGATCCGCTACCCGCAAATTCAGAAGCTGATGTACGCGGTGATCCTGACGCGGTGAAAGTTGCGACACTACTTCGAGTCTCATCCGGTGACTGTGGTGTCATCCTTCCCCCTGGGGGAGATCATCCAGTGCCGAGAGGCCTCGGGTAGGATTGCAAAGTGGGCGGTGGAAATCATGGGCGAGACGATCTCGTTCGCCCCTCGGAAGGCCATCAAGTCCCAAGTCTTGGCGGACTTTGTGGCTGAATGGGTCGACACCCAGCTCCCGGCGGCTCCGATCCAGCCGGAACTCTGGACCATGTTTTTCGATGGGTCGCTGATGAAAACAGGGGCAGGCGCGGGCCTACTCTTCATCTCGCCCCTCGGGAAACACGTACGCTACGTGCTACGCCTCCATTTCCCGGTGTCCAACAATGTGGCTAAGTACGAAGCTCTGGTCAACGGGTTGCGCATCGCCATTGAGCTAGGGGTCCGACGCCTCGACGATCGCGGCGACTCGCAGCTCGTCATTGACCAAGTTATGAGGAACTCCCACTGTCGCGACCCGAAGATGGAAGCCTACTGCGATGAGGTTCGGCGCCTGGAGGACAAGTTCTACGGGCTTGAGCTCAACCACATCGCCCGACGACACAACAAGACTGCGGACGAGCTGGCTAAGATAGCCTCGGGGCGGACAACGGTTCCCCTAGACGTCTTCTCCCGAGACCTACATCAACCCTCAGTCAAGACCGACGACACGCCCGAGCCCGAGAAGGCCTCGGCCTAGCCCGAGGCACCCTCGGCACAGCCCGAGGCGCCCTCGGCTCGGCCCGAGGCACCCTCGGCCCCCGAGGGTGAGGCACTACGCGTCGAGGAAGAGCGGAGTGGGGTCCAGCCTAATCGAAACTGGCAGACCCCGTACCTGCAATATCTCCACCAAGGAGAGCTGCCCCTCGACCGAGCCGAGGCTCGGCGACTGGCGCGGCGCGCCAAGTCGTTCGTCTTACTGGGTGACGGAAAGGAGCTCTACCACCGCAGCCCATCTGGCATCCTCTAGCGGTGCATATCCATCGCCGAAGGCCAGGAGCTCTTACAAGAAATGCACTCGGGGGCTTGCGGTCATCACGTAGCGCCCCGAGCCCTTGTTGGGAACGCCTTCCGACAAGGTTTCTACTGGCCGACCGCGGTGGCCGACGCCACTAGAATTGTCCGCGCCTGCCAAGGGTGTCAATTCTACGCGAGGCAGACCCACCTGGCCGTTTGCTGTGTGGGGACTGGACCTCGTCGGTCCCTTGCAGAAGGCACCCGGGGGCTACACGCACCTGCTGGTCGCCATCGACAAACTCTCCAAGTGGATCGAGGTCCGACCCCTAAACAGCATCAGGTCCGAACAGGCGGTGGCATTCTTCACCAACATCATCCATCGCTTTGGGGTCCTGAACTCCATCATCACCGACAACGGCACCCAGTTCACCGGCTGAAAGTTCCTGGACTTCTGCGAGGATCACCATATCCGGGTGGACTGGGCTGCCGTGGCTCACCCCATGACGAATGGGCAGGTTGAACGTGCCAACGGCATGATTCTGCAAGGACTCAAGCCGAGGATCTACAGCGACCTCCACAAGTTCGGAAGGCGATGGATAAAGGAACTCCCCTTGGTGGTCTGGAGTCTGAGGACAACGCCGAGCCGAGCCACGGGCTTCACACCATTCTTTCTAGTCTATGGGGCCGAGGCCGTCTTGCCCACAGACTTAGAGTACGGTTCCCCGAGGACGAGGGCGTACGACGACCGAAGAAACCAAACCGACCGAGAAGACTCACTGGACCAGCTCGAAGAGGCTCGGGACATGGCCTTACTACACTCGGCGCGGTACCAGCAGTCCCTGGGACGCTACCACACCCGAGGGGTTCGGTCTCGAGACCTCCAAGTGGGCGACCTGGTGCTTCGGCTGCAATAAGACGCCCGAGGGCGGCACAAGCTCACGCCTCCCTGGGAAGGGCCGTTCATCATCGCCAAGGTTCTGGAGCCCGGGACATACAAGCTAGCCAACAGCCAAGGCGAGGTCTACAGCAACGCTTGGAACATCCGACAGCTACGTTGCTTCTACCCTTAAGATGCTTTCAAGTCGTTCGTACACCTCGTTCACGTTCAAAGTCTAACCATCAAGGAAGGGTCAGCCTTGCCTCAGCAAAGCCCGACCCTCCCTCGGGGCTAGAAGGGGGGAACCCCCTCTGCGTCAAAATTTTCCTCGAAAAAAGACTTCCATCAAAAAAGCTTTCGCGTCCCCCGGCTATGTCAGTAACAGGACCCCAAGAAACGAATAAGGGTGCATGTAAGTGGCAAGGCCGACCGAGCCGAGGGACTCCTACGCCTCTGGGATACGGATACCTCACTCGTCGCCTACCACGAAAAATGACTCTTACTTGGGCAAGGTACCCTGCTACTGACGAACGGGTCCGGATACGCAAAACGGAAGGAAAAGAAACACAATCCTATATTACGATAATAAAGTGTTCGGGCCTCGGCGGCCGCAAAAGACACATATGCATTCAAAGAAAACTGCTCTGGCAGAATCAGGCGTCGCCCGGAGAAGGAGCCGCGCCCTCGGCTTCGTCTCCACCCTCGACAAGATCCGCCCCGGCCTCAGATGACGACACAAGCGGGAGAATCTCTGCCTCAAAGGTGGTTGCCAGCACCGCGCTTGGGCCCGCGGTGGCCGCGTCAAGCCTATGGACTTCGGCCAGGGCGGCTTCATCTTCGTCGGGGAGGCAATACCCCTCACTGACCCTCTCCAGATCCACGTCATAGTGGGAAGCGAGCACGGCGAAGGCCCGCCTGACGCCGTGATGCAGCGCCTCACGAAGTCTACCACGCGCATGGTCACCCAAGGCTTGCAGGCGACTCTGAGGGGAGCTCCCCGAGGGGACGTCGTCGAGGCCAAAGACCCGGTAGAAGGCCGTGATGGCCCCGGACATGGCCGCATGGTCGGTTTCCCTCTGCTCGGCCGCCTGAGCAAGCGCCTTGGTGGACTTATCAAGGGCAGACTCGAGCTCTACGAACAGCCAAAGCGGAAGATCTCAAACACGAGTTGAGGAACCGAGCTAAAACAAAGTCTTCAAACAGCCTAGACATACCTTCGGCTCGGGCACGCTGCTCCGAGGATGCAGCTTGGGCCACGGCGAGGTCTGCTGCAAGGGCTCCAGCCCGAGCAGACGCCTCGGCTAACTGGACTCCAAGAGCCTCAGCCCGGCTTTCGGCCTCGTCGGCCCGGCCCCGAGATCGGTCCCCGCTCGCCGGAGACCTGGTCAAGCTCCGACTGCCGCCGCTGCGCCTCTGCGCGTGCCGCTGCCGCCTCCGCTCCCAGATCGGCGCAGAGCAACCGAAGGTCCGCCACCTCGGCGCTCTGTTGGGAGAGGCGCGCGGTAGCACTGGCAAGCGTGGTCCTCAGGGACCACAGCGAACCCTAGACATCAACCTCGCGGCGGATAAACGACGACTTGGCGGCGCTCAGATCCGTTAGATCCTGAGGGAAGGAAGCGGGGCGTCACAAAGAGCGCCTTAATCACGAGAAAGGTATGCCTGAAATCATTACCTGGAGGATCTTGGGAACGTCCCTGCAAAGGACCTCCAACGTCGACCGAA
Organism: Zea luxurians; assembly: GCA_029449295.1. Taxonomy (NCBI): domain Eukaryota; kingdom Viridiplantae; phylum Streptophyta; class Magnoliopsida; order Poales; family Poaceae; genus Zea; species Zea luxurians. The sequence goes on along the minus strand of JAOPSE010000082.1, from coordinate 8,174,582 downwards.
GCGATCCCACTGTTGCCTCGGCACACTCACGAAGTCCGTCCCAAGACTGCTCCTCCCGCTCATCGTCAAGAACGAAGAGGGGATCCGAGGCCCCGCGGGTCCGGAACCGAAGCAACTGGCGCCGCCCCTTGGAACTGTGCCGTGTGGGGACAAGGCTGCCGCTCGACGGGGCGGGTCGCGGCTCCGCGCCTCCCTCCTCCAAGGCGCCAAGTGGCGACGCCTCAGCTATCTCAACATCGGCGGCGACGGGTGGCTTCACGGCCGGAACGGCAACGGCCTCGGTAGCAGCCAGCGCCAGCGCCGACAGCGTGTCTGGTGAGCACGGGGCCACGGCCACGCTAGCAGCTTCCCCCAGCGCGACGGCCACCTCGACAGAGGAATCAGCCTCGGGAGCTCGCCCCGTGGCAACTGGTGCCGCCTGAGCCCCCCGCTGTGGGGCGTCTTGCGAGGAGGTCAGCCGGCCGACGAGGCCCGGCGTGGCACTAGCTGCGGAAGCCGACGCCGTCTTGAGGACCTTCTGGGGAGCCAGACCGGTCGAATCGTGCCTCCGCTTGCTAAGGAGAAAAGGAAAATCAAGGTCGGAACATGCGAAGGAGGAGCCAGGACGAAGATATCCTAAGACACTTACCCACTCCGGGCCATGATCAGTCGCGCCTGTGGGGAGGTCTCCCGATCCTCGATCCCCGAAGGTACCATCGAGGTCTGCCCCGCTGCCGGCTTCGGTGCCGTCCTCGCCTTGGGTGCCCCAGGCACCCGAGGGACGGACTGCCCAGATGCAGCCACGACGACCTGAGGATTGCCCTCCTGTGCAGTCGGCACGGGTAATGGTTCTTGGGGAACAGGCGGCTCAGCCTGACTTCCCGGGGTCACCTCAACTACCTCGGCAAAGGGGTCAAGTACCCCCTCGGCCTGCCCCCGTTCTTCGGACCGGGACCCCGACGTCCCGGCCCCGGATACTGACGGCGCCAGCCCACTCGGGGGCTGGCTCGACGGCCCCTGGCCCAGCCTCGGATTCGGGCTGAGGCCGAGGCGGGCAGCCATGTCGTCGTCTTCATCATCGTCTTCATCGTCGTCGTCGTCATCATCAGGCGTCTCCGGTGATGGCTCCCTCGGGAGCCCATCCCTCTCCTGCCGACGACGAAGCCTTTCCAAGGCGTCCCGAGCCCGCATCCGCTTGTGGGCCCAAGCCTTCTTCGCGTCCTTCTTCTCCTTCCTCTTCTCCGCGGCGACCCTCCACACAGCTTGGTCCACTGCGTCCTCCGGGACCGGTGGCAGGGAAGGCTTGTGAAACCCCACCTCCTGGAGATGGACGAAAGGTCTCGGCTGTGAGAACCAAGGGCAATCCGACACGAAAAGGAAGAAGGAGCGAACGCTCACCAGGGACACACACCCGCGATCGGGACGCATTGAGAGCTGGGAAAGGGCGCCGGCGTCCGGCTTCCCCAACATGCCCGCTACCCGCCTGTGGAGGTCTTCGATGGGAAGGGGATCCGAGGACATCCGTGAACCCTCCAAGTCGACCCCCGGCGTCATCTCCCAAAGCGGCAGCCGCCGCTCCGTCAAAGGGAGCACCCTCCGGCGATGAATGGCGGCAACCACCCCCGCAGCGGTGAGCCCTCCTTTCCGCAGCTCCTCCAGGGCCTTCAGAAGGGGCTGGAGATTCTTCTATCTGTCGCGCGGGGTCCCATAGCGCCAGTTATCGGCGGCGGCGGTCACCACTCGCTGAGAAAACGACGGGAGCCTCCCGTCGTCATTTCGGAGATAGAACCACCGGCGTTGCCACCCTTTGTTCGAAGACGCCAGGACGGCGGGGATGTACTGCGGCGCCCGCGCCTGCCTCAACTGGAGGATGCAGCCACTGGCCCGCACTGCCATGCAGACCCTTCTTTCCCCCGTCGGCGAGGCAAAAAGCTCCGCAGAGAAGAGATGGGTCCACAAGTCCCAGTGAGGGTCAATCCCCAAGTATCCTTCACAAACCGCCGCAAAGATGGCAGCTTGCGAGATGGAGTTGGGACTAAGGTTGTGCAGCTCCACCCCGTAGACATGCAGAATCGCCCGCATAAAACGGCTTGCCGGCACTCCGAACCCCCGCTCGTGAAAGGAGACAAAGCTCATGACATACCCCGGCGGCGGGGACGGGGCGGCTCCGCTCGAAGGGGCCATCCACTCCGGCTGCGAGTCACCAGAGAGAGGGCGAAGCAGACCCTCAGCAACAAGGGCCTCCAGGTCATCCGCCGTGATGGTGGAGAAAGGCCACGGATCGCGTGGCGGAACAATGGTCACCCGGTCGACCATCACCAAGCAGAAGAGGTGGCGGCGGAGGAACTGGGTGTGCGGTTTCCTTTCTCTGGATATTCCCTCAGGTTGCGAAAACCTAAGTGGGAGGCAAGCCGCTGAGTAAAGAACCGTCACTAGTCCCTCTCCCGAATATATAAAGGCCCAAGCGAGATCCATTCAACACTTCGCCTGAACCCGCCGCAAGGTTCAAAACTCAAAGCGAGACGCCCGTTCCTCGAACGGCTCGCGCACGCGCAACGGCCGCCCCGTGAACCACTCATCTCGTCGCATTAACTCTGCGGCAGGACAGGCGACACCTTTGGCAGGCGAAGCAGGCGACGCTTCACCTCCGCCATAATGACCGCGTCAAAAAAGGTGCGCCACGTCATTCGATTTCGTATCCTTTTCACTTCCTCTTTCTATCTCTTGCCTCAGGGGTCAGAAAAGGGGATACTCCGAAAGGGATCCTTCTCCGCGAAGGAAGCGGGCCCCGAGCCCCCCTACTGATCAGAGGTTCAAAGGCTGGCCCCTCGGAAGGGTTCAACAGCCGCCTCAGAGCACTCGGGCTCCGCACCCACTACTGGTCAGAGGTTCAAAGGCTGGCCCCTCGAAAGGGTTCAACGGCCGCCTTAGGCCACTCGGGCTCCGTGCCCACTACTGATCAGGGGTTCGAAGGCTGGCCCCCGAAGGGTTCGACAGTCGCCTCAGACGCAGAGCGAGGGATGACCCTGGGTACGTTCGATACATAACCAAGGCTCGGGCTGCGCTCCCGAGGTACCCTAGGACATTTCCGAGACCAACGGGAATGATTTTGTAACGGAATCCCACCAGAGGGAGGCATCGAGCCCTCGGACCCCGTCAAAAGGGGACCGGGTCCGGCAAGTCACCCGCAGGTACTTTTGGAGGCGCCTCCGGGCCACTAGCCGACCCCTAACAAATGGGGCACGGGCGTCCACTCGGATTACCCGTAAGCAACTCACTGGAGACACCATGTTCGGCGTCCTCCGAGGGCAACATGGCGCTTTCCCCCCTCCTCCTGGCGGAAAGGCGACGCAGGGGCGTATGTAGAAAGCCGAGTCTGTCCCTGACCGTCCTCTCGCTCTGTGCGGAGGCTCGAGGGCTGCTCTCGCAAACCCGGCTCCGGCCAAACCGTTGACAGCGTCAACATACCAGCCCGAGAACTTGGGACCCGATTGTTCACCCGGGCTACGACCAGTTCGCATGAGGGAGCGGCCAGACCGGTCGAAGCGTTACGAAACGTACTAAGACCTCGAAGGAGTCAAACTACTCCTCCGAGGCCTCGGGGGCTACACCCGGCGGGTGCGCTCGCGCGCACCCACCGGAACAAAAAGCAACCGAGGAAGGCCGGTCCCCTTGCAAAAAAGTGCGACAAAAGCCTCCAAGCGAGTATCAACACTCCCTTCGAGGCTCGAGGGCTACTATCGGGGACCATAATTAGGGGTACCCCCAAGACTCCTAATCTCAGCTGGTAACCCCCATCAGCACAAAGCTGCAAAGGCCTGATGGGTGCGATTAAGCCAAGGCTTGGTCCACTCTAGGGACACGACCTCGCCCGAGGACCCCCTCAAGCGACGGACACACCTTCGGCTCGCCCGAGGCCCAGTCTTCGCCAGGAAGCAACCTTGGCCAGATCACCACGCCGACCGACCGAATCGCAGGAGCATTTAATGCAGGGATGACCTGACACCTTATCCTGTCACGCGGCCTCCAGTCGACAGAGCCGAAAGTGACCGCAGTCACTTCGCCGCTCCACTGACCGGCCTGACAAGAAGACAGCGCCGCCTGCGTCGCTCCGACTGCTGTGCCACTCGATAGAGTGAGGCTGACAGCAGCCAAGTCCGGCCTCGGGCGCCATAGGAAACTCCGCCTCGCTCGACCCCAGGGCTCGGACTCGGGCTCGGTCCCGGAAGACGACGAACTCCGCTTCGCCCGACCCCAGGGCTCGGACTCGGGCTCGGTCCCGGAAGACGACGAACTCCGCCTCGCCCGACCCCAGGGCTCGGACTCGGGCTCGGTCCCGGAAGACGACGAACTCCGCTTCGTCCGACCCCAGGGCTCGGGCTCGGTCCCGGAAGACGACGAACTCCGCTTCGCCCGACCCTAGGGCTTGGACTCGGGCTCGGTCCCGGAAGACGACGAACCGCCTCGCCCGACCCCAGGGCTCGGACTCAGGCTTGGCCCCGGAAGACGACGAACTCCGCCTCGCCCGGCCCCAGGGCTCGGACTCGGCCTTGACCTCGGACGACAGTCTCCGCCTCGCCCGACCCGGGGCTCGGACACGACCTCGACCTCGGAAGACTGACTCGACCCCGACCTCGGAGGAGCCTCCACCTCACCCGACCTAGGGCTCGGACTGACCACGTCACAGGAGGGGCCATCATTACCCTATCCCTAGCTAGCTCAGGCTATGGGTAACAGGACCGGCGTCCCATCTGGCTCGCCCCGGTAAACAGATAATGATGGTGCCCCGCGTGCTCCATGACGACGGCGACTCTCAAACCCTTACGGAAGCAAGGAGACGTCAGCAAGGACTCGACAGCCCCGACAGCTGTCCTTTCGCAAGGCTCCAACGCTCCTCCGACGGCCACGACATCACATGAACAAGGTGCCAAAACCTCTCTGGCTGCCATGACGGCATGTACTTAGGGCACTAGCTCCTCTCTGCTAGACACGATAGCGCACTGCTACACCCCCCATTGTACACCTGGACCCTCTCCTTACGCCTATAAAAGGAAGGTCCAGGGCTCTCTTACGAGAAGGTTGGCCGCGCGGGAGGACGGGACGATGCGTAGAGTCCCTCGCTCTCCCCCCACGCGGACGCTTGTAACCCCCTACTGCAAGCGCACCCGACCTGGGCGCAGGACAAACACGGAGGCCGCGGGCTTTTCCCTTTTCCTCCCTCTCTTCTACCCCTTCGTGCTCCGTCTCGCGCCGACCCATCTGGGCTAGGACACGCGGCGACAATTTACTCGTCGGTCCAGAGACCCCCCGGGATCGAAACGCCGACAGATAGTTTACTTGGGTATTATTGTAAGCCGTCACAATGCATGGGCAACCGACTAGTAATAGATAAATAGGCGGTAGCGACATTGAATTTTGTGGAGTTAACTTTTCTCCAAGATTTTATTCCGTAGAAAAATATGCGTCCGATTAAAATTTTAATTTTTTGAAGTGACATTATTAATTTTCTAATGCAACGTTGCATATAGAGTTACGTTGAACATTAATTTACTGTTGCATCGACCAAGCGATGTTTTTCTAAATTGGACCTATTGAAGTTCTACATATGTTCTACAATGACACAAAATAAACTTAGATCCCGTTTGTTTCCTTTCATTTTGAGAAATTGAAATCTTACTAATGAAATAGGCTATTTTTTTAGAATGTGACATTCCACCACTTTCCAAAGTTATCATATAAGCCTATCTCAAATTCATGGGGTGAGAGATAGAAATTGATTCTATAGATTTACATGCTATTTTTCCGATGTACAACTTACAGCACACTATTCTACTTGTTTCGCTATAACATAAATATAGTATATAACTACCTCTCTTATATGATTTAGGATAATATACAAATATATTACATATATAAATATATGAACTTAATTAGTTTTGTCTAAATTATAATTATTAAAATGGAATTCAATTCCAACGAAACAAACGGGGCCTAATGTAATGATCGTAATAGTGATCGAGTCTAAAATACTAGAGAAGATTGTTTGCTACGAAAACATCATTAAAGATTTCATGTCATATGTATACATATATACTGTTAATCTCGCACAGGGCCCTCAAAATTCTCGGGACACCTCAGCCTGTCGTTCGGTAGATTATGTAAAAGAGTTTGTCGGTACCTTGAAACAGGGGTACCCCCTGTTACAAGGAAAAGACGTTGTGCCGACAGTGAAGTCTCTGGTTGCGTGATAAACGACTCACTGTTGCGTAACCTCAGCCGCCTTAGGGGTCACCATGTGGCCAAGGGGAAGGATGTGCTCCAGATGTACGCAGTAGGTCTAGACCCGCTACGTGGAAAGCACCGGACCCCGCGCATGACGAGCGGACCTCCGGGATAGGTCCCGGACCCTTCGGAGTGAGGTTCGGACGGTTCACCACCGGGTCCCGGATCTTGGGGCAGGAGATACCCAGGTCCTGCCCTGGAAGGGATCTAGTGCTGGCACGTGTCCGGGGCTTGCATAGCGCTCCCCCACCCCAAGGCAGAGATCCACTACTGCCGCATGGCTTGTGGCCCATGACGTGAGCCAACGAGAGGAGTCTGACGTCAGGCCACTGGAGCCGCGCAGCCGCTACATTTATTGCAGAAAGAACGCGCCGCCTGCCGCAAAGCCAACGAGGGATGTGCCCTCTCGGCATTTAATGCGTCTAGTCCTCTCCACTGGCAGACGGTGTCAGACGGCACGCCGGTCCGATCTATTATAAAATAGCGCGCCCGTGCCATGCGGCGGACTGGACTCGTTACCCCTTCTACAAGGAGCTTCCCCTGGACGCCATGGATACGTAGATCTCAGGTGTCAGAGCGCTAGAAGATCGCCTCAGCAGCACACGTTCGTGGCTCCAAGTACAATATTCGTTAAGCCCCTGGGCCCACATGTCGGGGCTCAGTACCTTTGTGCATGCCCCCTTAGGCTATAAAAGGAGAGGCATGCGGCGTTATAAGACACACACAATCTTAGGCAGACACTCACAAGTTCATACAAGCTCCCAAAGCAATACATCACACAGTGGAGTAGGGTATTACGCTCCGGCGGCCCGAACCACTCTAAACCCTTGCGTGCTCCCGTGTGCTGATCCACCAGTCTCGTAACAAGCAAAACGCTTAGGCCCCTCCTCTTTTTAGGATCTAGGGCGGGTGCAATCCGCCATCCGGCCGGGGAGATTTCCTCTCCGACAGAGTTGTTGAGACAACTTTTGAAAGAGCCCTACCAAAAGGTGCTTTACTAATTTGGTATTTACAAATACTGGTATTTCTAGGAAAGTTTAATCAAATCTATAATGGTAAGTTTTTTTAGCAGGGAATGCCTAATATAGTAGAACATTTTTTCTAAAGAAAATATCTCAAAAATAGATGTCGGCGCCTTCTTCTAATCCTACATTACTGTGTTGAAGCAGTTATTCTCGCTGTTGGCCATTATGTTTGGTTTCTGTGCACTAATTCTTGGTCACTCGATTTTGTTCCATCTTAGTTTAGTCCCTAAATTATCAATTTTAGTTTTTGTATTTAGCAAATTTCTAGATTAAAATGAAATAAAATAGTAGGACTGAAACTTAGTTCTAGAAACCGAACATCCCCAAGACATGCATACATGTCGCTATTCCGGCACAGCAACTCGGCACAGCAACTGACATTGCATCAGAGAAGACCTTTACTGTCGCTTCAGGGTTTATTCGGTTTGAAGTGGATTGAAGGGAAATGGAGGGGAATAAATCCCCTTCTATACAAATTTGTATAGGAGAGGATTTAATTCTCTCCAATCTCTCTCAATCCACTCCTAACCCCTTTAGGGCTTGTTCGGTTATTTTCAATCCATATGGATTGGAGGGGATTGATACGGATTGGTGGTGATTTTGACTTACTAGAAATTGAAACCCCCTCAATCCCCCTCAATCCATATGGATTGGGGTAGAACCGAACAAGCCCTTAAGAATTCTCGTCGGTCATCGTCATGGTTTCTGAAAAGGGTATTTAAAATGCGTGCCCTAAACCAGTTATTTTTTTATCAAGGATTAGGCCTTGTGACCTACGACTTATGCACAGCCCACCTACATTTGTTTGCAGTTTGTGTTGGAAACATTATACGACGTGGGCCGGTAATATGTAAGTACTACTAAGTACTACTAGCCGTAGAGCACGGCCCGTCACTCACCACACATTCCTTCCCGTGCGCAGATGAATGGGCCGAGTCCATAGGAAAATCAGTGGAAGGCCGTAGCCCATAGGCATAGCGGATATTACATGATGTGAAAAAAACTACTTGACCTTGTGTAGGTTTGATTTTATCTAATAGGGTGTTTAACATGACTCTACAACAAAACTCTAAAGCCAAACATCACTCTAGAGTTTTAAATGTTTTGGAGCTACATTACAAGTTTTTAGAGTACCTCCTTCGTTGGTACAAAATCTTTTTTTTAAAAAACTTTAGAACTGCTTTATCCTAGAGTTATAGAGCAGAGTAGAACAGAGCTATGGCACCTCCTTATATTTCTCCGACTCTTAAAACTGTCTGATTTGTCTAAGGTCCCGTTTGTTTCCTTTTATTTTGAGGAATTAGAATCTTACTAATGGAATAGACTATTTTTTTTAGAATGTGACATTCCACCACTTTCCAAAGTTATCATATAAGCTTATCTCAAATTCATGGGGTGAGATATGAAAATTGATTCTATAGATTTATATGCTATTTTTCCGATGTACAACTTATAACACATTCTTCTACTTGCTTCGCTATAGCATAAATGTAGTATATAACTATCTCTCTCATATGATTTAGGATAATATACAAATATATTACATATATAAATATATGAACTTAATTAGTTTTGTTTAAATTATAATTATTAAAATGGAATTGAATTCCAACGAAACAAATAGGGCATAAGTGTTAAAAGCGCTTTTAGTTGACTTAGCATTACATCACCCGTTTTACTATAGCGTCGAGTCAGTCAATCACGAGAAAGGTCAAACATACTCACGATAGTTCAGGAAAGCGAGTCAAGTTTCATGTTTTGCTGGGAAAAAAACATGAAACTGGTTTCATATTATCTAAGGTTAGTCTTTGGTTATGTTTCTTTACCCTATATATTATATAATTCAGCTTAAATAAGTTAAGAGGTAAACAAATAACATGAAACATGTCATTAAGTGGTTATTTGAGATTATTGCTTGTATTTTAGCTACTAATAATTTATGTGAACAAATATCTCTAATAGGATTATATAAACTGGATTATATAATCCGAATTATATAATCTATATAAAATAAATTGGATTATATAATCACGTAAGGAAACAAACAGACTCAGTGAAACATATGAGCTTTATTTGTTTTTAATAAGCTGCCACATAGGTATTTTTAGTGACATGGCAACTTCTTAAGAAGATAGAAGAAGTAAAATTCATTTAGATAAAACTCTCCTGTTATAATTACCAACTCTTTATGAGTCATAAAATTAAATGTATATAAAGTCATAGTTTTTTTTTTCTATTAAGAGTGGATGTTTTATCGATATTCTATCTTATTTTATATGGCATATCAGTTTTGAAAACAATGTCATTAAACTCGTCACTGAAACTAGCCTAAAATCATGGTTTTATATACCGCCACCTTCGTCGACACCATCTAAATCATAATGACTTATATCTACGAGCGAATTTGTAATTTGTAGCTTTATATACAAATTCATGGAAAGGAAAGTTGGCCAGGGTATTACCGGAATGGCTCTTTTATACCGACCAAGTTTAGTACCGGGATCTTGATATGCCCATAAACCAATTTTCAAATGTGACTAGTTCAAAAGTGCTATACTTGAAAATAGTTTTAAAAGGTTAAAGTTTCCTATCATATTTGAAATTTGCATGTCATCGCTAATTTGTACATATTTGTAGCCAAAATCCACATCTCTGGAAATTACTACATACCAATTCAAACATATTATTTGATATATAAAGCACGGATCCAACTATAAATTCGCAATCACCATTTTTGTTTGATGTGTCATTGAGCATTAATTACATGACTATAATTAAAGCATCGACCACACTTTATATATTATTTTAAGAGTTAAATACTTAAACCACTAAATGTCCATTAACTTATAAAACACTTTTAGTTAGATCCATTGAAAGGTACGTGGACGTCTAAGAGGGCTTTAAATTAGAACTTCTATTTTTCTCACCAATCTAGACCTCTAATTAACCTCTAAAACAACGCGACCCGTTCCCGGGCTTCGGTGAATCGAAATTAAGATTGGTGACCAAGTGATCAAGCTCTTAGAGTTATACAAGGTTGAAGATTCTGAGCATCTGTTTGGTGAAGACAATAATACTCTGACCCATTTATGTCCTATTCACATGATAATTCATTTCTCCGTATTACATAATTGAAACATAAGGATTGACTAGCTTTCTATTTACCTTGTCCTTGATTACCTTTTGAGCTATTATGATTAGCTTTATATTAGTGCTCTACTTTAATCAACGATGTTTTTATTCTGAACATGATGATGAACTTGTGGCACTAAAGGAGGCTTGAGCTGTTTCCCGAGTACCTCTCCGTAATGACCTGTTCGTTGAGAGACCACCGAGAAAACAGTGCAACCATGATGCTGGTATGTGACACCCTTGGCCAAGTAGTTAGAGAAGTCTTGTGATGGGTGCTGGATTTGGTCATTTGGGACGGAGGCATCTGTTATGGCTCTTATATTCTCGCTCAGAGATCTAGGTACGAGTGTTGCTCCCATGACTTTTTCCTGAGGGCGGAGGGTATAAGCTTGGGTACGTCATATGGTCGCTATGCAGTGGTCATTTCAAACATTCGCATAGTGAGGACCCTAGAGAAAAGTCATGTAGTGAAACTTCGCCTACTCGCCTTAGAAGTGTTTAAGGGTCTGTACAACCTGAGGCAGAAGGGGTCACGACTCATGGGTAAAGTGTGCAACCTCTGCAAAGTATTATAAAACTAATATATCAGTTGTGCTCACAATTAAGAGAGGCCTTGGAATCCTCTTTGATTAGAGATACAGATGGTTCGAGATACTATGGTTCCATTTATGGATTTGGTTATTGATGATGATGATGATGATGGTCCTATTAATGATGTTTCTAACTATGGATTTTGGTATTTTCTCTATAAGGAGATACTCCTTGGGATAATAACTTGGGATTTATGATAAAACATGACTTATATTAATGAATTTGACAAAGTAAAAGCAACATGCTTTCAGCCTAATTCCACATAAAGCTAATCCACCTCAACCAAATGGGACATTTGCTGAGTACGTTGATATGTACTCACCCTTGCTTTCACAAACACCAGGTTGCTTAGGTAAAGAAGAAGAAGAAGGCATCGAGGCAGATCTCCAGGAGTTCCCGGACGTCGATGAGTCCAAGGATTAGGCTAGCGGCCTCCCCCAGTCAGCTATCTGTGGTGGGTTTATTTACGTTGGCTATGTTTCTATTATGTGCACTTTGATTTATATATTATGTAAATTACTCTAGTCTATAATATTATTACTTACTCTTTATTATTATTTGAAGCATTATGCTATGATGAGTCATTTATGTAATCGTTGTGTATGTGAGTTCTGATCCTGGCAGGTACATGGTTCGCATTCGGTTTGCCTTCTAAAACCGGGTGTGACATAAGTGGTATCAAAGCCTTGCTGACTGTAGAACCGCTAGCCTAGAGTAGCATTGGATGTTTTAAAGACTTATTAACTATTAATTCACCTCATCCCTTGATGCTGCTTCAAAATATTAGTCACCTTGACTAATTCTATGTTATGCTTCTATATATCACCTTGCTAAATATATTTTATTCTATTATTGTCTATGCTTTACTTATTCATTATATTAGATCTGATCTCACTCTTGTGCTTGCCACATCTTTGTAGATGCCCCTGGACAATAACCTTTTGGTCTTCTGGGATTCTTTTCTCTTCCATCGTTAAATCTCTACCATTTAGCAATCTCTATTCTCTTGGTATTGACATGCTCGTATACCTGGATTCTTCAATACTCTTGTTTCAAATACTTACCTCTTAAAACTTTGTTGCCTATTTAAACATTCTAGTTTATATGTTCATGACTTTCTTGTCTTTTGAGATCCCTTCCTATTCTGTTGTTAAGTCATTATCTTTTAGCAATTTCAATTCCCTTAGTCTTAGTATGCTCGTATCCTTGGAGTCTTGCATACTCTTATATTTTTATGTATGCTTATCTTCATATCCCAATGTCTGTTTAAAACATTTTAGTTACATGCCCTTGACCACCCTTGTTTCTCGACGATCCATGAGCAATCATTTTCTTTCGCACATCCTTGGTGATCTCGTTGTTCCCTTATAACACCCCTTGGTAATGAAAGTTTTTTACTTCAACCATCCTGTTGGAACCTTACCTATCTTACACTTGATTGTTTTCTCCACATTGCCACTTCGCGAGTCTTGCCTTAACTTTATCCTTGGTTATGCTTTTCGTTATTATCATATTTATCTTTGACACCACTATATCTTACATTGATGCTTATCTTATACCTACCCTTTAAAATCTTCTCTCTTCCATCTCAATCTAAGAGTTGTATGTTACCAATTTTTTTTCTTGGTCATATCCTCTTCTTTGTCGCTTGCGAATTTTTAACTCCATCCTTTGTTGTGCTCCTGTTTGTTATTGCCTTTACGTTTCTCATCTCTCAATCTTACCTTGGTGATTACACTATGTCTGTTATCTAAAATTTCCAATCTCCCATCTCAGTTCAAGAGTGGTGTCTTACTTATCCCACCCTTGGTTATATCCTATTATTTACCACTTGCAAGTCTTGTCTTAACTCCATTCTTGGTTGTACTTATATCCTTGGTTCTTATGCACCTGTACCTTTTCCCTTACATCCTTGTCCGTTATCACCTTTAACCCTTGACATCTCTCGGTATTTACCATGACGCTTAACCACATTTTAAAGCCTCACCTCATCCATTTTAGTTTGAGAGTGTTGTTTTACCTATCCCGCTCTTGGTCGTTTCCTTTTCCTTTGTTGCGTTGCAAGTCTTGTCTTACCTTAACTCCATCATTTGTTGAGCTTTTGTTTGATATCATCCTTACCTTTGCAATTTGTAGATCTTGCTTTGATGCTTATCTTAGGTTTGCTTCTTGAAATCTCCTTTTTTCTATCTCATTTAGAGAGCGTTATTTTACTTATCTCACCCTTGTCTATATCCTTTTCTTTACTGCATGCAAGCCTTGTCTTAACTCCATTCTTTGTTGTACATGTACCCTTGGCTCTTCTATGCCTTCATCATTTCTCTTACACCCTTGTCTGTTATCGCCTTTAACCCTTGCGATATTTTTGTCTTTACCTGGATGCTTACTTTGAACTTACCCTTTAAAGCCTCCTCTATTCCAACCCAGTTTGAGAGTGCTGCGTTACCTATCTCCCCCTTGATTACTTTCCCCTTATGTCGCCCTGCAAGTTTTGTCTCAACCCCATCCCTTGTCGTACTTCTATCTGTTATTACCTTCAACCCTTATCATCTCTCAATATTTACCTTGATGCTTATCTTGTACCTGCATTTTAAAGCCTTCTCTCTCCCATTTCAGTTCGAGGGTGTGGTTTTACCTATTTCGTCCTTGGTTGTTTCCCCTCCCTTGCCGCTTTGCAAATCTTTCTTTAGCTCTATCCTTTGTTGTGCTCATGCTCCTGTCTCATATGTCTTGTTCTTCTCCTCATCATTCAACAACCTTAGAGAGTAGTTATTCCCTTTTTAAGAAAGACTACCATCTAGTTAACATTAACATGTAGCAACGAGATGTTTGTTGTTGAATGCTTGTGTTGTTTGTCTTTGCGTTATGACTGATTCGCTTCTTTATGACAAGTGTTGATGTGTTGTGACCCTAGGTCTGCAATGGCATCAATTACTAGGCAAGTGTCATAGAGTTGGGTAGTTGGGTTCTTTCCCTACTCTCTCCCTTAATCTGTCTATGCTTACCTCTTTTCTCTCTATCCTTTCCTCTTGTACCCGCTCAGTTGGCAGAGTCTTAGTTGAATCAAAGAATCTATGTGCAACATATGTGTTAACCTTGTTTTCTTGCTAGCCTTCTCTTGAAACACAATATCATCAATCCTTGTGTTTCATGCTAGCTTTTACTTATTTTCTGATATCAATGTCTAAATGTCCTTGCTTCTTATTTTTCCCTTTGCATAAATCGTGCACCTTGTGAAACCTTGTCTTACTCTCCCTTTTACACCTACCCAGATGATGAACCAAATGGAGATAAAGTGGATAATGCCAACAACGAGATTCCAACCCCAATAGTTATGAAAAAGAAGGATGAGTCACATGAATATCTGTTGAATGGAATGAAGAACGACAAGAGGACTAGGAGAATGTCTTACTTCACCTGGGGTTAGGGTTAGAAATAAACAATGGTGAATTCGGAGTGCGGAAGATAGTTCTTCTTGCTATGAGTTGCTCAATCAATGCAGATAACTTTGGGAGCCAACTCAATACTATATGAACAAGAGAACTTTAGAGAGAGAGGAGAGGGAAGAAACAAATCAAATAGTGAAGATCAACACGAGTGAACACGATGATTTGTTTTCCGAGGTTCGGTTCTAAAGAACTTACTCCCCGTTGAGGAGGCCACAAAGGCTGGATCTATTCCAACCATTTCCCTCTCTCGATCGGTCACTTAGACCGTTCGAGTGCTTCTTCTTAATCGCACGGGTCACTAAGACCCCACAAGGATCACCACACAATTAGGTTTCTCTCGCTTGCTTTACAAAACACTCGAGAAGTTTAGAATGAGAAGAAGAAAGCAACCAAGCAATAAGAACAACAAAAGGAACACAAATCATCCTCTCTCAAGTCACTAAGCACTTGATTTGATTTTGGAGCTTGGAGAGGATTTGATGCTTTGATTGTGTCTTTGGAGTCTATTCTTTTGCTCTAGTATTGAATGAGGAAGTTGCAATGCTTGGATGGCTTGAATGGTGGTGGTTGAGGGGTATTTATAGCCCCAATCACTATTTCGGCTGTTGCCGTCGATGGCCACACCGGGTAGTCCGGTGGTCCACCAGACACTGCACTGTTCACTGTCCGGTGAGTGCCACGTCAGCCGACCGTTGGGGTTTGGAGCTGTTGACTATTGAAGTCTTATGTCCTCTTACGATACCGGACAATCGATGGCACACCGGACAGTCTGGTGCAATCTGACATCGCAGACTGTCTTCTGACTTCTGACGGTCAGACTGTTCCACAGTCGACCGTTGGCGAATTGACCATTGCTCCGCTGTCTCACCAAACAGTCTAGTGGTGCACCGGATAGTGCGATGAAATTTAGTAGACGAGCTCTGGGAAAACCTAAGAGCGGCCAGTTCGCGAGGTGCTGAGCCAGGGCACCGGACAGTGTCCGGTGCGTCACTGGCTGCACCAGATCTTGTATGATCCAAACTTTGTAGAATTTCATGAAGTCTTTTTCTTTGTATGTTTATGTTGAACTTTATGCACCTGAGAGAAATATCCACTAGGCAAACTAGTTAGTCCATATGGTTTGTGATGGACGTCAAATACCAAAATCGATTATAGGAAATGTTGAGGTCATTTCCCTTTCAGGACTCATGTGAAGTGTAAGGCTGGTCAACAAATAATGGTTAAAGCTAAGCATTGCTTTTAATAAGTTGGTCAAGTTTTATTAGCAATTACTAAATGTAAGTATATACCAACCCAAAGTAATAATAGATCAAAATTAATAATAAAACCACAATGTGATGCATATGACAAATTGAGTTTAATTCCATAAAATAATCATGTGAGAGTCCTGAGCTGCTCATGACCGCGAGCACGGCTAGTATACCAGTTTTACACTCTGCAGAGGTTGTACCCTTTACCCACAAGTCATGCTACCATTTGTCAAGGGGTCTAGAAATCACATTCATCTCTACCGAGGAAACGAGGCAGGGTAACACTATGAGGCCTTTACAAAGTTCCACTAGCTTTAGAAAACCTGCTACGGTTTCTGAGGAGAGCGATATAGGAATCCCCCATCCGAAAAGCCCTCACAACATTATCAACCCGAGAACCTCCCCATACCGACAACTCCCATATCGCCCTTGCCCCTTTCGGGTAAGGTAGTCCTCCCCTAGCTTTCCCAATTAGCCAGCCAAGGGCGTCCCATTCGACCCTTGTGGTAGCACAGTTATCTCAAGTTAAGCTCCATGTTCCAATTAAAACAATAGTCTTATCAAGAATGATAAAGAATTCAATAACAATAAGTGAAAGTCGCCTAGAGGGGGGTGAATAGGGCGAAACTGAAATTCTCAAAAATAATCACAAGAAAGAATCAAGAAAGAAGAAAGCAATCCAAGTGCAAGAGCTCGAAAGAACACAAGCAAATCACTCTCTCTAATCACTAGGGCGTTGTGTGGAGTTTGGAGAGGATTTGATCTCTTGGGTGTGTCTAGAATTGAATGCTAGAGCTCTTGTAAGTAGTTGGGAAGTGGAAAACTTGGATGCAATGAATGGTGGGTGGTTGGGGGTATTTATAGCCCCAACCACCAAACTAGCCGTTTGGTGAGGCTGTCTGTTCGATGGCGCACCGGACAGTCCGGTGCGACAGCCACGTCACCAAAGAGCCGTTGGGTCGACCGTTGGAGCTCTGTCTTCTGGGCCCGCCGAGATGTCCGGTGCACACCGGACATGAACTGTAGATTGTCCGGTGTGCCTGCTCCCGCGTGCCTGACGACTGCGCGCTTCTGGCGCGCATTAAATGCGTCGCAGGTAGCCATTGGCGCCGAAATAGCCGTTGCCCCCGCTGTTACACTGTAACACCCACTTTGTAAATTGCTAGAAATAATACCAATAGAGAAACAATTTCTCTTTATGTGAGTTTGATCTTTATGCATCATCTTATGTGAACATCATGCCCAAAAGCCATTAATACAAACATATACTACCAAATTATGCATCATGCTCGATTTTATTTTGTGACAACATATAATAATGTGAAAAAAAATGTTAAATATCCAAATGGGAAATTAAATCCTAAAAGAAATTCTAAAATTTGGAAAGAAAGAAAGAAAAATACTATGCAATACAAAAAAATAAAACTTATAAATAGACAAATTTATTCCACAATGATTTATCCAAATCAAATACTCAGAAAATTTGAGTACAAGTTCATCACAAATTTGAAATTCAAACTTAGATTCAAAGATAAGAGAAAAGAAAAGGGAAAAGTAAAAGATATAAAAGAAAAATGAATTAAACACCTAACTGGGCCTTACTACCCCAATTCAGCCCACCAGGAACCTCCCCCACGCGCTCGGCCCACTTTCCCCTCCAAGCCACAGGTCACTACCTCTCCTGCGCCGCTGTCACGCGGGCCCCACGTGTCTGTCTCTGTCGCACGCGCCCACCATCGCTCGACGCTGACGACCGGGACCCACTGACCGGCGCTGTTCTTCTCCGCCGATTTCGGACGCGCTGTAGCTCTTCTCCCTAGCTGCCGCAACGCCCGGCCGATTCCTCCGCCGCTGCAAGCTCCAACTGACTGCTACCCGATCCCTCTCCGTGCTAGCATGTGGGGGGGTATAAAACCCTACCATCAAGCCTCCTTCCTACTCCTAATTTGCCGCCGCCAGTAAAGCCACCGCGAGGAAGAAGACTCGAGGGAGTGACTGCCACCGCGGTTTGAGTCCTCGGCGGGATCTCCGGCCGCGGCGAGTCAAGCCGTAGCTCCTGGAGACTCCGCCGTACGCGTAGGGAGCTTCGTTGGGCAAAGAACGCCAGTCGTCGCCGGGGAAAAGAATCCAGTTCATGGCGACAGAATCGTGCGTCCGCGGGCCAAAGCCAAGCCAGGCAGTTCGTCGTCTAGGTGATTGAAGGAGAGGTGTCAGCAAAGATCGGTGAAGCTCGCGCGCGACATTTACGGACTCGGTGCGGTCTGGAGTTGAAGGAATCGCTCGCCGGAGAACCATCCCCGCCGTGTAACGAGGACAGAGAAAAGCACCACGCAATCCATCGGTGAGTTCACTCCATCATGCTCGCCTGGTTCACCGCTATGTTTAGCATTCTTCGGAACGGAGTTTGACGCATCGGGTCATTGGATGTGTAGCCTTGGCCATGGCGCCGCCGCGCTCGTAGCCCTGTTCACGGCTGCCGGTTGGTAGAGTCGGGGAAAGAAGATGGGTGGGTGAGCGTGCGATGTGAAATCGACGGCTCAGATTTGAGCAGGAGAGTACCCTTTCGAGGCTTTGAATCCGAGACGTTAATCAGATGATCGACGGCTCTGGTAGCTCACTGATTCCTTTAATGATAGGTTAGATCTGGGCGGTTCATTGTAGATCTGGCGGCCAAAAAGGTTTGGATGGATTAGATCTAATCTGCAGCGTAGAAGATAGATCGAACGGCCTAGATCGCTTCATACCCCTTCGGTAGGCAGATTTATTAAAGAACCCCTGGGCTTTTGGGTTATCAACCCGCCGTCCATTTTTACTATGCACTGAGTCTCGGTAATCTTACGACAGAGCCCCTGAGTTTTCCAGGAATTGACGCCCAGTCCAGAACTTAATTAAATCGAATAAAGGATTTGGAAAATAGATTTTTAATAGGAAAATAATTGTTAGAACTTCAATAATTCATAGAAAATTCATACTAACTCCAAATTCATCCATTCCAGTTCCTAAAATTTTGTAATTTTATTCTCTAGCACTTAGTGTCTCTGTTTTATCATGAAAACAGTAAGGAAATTTATTTCTCACTTAATCCTATTTAAAGCACATAAAACCTTTGAAAATGCATAACTTAAAATCTATAACTCAGAAAATTATGATTCCAGTTCCTAGGATTTTATTTTAAGATGTAGAATATCTCTGTGTATTTTGTTTACATGCTTGGTGTAATGTTAATTTTCCCTATATCCTGTGCTTGTTTGTATTGTGGCGAGTAGAAGAGCCCGTGACCGAGGATCCTGGTGAGCAGCAGATTGAAGTAGCTGAGCAGGAGCTCATTGAAGGCAAGTTGTGCCCTTGACCACTTTTTACCCAATAATGTTCTTTAATATCACTTATCCATGCATAGGTTAATTTTGATGGGACCCAATAGGTCACCCTAGATTTGTTTATCTCATTACCTTGTTTACCCCTGAATCACTTGGGTAGTTTGCTATTGCTTTACATGGTTTTGGGATAATCATTTATTATATCTATGTTCCAATTATTCTTGTTATTCTGTTTATGTTCATGTTGAGATCATTAATGTTAATTGGAACATAGAGCTTAACTTGAGAACCACGTGCCACCACAAGGGAGGAATGGGACCCCTTGGCTGACTAATTAGGAAAGCTAGTGGAAGACTACCTTACCCGAAAGGGGCAAGGGCAGTAGGGGAGAGGTCAGTGCGGGGAGGTCCCTGGTTGATTTTGCTGCGATGGCGGTCAGCCAGGAACCCTGTACTGGATCTTCCTATAAACTGTAGCGGGTTTTCGGAAGCTAGTGGAACTTTGTAAAGGCCTCGTAGTGTTGCCCTGCCGCGCTTCCTAGGTAGAGGTGTATGGGACTCGCGACCCCTTGGCAGATGGGTAACATGACTTGTGGGTAAAGGGTACAACCTCTGCAGAGTGTAAAACTGGTATACTAGCCGAGCTCACGGTCATGAGCGGCTCAGGACTCTCTGATGTTTAAATTATGGAACTTAAATTCAATTTGTCATTCGCATATGCATGGGTTTGTTATTAATTTTGTTCTATTACTTTACTTATGGTTTGGTATTTACTTACACTTAGTAACTGCTAATAAAATTTTGACCAACTACTTAAAAGCAATGCTCAGCTTTAACCCCTATCATTGATTAGCCTTACACATCACATGAACTCACACCTTTGTGAGTTTGTGTCCACTGGTTCCCCACAACTTGTTGAGCTATGATCATGTGTGAGCTCACCCTTGCTGTCTCACACCCCCCCCCCCCCACAGGAGGAGATCAGGTGGTTCAGGAGGAGCCGCCTAACACTGAGGAGTTCGATCTGATCTAGGTGGCGTTTCTCAGTCGACATTGGCGCCAACGATCCTTAGTTCGTTTTATATTTATCTTTATTTTTGTAATAAGACTTCCGCTATGTAATAAGTACTCTGATGTTTTACGACATTTATCTCTATACACTCTGTTATTATATATGTTGTCTTTTTGGCGCATGTATGAGATGCACCCGGCTTTGTCCCTTAAAACCGGGTGTTACAGAAGTGGTATCAGAGGAAATGTTGACTGTAGGACGAAACCTAGATAGAAATGGACAAAACCCTTCCCTACTTACCTTCTTCTGATTCATTTCATACTTACCTTACTCTGATTCTCTCTGTACTTATCTTGATCCTGTCTCACCTTCTACTGTTCTACTCTGATCATTCTTACCTTTTCTACTCCAAGACAAGATGGATTTCACACCTTGGAATCCCTACCCTTATGGCAATTTTTAAGAGATAGGAGACCTAAGACAAAAAAAACTATTTTCTCTATTAAAAATGTTGGTTGATTGTTCTGATGATCAATGCCTGATTTGCTTCTTTGATTGATTGAGATATTATATATGGACATTTTAGCATGTACCACTATAAGGTACTGTATTAGCTTTAGTAGGTGACACACAAATCTACTTAGCTAATAAGTCCCCCAAAGTAACATGATTGTAATTACTGCCTTGTCTACTGCTCTTTCTCACCTTATGTATCTAACTCAGATGGTCAATACCAGGAAAGGAAAGATTATCACGCGACAGCAAACAGAAATGAATCCTCCAAATCCTCCACCTGTTGAAACCGATCAAGTGATTGCAACCCAAAGGCTAGTAATACAACAATTGACAGACATGTTGACCGAAATGCAGAACCAGATAAGACAAGAACGCGAGGAAATACGTCAGGCCCGTCTGGAGATACATCAAGAAATAAGGCAATCACGGTTGGAGAGACAACAACAACCACCATCTCCACCACCACCAGCTCCACCAAGCTACATAAACATATATATAAATTACTACTATTTGTAAGATCTACATGTTCCTTTAGTTAGTATTCGGTATGATACCATTTTAGGAGGAATAAAAAGGCCTATTTGTCCCCATGAGTTGCTAATAAAATTATGCGTTATGCTGAGATTTTGGTTTGGGCATATGTGTTGGACAATATGAGAAAACCCAAGAGAGTAATTACACCTAAAGGGCCCGTTGTGGCGAATCAAATGACACGTAGATTGACATTGACCATTATGGGTAGAGAATTTGGAGCCACTGCTATAATGTTAGAGTCAAGCAGTATAGATCTGATCCTTGGTATGTCATGGTTAAGAAAGGCAATGGTGGTTTATACACTGCACTAAGGGAACCGTAGAACTCACCAGTTCCAAAGGAGAGAGATTTGAAGTTGGAATTGCAGTAACTACTGCCACCAGACTGGCGACATTTTTAGTAGATGAGAAGTTTTTGGGTGACAACATCCGGGTGGTTAAGGATTCTTCGGAAAGTCTTTCTAGAAGAGTTACCAGGGATGCCACCAGATACGGAAGTTGAGTTTGTCATAGATTCCTTACGTGGAACTGCTCCTATTTCTAAACGACCATATAGGATGTCTGTAGAAGAGTTAAAAGAACTCAAGAAGCACTTAACGAAGTTGCAAGAGGCTGAGTACATTCGTCTGAGTCTTCACCTTGGAGAGCACCAAATTTGTTTGTACAAAAGAAAGATGGATCGCAAGGGATGTGCGTGGATTAAAGGTCCCTTAATAATGTCACTATGAAGAACAAGTTTCTGTTACCCCGCATTAAGGATTTATTTAATCGGATGGGAGGAGCCAGGGTATTCTCGAAGATTGATCTCCGATCGGGATACCATCAGATGAAGATTGGACCATCAGATATTCCTAAGACAGCTTTCTCGACTCGATATGGATTATATAAGTTCATCGTTATGTCGTTTGGATTAACAAATGCACCAACCTATTTTATGGATCTGAAGAATAAGGAGCATGATCTGGTCAGATTCGTCATGGTTTTCATGGACGATATTATTATTCCAAGAGTGATAGTGCTCATGAGGAACATATGTGATTGGTACTACAGAAGCTTTAAGATAATCAACTCTACGCCAAGTACGGTAAATGCGAGTTTTGGATTGGCGGGGTGCCATTTCTTGGACATATCATTTCCAATGGAGGGATATCAGTGGATCCTGCTAAAGTGAAGGAGATAATGGAGTGGAGAGTGCCCACTACGGTTACGGAGGACCGAAGTTTCGTGGGATTTGCAGGATATTATTGGAGATTTATTGAAGGATTTTCTAAGATTGTTAAGCTTATGACCTCGCTTTTGGTGAAGGAAAGAGAATTCAAGTGGGATGAGAAGTGCCAAGTATATATGGATCATAAGAGTTTGAAGTATATATCCACTCAGAAGGATCTCAACCTTAGGCAACGTCGTTGGTTGGAGCTTATTAAGGATTATGATTTGGAAATTCACTATCACCTGGGCAAGGCAAATTTGGTTACAGATGCCTTGAGTCGAAAGGAGCATGTTCATTTAGCTGTTGTTGCCCAGCTACCTCATGAGATCATTGAGGATTTCAGGAGACTTAACCTGGGGATAGTTACTCACACTAAAGGAGTTATTATTGATGTGGAAACTACTTTGGAGCAAGAGATCCGCAAAGGACAAATTGGTGATGCTAAGATACAAGAGATTAAGGATCTGATAACAGAGGGTGGAGGCCCAGAGTTCACGGAGGATGAACAAGGCACGATATGGTTCAAGAATCGGATCTGTGTTCCCGATATTGATAGTCTTCAGGAAACCATATTGAAGGGAGCACATGACTCAATTTATTCTATTCATCCTGGAAGTACTAAGATGTATCAGGATTTGAAGCAGAAATACTTGTGATATGGATTGAAGAGAGATGTGGCTGCACATGTGGCTATGTGCGATGTGTGTCAAAGAGTTAAGGCTGAACACCAGAGGCCAGCTGGACTATTGCATCCACTGAAGATACCCGAGTGGAAATGGGAAGAGATTGGTATGGATTTCATTATTGGGTTGCCTCGCACCCAGAAAGGATATGATTCGATATGGGTTATTGTGGATAGATTGACTAAAGTGGCTCACTTTATTCCTGTCAAGACTACTTATAAAGGTTCTCAGCTAGCAGAGTTATATATGGCTCGGATTGTGTGTTTACATGGAGTACCGAAGAAGATCGTGTCTGATCGAGGTTCGCAGTTTACCTCAAGGTTTTGGAGAAGCTTTCATGAGAACATGAGTACAAAGTTGAATTTTAGTACAGCTTATCACCCTCAGACTGATGGACAGACTGAAAGGACAAACCAAGTTTTGGAAGATATGTTGAGAGCATGTGCCCTTCAGCATGGAGGAAGTTGGGATAAAAGTCTACCTTATGCTGAGTTCTCGTATAATAATAGTTATCAGGCCAGTCTGAAGATGTCACCTTTTGAAGCTTTGTATGGGAGGAAGTGCAGAACTCCTCTATATTGGGATCAGACTGGAGAGAGACAGTTCTTTGGGCCTGGACTGATTCAAGAAGCAGAAGAACAAGTCCATATAATTTGAGAGAATTTGAGGGTTGCTCAAACCAGGCAAAAGAGCTATGCTGATAATAGAAGAAGGCCACTGGAATTTGAAGAAGGAGATTATGTGTATCTCAAGGTGTCACCCCTTCGTGGAATGAGGAGATTCAAAGTCAAGGGCAAATTGTCCCCTCGCTATATTGGACCATTCTTGATCTTTAGAAGAGTTGGGGAGATGGCATACCAACTCGAGTTACCTGCTAGTCTATCGGATGTGCATAACGTGTTCCACGTATCTCAACTAAAGAAGTGTCTCCGTGTTCCCGAGGAACAGTTACCCATGGAAGAGCTCAGTGTTCAGGGTGATTTGACTTACACGGAGTACCCGATCAAGATTTTGGATACATTGACTCGAGTTACAAGGAATAAGGTGATAAAGATGTGCAAAGTTCAATGGAGTCACCACAGTGAAGATGAAGCAACTTGGGAAAGAGAAGAAGAGCTTCGTATAGATTTTCCCCACCTTTTCTCTAGTTCATCTTAAATCTCGAGGACGAGATAATTTTTAACGGGGGGTAGGATTTGTAACACCCACTTTGTAAATTGCTAGAAATAATACCAATAGAGAAACAATTTCTCTTTATGTGAGTTTGATCTTTATGCATCATCTTATGTGAACATCATGCCCAAAAGCCATTAATACAAACATATACTACCAAATTATGCATCATGCTCGATTTTATTTTGTGTGCATTTTGTGACAACATATAATAATGTGAAAAAAAAATGTTAAATATCCAAATGGGAAATTAAATCCTAAAAGAAATTCTAAAATTTGGAAAGAAAGAAAGAAAAATACTATGCAATACAAAAAAATAAAACTTATAAATAGACAAATTTATTCCACAATGATTTATCCAAATCAAATACTCAGAAAATTTGAGTACAAGTTCATCACAAATTTGAAATTCAAACTTAGATTCAAAGATAAGAGAAAAGAAAAGGGAAAAGTAAAAGATATAAAAGAAAAATGAATTAAACACCTAACTGGGCCTTACTACCCCAATTCAGCCCACCAGGAACCTCCCCCACGCGCTCGGCCCACTTTCCCCTCCAAGCCACAGGTCACTACCTCTCCTGCGCCGCTGTCACGCGGGCCCCACGTGTCTGTCTCTGTCGCACGCGCCCACCATCGCTCGACGCTGACGACCGGGACCCACTGACCGGCGCTGTTCTTCTCCGCCGATTTCGGACGCGCTGTAGCTCTTCTCCCTAGCTGCCGCAACGCCCGGCCGATTCCTCCGCCGCTGCAAGCTCCAACTGACTGCTACCCGATCCCTCTCCGTGCTAGCATGTGGGGGGGTATAAAACCCTACCATCAAGCCTCCTTCCTCCTCCTAATTTGCCGCCGCCAGTAAAGCCACCGCGAGGAAGAAGACTCGAGGGAGTGACTGCCACCGCGGTTTGAGTCCTCGGCGGGATCTCCGGCCGCGGCGAGTCAAGCCGTAGCTCCTGGAGACTCCGCCGTACGCGTAGGGAGCTTCGTTGGGCAAAGAACGCCAGTCGTCGCCGGGGAAAAGAATCCAGTTCGTGGCGACAGAATCGTGCGTCCGCGGGCCAAAGCCAAGCCAGGCAGTTCGTCGTCTAGGTGATTGAAGGAGAGGTGTCAGCAAAGATCGGTGAAGCTCGCGCGCGACATTTACGGACTCGGTGCGGTCTGGAGTTGAAGGAATCGCTCGCCGGAGAACCATCCCTGCCGTGTAACGAGGACAGAGAAAAGCACCACGCAATCCATCGGTGAGTTCACTCCATCATGCTCGCCTGGTTCACCGCTATGTTTAGCATTCTTCGGAACGGAGTTTGACGCATCGGGTCATTGGATGTGTAGCCTTGGCCATGGCGCCGCCGCGCTCGTAGCCCTGTTCACGGCTGCCGGTTGGTAGAGTCGGGGAAAGAAGATGGGTGGGTGAGCGTGCGATGTGAAATCGACGGCTCAGATTTGAGCAGGAGAGTACCCTTTCGAGGCTTTGAATCCGAGACGTTAATCAGATGATCGACGGCTCTGGTAGCTCACTGATTCCTTTAATGATAGGTTAGATCTGGGCGGTTCATTGTAGATCTGGCGGCCAAAAAGGTTTGGATGGATTAGATCTAATCTGCAGCGTAGAAGATAGATCGAACGGCCTAGATCGCTTCATACCCCTTCGGTAGGCAGATTTATTAAAGAACCCCTGGGCTTTTGGGTTATCAACCCGCCGTCCATTTTTACTATGCACTGAGTCTCGGTAATCTTACGACAGAGCCCCTGAGTTTTCCAGGAATTGACGCCCAGTCCAGAACTTAATTAAATCGAATAAAGGATTTGGAAAATAGATTTTTAATAGGAAAATAATTGTTAGAACTTCAATAATTCATAGAAAATTCATACTAACTCCAAATTCATCCATTCCAGTTCCTAAAATTTTGTAATTTTATTCTCTAGCACTTAGTGTCTCTGTTTTATCATGAAAACAGTAAGGAAATTTATTTCTCACTTAATCCTATTTAAAGCACATAAAACCTTTGAAAATGCATAACTTAAAATCTATAACTCAGAAAATTATGATTCCAGTTCCTAGGATTTTATTTTAAGATGTAGAATATCTCTGTGTATTTTGTTTACATGCTTGGTGTAATGTTAATTTTCCCTATATCCTGTGCTTGTTTGTATTGTGGCGAGTAGAAGAGCCCGTGACCGAGGATCCCGGTGAGCAGCAGATTGAAGTAGCTGAGCAGGAGCTCATTGAAGGCAAGTTGTGCCCTTGA
The DNA here is from genome assembly GCA_029449295.1 of Zea luxurians. NCBI lineage: Eukaryota > Viridiplantae > Streptophyta > Magnoliopsida > Poales > Poaceae > Zea > Zea luxurians. The sequence continues at coordinate 8,148,185 of JAOPSE010000082.1, read as the reverse complement.
CCACTTTTTACCCAATAATGTTCTTTAATATCACTTATCCATGCATAGGTTAATTTTGATGGGACCCAATAGGTCACCCTAGATTTGTTTATCTCATTACCTTGTTTACCCCTGAATCACTTGGGTAGTTTGCTATTGCTTTACATGGTTTTGGGATAATCATTTATTATATCTATGTTCCAATTATTCTTGTTATTCTGTTTATGTTCATGTTGAGATCATTAATGTTAATTGGAACATAGAGCTTAACTTGAGAACCACGTGCCACCACAAGGGAGGAATGGGACCCCTTGGCTGACTAATTAGGAAAGCTAGTGGAAGACTACCTTACCCGAAAGGGGCAAGGGCAGTAGGGGAGAGGTCAGTGCGGGGAGGTCCCTGGTTGATTTTGCTGCGATGGCGGTCAGCCAGGAACCCTGTACTGGATCTTCCTATAAACTGTAGCGGGTTTTCGGAAGCTAGTGGAACTTTGTAAAGGCCTCGTAGTGTTGCCCTGCCGCGCTTCCTAGGTAGAGGTGTATGGGACTCGCGACCCCTTGGCAGATGGGTAACATGACTTGTGGGTAAAGGGTACAACCTCTGCAGAGTGTAAAACTGGTATACTAGCCGAGCTCACGGTCATGAGCGGCTCAGGACTCTCTGATGTTTAAATTATGGAACTTAAATTCAATTTGTCATTCGCATATGCATGGGTTTGTTATTAATTTTGTTCTATTACTTTACTTATGGTTTGGTATTTACTTACACTTAGTAACTGCTAATAAAATTTTGACCAACTACTTAAAAGCAATGCTCAGCTTTAACCCCTATCATTGATTAGCCTTACACATCACATGAACTCACACCTTTGTGAGTTTGTGTCCACTGGTTCCCCACAACTTGTTGAGCTATGATCATGTGTGAGCTCACCCTTGCTGTCTCACACCCCCCCCCCACAGGAGGAGATCAGGTGGTTCAGGAGGAGCCGCCTAACACTGAGGAGTTCGATCTGATCTAGGTGGCGTTTCTCAGTCGACATTGGCGCCGACAATCCTTAGTTCGTTTTATATTTATCTTTATTTTTGTAATAAGACTTCCGCTATGTAATAAGTACTCTGATGTTTTACGACATTTATCTCTATACACTCTGTTATTATATATGTTGTCTTTTTGGCGCATGTATGAGATGCACCCGGCTTTGTCCTTTAAAACCGGGTGTTACATACACCGGACAGTCCGGTGTACACCGGACAGTCCGGTGAATTTTAGTGGAGCAGCCGAAGTGAAAACCCGAGGCTGACGAGTTCCTGAGGCCGCTCTTCCTTGGAGCACCGGACATGTCCGGTGTACACCGGACAGTCCGGTGAATTATAGCGGAGTGGCCTTTGGAAATTCCCGAGAGTGAAGAGTTTGAAGTCGGAGTCCCCTGGTGCACCGGACATGTCCGGTGGTACACCGGACAGTCCGGTGCGCCAGACCAGAGGTGCCTTCGGTTGACCTTTGCTCCTTTATTTGAACCCAATATTTGGTCTTTTTATTGGCTAAGTGTGAACCTTTTGCACCTGTATAACTTACACACTAGAGCAAACTAGTTAGTCCAATATTTGTGTTGAGCAATTCAACCACCAAAATTATTTAGGAACTAGGTGTAAGCCTAATTCCCTTTCAATCTCCCCCTTTTTGGTGATTGATGCCAACACAACCAAAGCAAATGTAAAAGTGCATAATTTGAACTAGTTTGCATAATGTAAGTGCAAAGGTTGCTTGGAATTGAGCCAATATAAATACTTACATGATGTGCATGGATTGTTTCTTTGTTTTTAACATATTGGACCACATTTGCACCACGTGTTTTGTTTTTGCAAATCCTTTTGTAAATTATTTTCAAAGTCCTTTTGCAAGATAGTCAAAGGTAAATAAATAAGATTTTGAGAAGCTTTTTCAAGTTTTAAAATTTTCTCCCTTTAATCCAAATGCTTTTCCTTTGACTAAACAAAACTCCCCCTAAATGAGATCCTCCTCTTAGTGTTCAAGAGGGTTTTGATTTATTATTTTTGAAATACTACTTCCTCCCCCTTTAGAACAAAATAAGATACCAATTTGAAATTGACCAATTGAAAATCTCCAAATTTTTAAAAACTAGGTGGTGGTGCGGTCCTTTTGCTTTGGGCTCATACTTTCTCCCCCTTTGGCATGAATCGCCAAAAACGGATACTTTGAGTGAGATATAAGCCCTTAGCCTAACTACTTTCTCCCCTTTGGCAAATAAAACATATGAGTGAAGATTATACCAAAGATGGAGAGTGATGCGGAGCGACGACAAAGGATGAGTAGTAGAGTGGAGTGGAAGCCTTTGTCTTCGCCGAAGACTCCAATTCCCTTTCAATATACCTATGACTTGGTTTGAGATACATTTGAAAACACATTAGTCATAGCATATATAAAAGAGACATGATCAAAGGTATACTTATGAGCTATGTGTGCAAATTAGCAAAAGAAGTTCCTAGAATCAAGAATATTGAGCTCATGCCTAAGTTTGGTAAAAGATTGTTCATCAAGTGGCTTGGTAAAAATATCGGCTAATTGATCTTTAGTGTTAATGTATGCAATCTCGATATCCCCCTTTTGTTGCATGTTAAGATCGGCAAAAAGGGTACGCAAATTATTCTCCTCGTCACTAGCATTATCATCACTAGAGGATTCATATTTAGTGGAGGATTTAGATTTAACCTTCTTCCTTTTGTCGTCCTTTGCCATGAGGCACTTGTGGCCGACGTTGGGGAAGAGAAGTCCCTTGGTGACGGCGATGTTGGTGGCGTCCTCGTCGTCGGAGGAGGAGTCGGTGGAGCTCTCGTCGGAGTTCCACTCGCGGCACACGTGGGCATCGCCGCCCTTCTTCTTGTGGTACCTCTTCTTTTCTCTCCTCTTGCCCTTCTTGTCGTTATCCCTGTCACTGTCACTTGATAATGGACATTTAGCAATAAAGTGACCGGGCTTACCACACTTGTAGCAAACCTTCTTGGAACGGGATTTGTAATCCTTCCCCTTCCGTTGCTTGAGGATTTGTCGAAAGCTTTTGATGATTAAGGCTATCTCCTCATTGTCGAGCTTGGAGGCGTCAATTGGTTGTCTACTTGGTGTAGACTCCTCCTTCTTCTCCTCCGTCGCCTTAAACGCCACCGGTTGGGCCTCGGACGTGGAGGGCTCATCAAGCTCGTTGATCTTCTTTGAGCCTTTAATCATACATTCAAAGCTCACAAAATTCCCGATTACTTCCTCGGGGGTCATTAGTGGGTATCTAGGATTACCACGAATTAATTGAACTTGAGTGGGTTTAAGAAAAATGAGAGATCTTAGAATAACCTTAACCACCTCGTGGTCGTCCCACTTTTTGCTCCCGAGGTTGCGCACTTGGTTCACTAAGCTTTTGAGCCGGTTGTACATATCTTGTGGCTCCTCCCCTTGGCGAAGACGGAAGCGACCGAGCTCCCCCTCGATCGTTTCCCGCTTGGTGATCTTGGTGAGTTCATCACCCTCGTGCGCGGTCTTGAGTAGGTCCCAAATCTCCTTTGCATTCTTCAACCCTTGCACTTTGTTGTATTCCTCCTTGCTTAGAGAGGCGAGGAGAATGGTTGTGGCTTGGGAGTTGAAGTGCTCGATTTGGGCCACTTCGTCCGTATCATAATCCTCATCCCCTATGGATGGTACCTGTGCTCCAAACTCAACAACATTCCATATACTTTTGTGGAGTGAGGTTAGATGAAATTTCATTAAATCACTCCACCTAGCATAATCCTCACCATCAAAGGTTGGCGGTTTGCCTAATGGAACGGAAAGTAATGGAGTATGTCTAGATGTACGGGGATAGTGTAAGGGGATCTTACTAAACTTCTTGCGCTCTTGGCGCTTAGAAGTTACGGACGGCGCATCGGAGTCGGAGGTCGATGTTGATGAAGTGTCGGTCTCGTAGTAGACCACCTTCCTCATCCTTTTGTTCTTGTCGCCTTTCCGATGCGACTTGTGAGAAGAAGATTTTTCCTTCTTCTCTTTGTGGTGAGAAGAGGAAGATCTTTTCTCCTTCCGTTTGGAGGAGTCCTTCTTCTTCTCCCTCCTCTTGGTGCGGGACTCTTCCGATGAAGTGCTCCCTTGGCTTGTAGTGGGCTTGTCGCCGGTCTCCATCTCCCTCTTGGTGTGATCTCCCGACGTCACTTCGAGCGGTTAGGCTCTAATGAAGCACCGGGCTCCGATACCAATTGAAAGTCGCCTAGAGGGGGGGTGAATAGGGAGAAACTGAAATTCTCAAAAATAATCACAAGAAAGAATCAAGAAAGAAGAAAGCAATCCAAGTGCAAGAGCTCGAAAGAACACAAGCAAATCACTCTCTCTAATCACTAGGGCGTTGTGTGGAGTTTGGAGAGGATTTGATCTCTTGGGTGTGTCTAGAATTGAATGCTAGAGCTCTTGTAAGTAGTTGGGAAGTGGAAAACTTGGATGCAATGAATGGTGGGTGGTTGGGGGTATTTATAGCCCCAACCACCAAACTAGCCGTTTGGTGAGGCTGTCTGTTCGATGGCGCACCGGACAGTCTGGTGCACACCGGACATGTCCGGTGCGACAGCCACGTCACCAAAGAGCCGTTGGGTCGATCGTTGGAGCTCTGTCTTCTGGGCCCGCCGGGATGTCCGGTGCACACCGGACATGAACTGTAGATTGTCCGGTGTGCCTGCTCCCGCGTGCCTGACGACTGCGCGCTTCTGGCGCGCATTAAATGCGTCGCAGGTAGCCGTTGGCGCCGAAATAGCCGTTGCCCCGCTGTTACACCGGACAGTCCGGTGTACACCGGACAGTCCGGTGAATTTTAGCGGAGCAGCCGAAGTGAAAACCCGAGGCTGGCGAGTTCCTGAGGCCGCTCTTCCTTGGAGCACCGGACATGTCCGGTGTACACCGGACAGTCCGGTGAATTATAGCGAAGTGGCCTTTGGAAATTCCCGAGAGTGAAGAGTTTGAAGTCGGAGTCCCCTGGTGCACCGGACATGTCCGGTGGTACACCGGACAGTCCGGTGCGCCAGACCAGAGGTGCCTTCGGTTGACCTTTGCTCCTTTATTTGAACCCAATATTTGGTCTTTTTATTGGCTAAGTGTGAACCTTTTGCACCTGTATAACTTACACACTAGAGCAAACTAGTTAGTCCAATATTTGTGTTGAGCAATTCAACCACCAAAATTATTTAGGAACTAGGTGTAAGCCTAATTCCCTTTCAATAAGGAACATGATCATGAATAATAATTATCTTAACACCCAAAACCACATATAGCAATAGCAGATACTACCTGTTGGGGGCCTTCGTCTTCCGAAGATCCTCAAAAACATGATTTAACAATGTTTCCGGAGTTGTAATACATAAACAGGTACCTTTGGATTCGAATCAGAACCATAGTGGGAGGAGCACGAACAATACGAAGATTGATGCAACACCGAAGCTACGCGCAAGGGAGCTTCGGCATGACAGCAGGAAAGGGAACCGACTTAAAGGGGGAAAGGCTATTTAGACCCCGATGAGTTACCTTATAGTCATTAGCAAATGTAAAGGGCATGAATGTAATTTCACGTGGGCTGCGTCCCATGCCTATAAATAGATGAACAGTGCCCCCGTACTGTTCACGCTGACTTGGCATTTTGCTTTTGCATCACCCTTGTACCTTTGCTGTCTATCAAGTCGAAGGTATCAAATGTAATTCAATATTGTTTTTATTTTCTCATGATAATAGAATGGAGATGAATTTATAATGCTATATGATTGTTCATGTCATCTTTTGTATTTTACACACCTCTTTTATTACCATCTTACCTTTGATATTCGAAGGTATGTCTTTCATGACCTTCGTCTGAAGATCATTATATCCTAAGGGAAATAATGTTTCGAAGGACGAAGGGCGTTGATATTTAACATTTTATGTTGCCTTGTTCTTGATTCATAGCATTTGAGAACAAGTCACCAACATTGGCGCCCACCTCCGGTGAATCCATTTTGACCACCTTCGGCAAGCACTGACCTTCGTCATGCCACCGAAGAAAGCTTCAGCGATAGGGGTTGCCTCTCTGCAACCAATGGACCCAAACTAGGAAACCCTTTCTCTTCGAGAGGCCCGAAGCCAGAAGAGGAAGGCCACTAGTCCAACACTCCAGGAGGAGGAGTTGGACCAAGAAATCAGAAACATGGAAATGCTTCATCAACAAGTACAAAGGAAGAAGGAGAAGATGGCTCGATTAGCCGATCTTCAAAGGCAGATTGACGAAGCCACTGAAGAAGTACGCCATCTTGCCCAAGACAAACAAGAGCGAAGGCCTCAACATAGGGAGCTTCACCATGAAGGCTTCTTCAACGAGGATGGATGGTATGATGATTTTAATCATGATACCTTTACCTTTGACAATGCTTCTCCCTTGGCAACAGAATTGCAGGCTATCCCATGGCCTCCATCATACAAGCCACCTCAGCTCCCCATGTATGATGGACATTCAGATCCGAAGCAGTTTTTGATGAGTTATGAAGCAACTATATCTTCATATGGAGGCAATGCAGCTGTCATGGCCAAGTCCTTCGTCATGGCAGTTAAGAATGTGGCTCAAACGTGGTATTCTTCTCTTCGGCCAGGAACTATTACTTCATGGCAGAAGCTTAAGGATATGCTAGTGACAAGTTTCTAGGGCTTTCAGACGAAGCCAGTCACAACTCAGGCTCTCTTTCAATGCACACAAGATCATGAGGAGTATCTTCAAGCATACGTCCGAAGGTTCTTGCGCCTGAGAGCACAAGCGCCTACAGTGCCCAATGAAATTGTCATTGAGGCCATGATTAAGGGGCTTCGTCTAGGACATACTGCCCAGTATTTTGCTAGAAAGCCTCCACAGACTTTGGAGAAGCTGCTTCAAAAGATGGATGAATACATTCGGGCTGACAATGACTTTCGCCAAAGAAGAGAGGAAGCCTACAGGTTCTCTGAGATGACCAGGGGCTTCAGAGGAAGAATCCACCCAAGACATGTCAGGTCAATTCACTCCGCCCAGAGTGATGACAAAGGAAGTCAACAACAGAGGCCACAGTATTCCTCGCACGCTTCAGGGCAGCAACAAAGCTCTTTTCGACCACCAGCTCTAAGAGGCAGAGGCGCCAGGGGCTTTGGAGGAAGGTTTGGGGATCAGCCTAGAAAAATTTATTGCTTATTCTGTGGTGAGGACAAGGGCCATACTACAAGGATGTGCCATGTCACCATTCAGAAACAAAAAGAAATAGCAGAAGCCACAGCTCAGTAGAATCAGCCGAAGCAGGTCATGCATACTGCTTCGTATCACTCACCCTACATACCAGAGTATGTGGGTAATCATCCTGCAGCGTCTGTTGCTTCAGCTAGTCAGCCATAGGCATCTTGGCCACAGCCTCCACCTCCGCCACCACTATAGCCTGTGTATTCACGAGGCCAGCAGCCAGAAGGGAGCCAACAGACCCATCAGCAGCGAGATTTCAGGGAGGAGTCCGAAGCTCGCACAGTCAACAGTACTGTGCCAGAATCGAAGCATATCTATTGAGAGATATCCTACCCCTGAAACAGTTTTTACATTCATTGTCATTTTCTTTTTTAATAAGGAACAATTATTGAAAACCTATTCTCTTGTCATTTTCAATTTCCTGTAATAGCTTCGTTCTTGTCATAGCGAAATATATCTACTTCACAGACTCACGAAGTCCAAAAAGTCGCTGAAGCACAAAAGTCGTTCCTAAGGGAACGCATGCCTAAAAATCACATTGCAAGTATCCCTGAAGCTACAAAAAGTCGTTCTAAGGAACGCAGCGTAAGTTTGCCGAAGATACAAAAAGTCGTTCCTAAGGGAGCGCAGCGTAAGTTTTCTGCTCAAAAGTCGTTCCAAAGGGAATGCAGAGCCAAATACCGCCGAAATATAAGGCGAAGCACGAAAAGTCAACGCGAATACCGCCAAAATAGAAGGCGAAGAAGTTCAAAAGACATTCCTAAGGGAATGCAGAACTTACAGCGAAAAGTCAGCGCTGATACACCGAAAAATAAGCGGTTAAGCCAAAAAATAAGCGGCAAAGAGATTGTGTATTCCACTATGGGGGTGTGAGTGTGTGTCTTCGGCATAAATATCATTTTGCACAACATAACATCATCACATCATTTCGCATAACATAGCATCATACATCATATTGATGTCAATGGCACAAGAAGGGGATACAATGTTGACCTTCGGAGAATGCTTCAAAAAAATGAAATTGTGCTAAGGCACAAAATAAGTTTGAAGAAACACAGCTTCATCAGCTCTGATGTGGAGGAACAAATCTATTGTTGACGAAGCATTAATGTTTTTGCGACGATTGGGGGATTTTTTACGAAGCACAGAAGCTCTTCTTTACGAAGCATGAAAAGAAGGGAAGGTGTTTTTTCTCCAAAGGCTCAAAAACGGTATGTACATAAAAGTTTCATGCATCACAAAGAAATAAATTGCAAAACCATTCATATATTACATTCAAAACCTACGATCACCGAATATTACAAGCATGTTCCAGCAAATGTTACATTAATATTCTAGCAATGTTTTTACAAATAGCTATTCTTTTTCCTTCAGGACTTCTTCTGCAGCTTCGGTTAATAATTTCGTGACAACTTCGTCCACAATAGCTTCGGCCATATTAATAATTTCTACTGTCTTCTTTGTCTCTGGGTCAGCCAGCGGGTCGAAGGGTTCTGGGGGAGGAGATAGTTCAGCTGCAATAGAAGACATAAATTAGTTCGAAATCACAAAAATAAGCAATAAAGTTAAAAGCCATTAAGTAATACCTATCCGTTTTTCAAGTTCCGCAGCCTTTTCAGCTGCTTTTGTTGCTTCTCGAGCGTCATGAATGTCTTTTTCACTCTTTTTCATTATTTCATGCACCATTCCTCGGCCGCCATTTTCCCAAATATCAGTGAAAATTTTTCCACCTATTAAGCTTGCTTCAGCCGAGGGGTCCTTCGTATCATCAATAGACAAAGTAGCTTCGGCTTGGACCAAAGTTTTAACATGATCGCACCCTGCTTTCTCCAAAATGGTTGCAACTCCCCTCGCACTAGACAACACGCATACGTCCCCGCGGTCGCTCAGAATTTCTTCAAAAGCTTCGGCTTCGCTGCTGATCCACTCAATTACGCCCTCAGGGTTGCCTCTTATAAAGTTGTCTTCGCTTGAGTATGCGCCCACATTGGCGAAACTAGTTTTTATCTTTTTGACGCATTCTATAGATTTTTCAGAACATCTTTCTTTCGACGAGCGAAGCTCTGCAACTGTTTTTTTAAAATAATTTTTCCAGTACTCACTGGCATCTCGGTCAGCTTCGGCAATAGCGCATTTCAATTTAGCTTCGGCCAGTTGTTTTTGAAGGTTTTCAATCTCATTCCTTTGGATTTCAGATTGAGCCTTGAAGTTAGCTTCATCCCCCTTTACTTTGTCCACCAATGTAAGTAGAATTTTGTCTTTCTCCAAAGCTTCGTTCCTCAGCTTGATAACCTCTGTTCGAAGGTTGTTGAGAGCAATAGTGCAACTCTCGTCTTCGACATTCTTTTGCGCCCTTAAGGCGTTGCTAAGTATTAAACCCTATATGAAAAAATGAATAGGTTAACATAAGAACAAAAGAATAATTCAAAAATTCATAAACTTCCAAATACACAATTTTTGTACCTTTAGACTGTTGTATGCAAGGCTATCCGCAAGATCCTCCTTCGTCATGGCGCATAGGCCAACTTCAAGCTTCGGGAACCCCATACTTCTAGCCATCTCCCGGCAGACAGATAATTCTTTGTTCTCTGGGAGGCAGTACAAGAAGTCATCTTCATTTGTGCCATTAAAAACTAAGGCCCCTTTAGGGTACTTCAGTTCGCGGGCATAGTGTTTAGCTTCAAAAATTTCTTCTTCAGATAATCTTTTTCCCGAAGCGTGTCGAATAATATAATCAAGGACTTCGGAAGACGCTTTGGGAGTAGGTGCGACAACTTTTTCAATAAAAATCTATTTTATAGCTTCTTCTCCCGCTGCCTTTTGTCCAGTTTCCGAAGATTTGTCTTTAACGGGCTCTAAAGGCCCAGCTTCGGCATCGGCCTGGCTCATTGTAGCTTCAGCTTCGGTTACCTTTGCCTCGGTTTCAATCTGCGCCTTCGAAGCTTTGGCAATTTTACCTGGAGTAGAGCTTGAAGCTTTTATTGTCTCCAGTACATCTAGTACACTAGCCATCCTTTTTCTCTTAGGGGTCGCTGCGAGACCTTTTTGTGTCTTCGGCACCTCCACTCCTGCCGAAGGGCTTAGAACTTCTAGTGTTTTCGTCTCTTCGATTCTCGGTTCTTCAATTTTGTCAGTCTTCGGCATTGTAGCAGGCTCTTCAATCTTCTGCGTAAGAGCAGGTTCTTTGGCTTCAATAGCTGAAGAAGTCTCACCGCCAAATTCAGACACCATGGCCAGTTCAATGTAGCGCGGTCGGTGAGTAAGGACCTTCAACTTTTTCCTCTTTGGTGCCGGCTCGCTTGAGGTAGCCGAAGCAGCAGCCTTCCCATAGGTTGCACCCTTTCTTTTCTGCCCCCGTGGCGGGTAGCGATAGTTAGGGTACACAAATCCGATAGCATAAAAAACTCTATTTAGCCTTTTCTTTTTTTGGCTCCCGAAGGCCGCTGATAGTGCATTATCTTCAGACTTGGAGTATACTCCAAGTAGTTCATCACTAGTATTTTCAACACAATTCAGCCAGTCATCGTCTGGTTCAATAAATTGGTCTCCAAACCTGAAAGTATATTTCAATCGAACCAAACCACCTTCGCTAGGGTTAGTGATGGTTTCCCTTGGCAGTTCCCAGCTGTCTATCAGTGGCCATATTCTGAAGGCTATATGCTCTTGAAGCAAGTCCCTTGTCCCAACAAAAGAGCAAACTGTGCTGAAAGCCCTTCGACATGCTTCGGCTGCCTCGTCAATTTCAACCTTCGGCTTCCGGAGGCCGAAGCGGGACCAAATGGGGCGCATGATGATCTCTTTAATATCTTCTCTCACCTTTAAATCATTCTTTACATAGAACCATTCTTTCATCCAGTCTCCGGGCCACCTCTTCAGGAATGTTGGCACTGGGTAACTCGCGTCGGAGCGGGCAACAAAGTTGTAGCAGCCGAAATTGTTGTGATATTGTTCTTTACGCTAGGCCTTAGTCTCATACAAGAGCTCGTGCATACTGCAAAAGCATCTTGCGCTTGGCTCCAGACCTTGACTTTTCACAGCCCAGACGAAAATCCCCATCCTAATAATCGCTTCGGGAATAATCTGATGAAGGTAGATTTGGTATGTCTTCGAAACTTCAACCACAAATCTACTCAACGGGAACCGAAGTCCGGCTTTGAAGAAGCTTCGGAAGGTCACAACTTCATTTTCTTCGGGAGCAGGAACAGCCCTGTCTACGTCAGCCCTAACAATAGAAATATCTCGAAAGTACCTTCCTCTCATATTATCAAGATGACTCTGTTTGATAGTTGATTTCCCGAAGACTGTGTGACTTGGTCGCCAAGGACGATCTTCCGAGTCTTCGCCTCCACTCTCTATATCATAGCTGTCGCTATCATCAGTATCTTCAGACAAGCCTTCTAATATCTCTTTAGTTATCTTCTCTGTGTTTGTTTTTGCAATTGACTCAATAAATCCAGCAGTCTTCTCCTCAAGGAGCTTCTCCTCCTCGCTCAGCTTCGTCTCAGCAGCAACTTTTTTTGTCTTGAGACATCTCTTCTTCGGAAATGGCGAAAATGTGTCCTTAGAACCGAAGCTTAGAAAATCTAAGAAACTAAGCAACTGTTAGTAAGCAAGAGCTAAGAAATTGAGCAAAGCAAAGCAAGCGGCAAGTAACGTACCAAATGTCCTCGGGGTGAGTTCTTATTTATACGCCCAACACGCTCCAAGTTGGAGGGCCCTGTCTATCTTTGACTGTTGCTATTCTAGTAAAGGGAAGGTGTTTTTTTCGGACCTTCGGCTTAGGGCCTTCGTCCATATCGCAATCTGAATTCGTTATTCTAACAAATTAACCTTGCGAGGGGCTACTGTTGGGGGCCTTCGTCTTCCGAAGGTTCTCAAAAACATGATTTAACAATGTTTCCGGAGTTGTAATACATAAACAGGTACCTTCGGATTCGAATCAGAACCACAGTGGGAGAAGCACGAACAATACGAAGATTGATGCAACACCGAAGCTACGCGCAAGGGAGCTTTGGCATGACAGCAGAAAAGGGAACCGACTTAAAGGGGAAAAGGCTATTTAGACCCCGATGAGTTACCTTATAGTCATTAGCAAATGTAAAGGGCATGAATGTAATTTCACATGGGCTGCGTCCCATGCCTATAAATAGATGAACAGTGCCCCCGTACTGTTCACACTGACTTGGCATTTTGCTTTTGCATCACGCTCGTACCTTTGCTGTCTATCAAGTCGAAGGTATCAAATGTAATTCAATATTGTTTTTATTTTCTCATGATAATAGAATGGAGATGAATTTATAATGCTATATGATTGTTCATGTCATCTTTTGTATTTTACACGCCTCTTTTATTACCATCTTACCTTCGATATTCGAAGGTATGTCTTTCATGACCTTCGTCTGAAGATCATTATATCCTAAGGGAAATAATGTTTCGAAGGACGAAGGGCATTGATATTTAACATTTTATGTTGCCTTGTTCTTGATTCATAGCATTTGAGAACAAGTCACCAACACTACCCAAAAAGTTTAGTGGTAAACAAGGTATAAAGATGACCAAACTAGGGTGGCCTATTGGGTCCCATCAAATTAAGCCTAAACATGCCATAGTGATTATAAAGAACATTATTGGGTAAAGAAAAGTGATCAAGGGCACAACTTGCCTTCAATGAGCTCCTGCTCAGAGTTTTCCTCCTGCTGAGTACCGGGATCCTCGGTTACTTGTTTGTCTACTCGCAACAATACAAATAAATATGGTATAGGAGAAATTAACATCACACCAAACATCAATACAGAATGCATAATAATAATCTACGCATCGTGACGATCTCCTAGGTTCGAGAATCACTAAATTCGGAGTTACGGTTATAAAGTTATGATTTTCTAAAGGTTTAGGTGTTGGATATAAAACAAATTAAGTGCATAATTTTAACCATATATTTCATACTGAAATAAGGTTACTGGTTGATAAACAATAGTATTATGAGTTTAATGCAATAGGAATGGGTCAAAAACGAGTTAAAATGAATTACTTATGAATTAAACAAGTTCGTGGAATTATTTTTATACTAAAAATCCTTTTCTATATTAATTTACTCATTTTATTTAACCTTTGAGCTGCGGCCATAAATACAGGGGAACCCAGGGTTTAAATCGAAGAATTCAGGACCTTCCCGCTATGTTCTTTACATACATGTGGACAATGGGTTATTTTTAAACAAAGACGGGGTCTCTTTTGCAAAGTATCATGGCCGAAGGGGTATCCTTCGCTTCTAGCCGTCGGGTCGAAAATGTGTGACCCAGATTAGATTGTCACTTAATCGAAGCGAAAAGCGCTGATGGCCACTAGATCCGAGATCCACGGCCCAGATTCGTCCACGCCAAAATCACACTCGAGCCTATGGATTTGATCACAACGATCACGATTTAATGCCCCGAATCGGTATCCTACCGCTAATCTCGACCGTCGATGACGGATCTGATAGCGTGTGGCTCTCTTCCTCATCCGGCCGAACAGAACGACGCCGCTGCCCCGGCTTACGGCAAAGTGCTCGCCGGAGGCTCTTACATTCGACCCCTGGCGTCCCAACACTATCCCAGAGGAAGCTACTCGAAGTATGGAAAAAGATGAACTCGGTAGGAAAAGACGTACTTGTTGGGGGCCTTCGTCTTCCGAAGGTCCTCAAAAACATGATTAACAATATTTCCCAAGTGTAATATATGTACAGGAACCTTCAGACATGGAATGAAGCTGTACATAATATGAAAAGTATGGTTGGGACGAAGGTTGAACCAGCTCCGAAGCTATGCGCAAGGAAGCTTCGGCTCAGCAGCGGAAAAAGGAACCGACTTAAAGAGGAAAAGGCTATTTAGCCCTCGATAGATTGTCGTTAAGTCAATAGTGAACATGAAGGGCATGAATGTAATTTCACATAGGCTGCGTCTTGTGCCTATAAATAGATGAACAGTAACACCGTACTGTTCACGCTGACTTGTATTCACTCGTGCGTCACGCTTGGACTTTTGCCTTCTGTCAAGCCGAAGGTACAAATATAATTCAATATTGTTCGTATTCATTCATAAGAATACAGAGAGGATATATTAATGATGTCATATAATTATTTATGTCATTTCTCATGATTCATATGCTTTTTCTTTCATTAATATATGCTGCGATGATGAAGGTATGTCCTTCATGACCTTCGTCTGGAGATTATTATATCCTAAGGGAGATAATGTTTTAAAGGACGAAGGATCTTAACTATTAACATTTTGTGTTGCCTTGTTCTTAAATTATAGCATTTGAGAACAAGTCCCACATTACCGATGTTAATGCCGCGATGACCCCTGCCCACGACGTGAGGTGGATGATGGCGCACACCCTGCTCCGATGAGCAATTCCCTCAATACTAGCCTGCACCGAGCGTGGATAAGTCACACACGTGCTTCACCAATCTATTGTCAATGCCCCGCGCACATTCATCGAGCTCAAAACGGTGGCGAGGTAAGGATGGACGGCAGGGACCGCTTCCACCGCACGCTAGTGCCCTGTTCACGTTTGGTGTCGGCGGCGAAGATTAGGGTTCTAAGGAAAGGAGGAGAGGAGTGCTAGTCTGGCAAGGTCGGATGCTCTAGGCCACCTGGCATCACGCAGGCAACAAGATCTCTCGCACCGATCAGTCGGGATTCGCTCGGTTGTTACGGCATTGAGAAGATGAACAGGAATCGGGCCCAACGGTCAGTGGGTCTGGGTTCTGCGCCAAGAGCACGCAAGCGGTGGTTGACACCCGGGTTCCACACCCCAGACGACACAGGCGTGATCGTGGCGGCCCACGCGCGGAAGCGCGAGCAGGCTGAGGGGATGGCGGTCTCGGTGGGCTGAGCCCGGTAATTCGGCCCAGGGACTGCATATTCTCTTTCATTTATTTATTTATTTATTCTAATTTGAATTTCTTTCTTGTTTTCAAAATCTAATGTTTGAATTTCATATTTTTGTTTGTGAGTTTCACACAGACATCCAGTGCCCAAACAAAAATACCAGCCTGAAGATATATATATTTCCTTATAATATATATTCTTTTCTTTTCTATTTCTATTTTCGAATTCTAATTTTCAAACTTAAATTTGTCTCACGAATTTGGATACAAATGCAAAAATACAAGAACTTCAGCATGAGGTGCATATTTCCGTATTTATTTATTTGTTATTTGACTAATTTGATTCCTTTAATTGAATATGCAAAAGAAAAAGAAACCAAATAATATCCAAACGTTCCATAGTCCCCAAAACACTAACATATAAATATATATATATATATATTTATTTTATTATTTTTCTCTTATACAAAATTTTGGGCTTTACATATTCTCGTTTAGGGATCTAGGTACGGGTGTCGTTCCCACGACTTTTTTCTGAGGGCAGAGGGTATAGGCTTGGGTACGTCATTTCAAACATTCGCCTACTCACCCTAGAAGTGTCTGAGGGTCCGTACAACCCGATGCAAAAGGGGTCATGGCTCATGGGTAAAGTTTGCATCATTTGTAGAGTGTTATGAAACTGATATATCTATTGTACTCACGGTTAAGAGCGGCCTTGAGATCCTCTTTGATTAAAGATACAGATGGTTCGAGATACTATGGTTCCGTTTATGAATTTGGTTACAGATGATGATGATGGTTCTATTAATGATGTTTCTAACTATGAATTTTGGTGTTTCCTCTATGAGGAGGTACTCCTTGGGATAATAACTTGGGATTGATGATAGAACTTGGCTTATATTAATGAATAAAACTTGACAAAGTAAAATCAACCTGCTTTCAGCCTAACTCCATATAAAGCTAGTCCACATTAGCCAAACGGGACATTTGCTGAGTACGTTGATGTGTACTCACCCTTGCTTTCACAAACACCAGGTTGCCTTTGGTGCAACCTATACTCAGGTAAAGAAGAAGAAGAAGAAGAAGGTGTTGAGCCGGATCTTCAGGAGTTCTCGGACGTCGATAAGTTCGAGGATTAGGCTAGAGATCTCCCCAGTCAGCTGTCTATGGTGGGTGTATTTACGTTAGCTACGTTTCTATTATGTGCACTTTGATTTATATATTATGTAAATGACTTTAGTCTGTAATATTATTACTTACTCTTTATTATTATTTGAAGCATTGTGCTATGACCAGTCATTTATGTAATTGCTGTGTACGTGAGTTCTAATCCTAGCACGTATATGGTTCGCATTCGGTTTACCTTCTAAAACCGGTTATGACAAAGTAGGTCCTCATATATGGGACCATGGGAAAAGGGGGCTAGGAGTAACCGGCTCATATCCCATTGATTTCTTTTATCTAGTTGTTAAAGTGAGTCTCTGAATTGTTAGGATAGATTTAATATTATAAAATAGATATGAATAGAATTTGATGATAATCTTTTCTTAGGTTATCAAGCACATTATTATAAATAAAAATAAATTTTTACATAAATTGTTTTATACATTATTTGTTCCCTACAACAAAAAGTGAATTTTATTTTTGTATCCGTATGTGAATTGTATCTGAATTTTATATCTAACATTTAAGAAGATATATATGTTAAATTTGACCTATTTTTTTTGTGTCCGTATGTGAATTGTATCTAAATTTTATATCTAACATTTAAGAAGATATATATGTTAAATTTGAGGTCAATGCTAAGAATTCTATATTCTATTTATCCATAGTTAAAGGAAAATTACTAAAAGTTTGATATACGAATAAGTATCCTTTTTCAACCCTACTTTTATCAGGATTTTTAAAGGTGACTTGAGAGCATCAAGATGTATGACCTTGTCCGGATGCTGATAGACTTTGTTTCTTGTACTATACTTTAATATTTTTTATGATAATGTTGTTTAAGGATTTTTATAAAGCATATGCACCCTCACTAAACATTGAAAAGGCCCTATCACTTGATAATATTGTTTAAGGATTATCTTCGTAGAGCGTTGAAAACCGAGAAATAAAACCTCCAGCAAAGACAGCTGGAACTTATGTTAAGAGCATGATCGATCATTGCAACGAAGTCAATGCCGTACCGTGCATTGCTCTGTGCATGTACTTAATTTGCCAATTGCTGCTTTGTTGCCTCCCATTTTTTTCCCAAAGGGAAGTTGGGACGTACCGCTTGATACTTATTACTGTATTTGCAAGATACTGAGACCAACTGCTTCGCGTCGTCATGACTCACGAGTTTCAACTAATCATTAGCATATACTCCGTATATTGTTGTAATAATTTGCATCGACGATGACAACTTTTTTATTAGCTAGGTAGTTGATCTTAAGCCTCATCCACTACTCACCATACGTATATTTCATTCTCGTATGCATGCAACATCATCATGATTTCATTTGTTGTTTTTCCTAAACAAACGCATCGTAAAACACTACACTAAACATATACATCTATAATGACTAGTCAAGTGCCCGTGCGTTACAACGACAAACAAAATATTAGTGTACAACGACGATTACATAAAACAAATACCACATATTATCAATCTCAATCTATAAATTCTTTGACAACAACCAATACATAATTTCAGGGGGCAGGTCGCGGGCAGGCGACATGGGGAGAGAGGTTTGGTACAAAGATGGTGTGGACCCGAATGGAGGCGGGACAGAGAAGTGCGTAGGACAACGGGTTGATTCGTAGAATTTCAGGGATTATTTGTAAAAGTAATCCATATTATTGGCAGCTTTGGTTATATCAACAACTATCTAAATTACTGCTTTTGTTTATCTGAACATTCGTTAGTAGCCCTCCTAATAACGGCGGACGTCTAGGATAAGTCGTCCTTGCACTCATGGACATCTAGGATAAGTTTTAAGCGCTTCATGGATTTATTTCCCGTACAATTGCAAGTACATATCAGTTGGCATATAGCTGAAATGAAAACCCGTAACGCTACGGCTATGACCTAGAGCACGGGCGTACGTACGTATGATTGTTGGAGACAACGGAATATGGGAGATGTTCACAAACTATTGTAAATAGAAACTGCGTGCTAATATTTATATATGTTTTAATAACATAAGGATTAAACTAAAGTCTACAAAAAGTTCGAATTCCTCAATAATGCATTATGCTTTTGTGTGAAAAAATGGACCATACACATACTAGCAGCTTAATGTGGATATTAGTTTGTGTTTTCGAAATAAAAAAGTGATTAAGCATGTCCATCAAACAATACCTATGCACGTCATCAAGTCACTTGTTCAAATAAAAATATTTTCTTTATTTAGCACAAGCAAGCATTTGTCGTGTTGGTTAGAGACATGAGCTTTAATCTTCTCGGTTGTTGGTTCAAACCCCAATAGACTTATGTTTTTGTTTTTGTTGGTGTCTCCATTTATTTTGTACACAGGACCACACACGGGTGCAGCATACTTGTGAAAAACTTTCTCAAAAAGGGTAAAAAACGGGACAGAGAAGTGCATGTAGGACAGTGGGTTGAATCGTAGAATTTTAGGGGGTATTTATAAAAAAAGACATAGTACGACCATTAAAACTAGTGTTTTAATATAGCAGAGACTTAAAGTTATTTATGTTGGCCACCAAAAAAGCCGATATAAATAGATCATAGAATTTCAGGGGTATTTATAAAAAAATAACGCAGGACGACCATTAAAATTGGTACTTTAATATAGTAGACTTAAAATTATTTATGTTGGCCATAAAAAAGCCGATATAAATAGTTCATACTAATTTACACCCGCTAGACTCTAGCCGACGTAAGTTACTTATTTACTCCGGGCGACGACAACCGACGCAAATAAAGTCTATTTACGACACTTTGTTTGTTACGACTGAAACCGATGTAAATAAGCGAAAAAACCGACTTAAATAACTACTCCCTCTGTTTTAATTTAAAAATCGTTTTAGCATTTTATTGAATTTATATAATGATTAATGTATGTGTTTGTATAAATGTCTAGGTTCATCGTCATCTATTTAAATATAGACATAAAATCTAAATGCTAAAACGAATTTTATTGTGTGGAACAGAGACAATATTTATGATGATTTAAGCTTTATTTATGTCGGTTTGTGGCCGACATAGATTAATTAGATTCATGTAGTGAAATTAGACATGCACGTCCCGAATGCCACAGAAATCTAGCACCTCTAAAGTTAATGATAACCAAACATAGTAGTACTAGTACCTGCTTATTACTCCTCATGAATTATTACGAGGCACAACAAATTAACTAATGAAAAGTCAAAGCGATAATCATGTTGTATATTGACAAGAATATATAAAACGAGACAGTGAAATGTGTATAGCTCATTAAGGCCTAACTGTCTGTTTGCATGTCCAAATTAGAGAGACACGTACGGATGATGACTGACAGCTCTAGCTAGCTACGACGCTAGCTGCTCTATAGCTCTAGTAGACTAGTAGTAGTTGGCGAGGGGACTCCATCCCTTACCAACTACACGTGATCTCCCCCACATCTTCACGTTCCTATCAGGTCGACGAAGACCGCCGCGCCCGAGCTTGCGACGGCGACCATACGACTGAACCCTAGCCACTCCCGTCTTTCACAACCAGCTTCGTCAAGAAGAAGAAAAAAAAGCAACAGGTTTAAATTTCTAATACGATTCACTACAAAGATGAGACGACAATATATTTATGATGTGGTTGGTGATCACCATATCCATGTGCATATCATATAACAAGCTAGGCATTTGGAGTTCTTGAGACGCATGCAAGAATCGTCTCTCATCTTGGCGTCACAGTACTGTGACAGTAACCATCGGATGACAGTTGACAGATTAATGGCTTTACAACTTTATTAGAAAATTGATTCTTCCACGTAGAAGGTGCAAGGTTCGCATCATATGCAGGCACGCACGACGTGTCCGGATGAGCTTTGGGATTTTTTTTTTTGTTGCTTGGATAGCATGTCACACACACACTTCGATGAGATTGCAAGCGTTGTTAAAGGATACAAGGGAAAACAGCCCTTATCAAAAACATGTTGCATACTATATGTTTGGATGATGTAGGACCTTTGTATGCCGCAATCTTGTTTGAAATCCTCGATTAAAAGTATATCCAAAACCGGGGGAGTTGAGGGGAAGACAAATGTCCAACGATCTCTTCAGCTAAATTTATTTAACAAATTGTTTTTTTACAATGCAAATGTTGGTGACTTGTTCTCAAATGCTTCGGATTAAGAACAAGGCAACATAAAAAGTGTTAAATGATAAGGTCTTTCGTCCTTTGAAACATTATTTCCCTTCGGGATATAACGTGCTCCGGACGGAGGTCATAAACAATATATCTTCGTAAGCACGATAAGTTATGACGAAGAACTTATGCATAGCATAAAAAGTAATGTAAACATTTAAATTTTATCACAATATCATTTCTATTTTATTATTATGTAACAATAGAAATGACTTCAAATTACAAATGTACCTCCGGATTGCAGGAAGGCAAAAGTACAAGGATGACGCAAAAGCAAATGCCAAGTCAGCGTGAACAGTACGGGAGTACTGTTCATCTATTTATAGGCGTGGGACGCAGCTCATGTAAAATTACATTCATGTCCATTATATTTGCTAATGACCTATGGGAGTCTGTCAAGGCCTAAGTAGTCTTTTCATCTTTAGGTCGGTTCCCCGTTCTGCTATCGCGACGAAGCTTTCCTGCGCATAGCTTCGGCTGCGCGCCATCCTTCGTACAGCATGGTAACCAGCCCGTCCTTCATCAACCTCCTTTCGTCTGGCTTAAGCTTCGTCCTGTCCGTACGTCCTGTCCGTACTCCATGTTCACAATCTGAGTCCGAGAATACCTGTTCATATAATTCACTTGGAAAATATTGTCAAATCTTGTTTTTGAGGACCTTCGGAGGACGAAGGCCCCCAACAGTAGCCCCTCGCAATATTAATTTGTTAGTGACAAATTCAGATTGCGATATGGACGAAGGCCTTAAGCCGAAGGTCCAAAAAACACCTTCCCTTTGCTAGAATAGCAACATTCACTGACAAGCGGGGTCTTTCAATTTTCAACGCACTGGGCGTATAAATAAGATCATACCGCAAACTCATTTTGGTACTCTCACTTGCCATCTGCTTCCGCCCACTAAATTTTTAGCTCTTGCGCACTAAGATTTGCTGATCTTTTGGTTTTGAAGCTTCGGCCTTGAAAACAGTTTTTTAGTGTTTCCGAAGATGTCTGAAGATAAGAAGGTCCCTGCTGAGATGAAGCTGAGTCTCGACGAAGAGAAGAACTTGGGGTTCCTTATAGCAATGGCGGAGACCAATACGGAGAAAATCACCAAGGAGATTCTGGAAGGTTTGTCTGAAGATACTGGTGACAGCGACAGTTATGATGTAGAAAGTGGTGGGGAAGAGTCCGAAGATCGACCATGGCGGCCAAGTCACACGGTTTTCGGGAAAACCACTATTAAGCAGAGCCATATTGACAATATGAGGGGGAGATATTTTCGAGATATATCTATTGTGAGGGCTGATGCTGGAGAAAAAACTTCTCCCACTCCCGAAGAAGATGAAGTCGTAATCTTCCGAAGCTTTCTCAAGGCTGGGCTTCGATTCCCCCTAAGCAGCTTTGTTGTCGAAGTCCTGAAAACATTTCAAGTCTACCTTCATCAAATTACTCCCGAAGCTATCATAAGAATGGGGATGTTTGTCTGGGCTGCGAAGAGCCAAGGTTTAGAACCAAATGCTAAAAGCTTTTGCAACATTCATGAGTTGTTATATGAGACGAAGCCCTGGGGGAAAGAACAATATCACAACAACTTTGGGTGTTACAGCTTCGGTGCCCGCTCCGGGTCAAGCCGCCTGTGCCAACCTTTCGGAAGAGGTGGCCCGGAGCCTGGATGACAGAGTGGTTCTATGTAAAGAATGACTTAACAGCGCAGGAAGATGTTAAGAGTATCATTATGCGCCCCATCTGGCAACGCTTCGGACTTCGAAGGCCGAAGGTTGAAATGGATGAAGCAGCCGAGGAATGCCAAAGAGCCTTCGGCGTAATCTGCTCTTTTATTGGGACACGGGACTTGGTCCAAGAGCATATTGCCTTCAGGGTGTGGCCACTTGCAGGAAAGTGGGAAATGCCGAAGGAGACCATCAAAGAGTCCGACGAAGGCGGACTGGTCAGACTGAAATACACATTCAAATACGGGGATAAGTTTGTTGAACCTGATGACGACTGGTTGAAAAGCATTGAAACATTAAGTGACGAACTGCTTGGGGTGTATTCGAAGGCCAAGAACACTGCATTATCGGCAGCCTTCGGAGGCCGAAAGAAGAAAAGGCTCAACCGGGTATTTGATGCAATCGGGTTTGTCTACCCTGACTACCATTATCCGGTGCCGGGCCGCAAAAGAAAAAATATTTCTCCTGCAACAGAAGTTGCCACAAGTGCTTCTAGTGAGCCAGCGCCGCAAAGAAAAAAGATGAAGGTGCTCACCCACCGGGCACGCTTTATTGAGCCGGCCACAGTGCCAGAATTTATTGGTGAAGTCTCTTTGGCCTCTGAAGCTACAGAACCAGCTCCAGTGCCGAAGATAGAAGAGAAAACTGAAGCGCCTTCAGCAGAGAAGGCAGAAAAACCGAAAATTGAAGGGCCAAAAATATCGGAAATCTTAAGTCCTTCAGTAAATGTTGAAACAATAAAAAATCAAAAAGGCCCATCGGTAACCCCAAAAAGAAAAAGAATGGTGAACGTGCTAGATGTCTTGGAGACAATTAAGTCTTCAAGCACAACTCCAAAGAAGACTGTTGAACTTGCTGAAGCGTCTACTGAAGCTTCGAAGCAACAACTGAAAGCCGAAGCTGGGTCTTCAGAGCCCACCAAGGAACAATCTTTGGAAACCGAAAAAATAAAAATATCAGAACCAGTTTTGGTTGAAGAAATTGACACTGCCGCCCCCGAAGCTCCTTCCGACATATACGATTACATCGTGCGACATGCTTCGGGGAAGAAATTATCTGAAGAAGAGACTTATGAAGCCAATCACTATGCTAGAGAGTTAAAATATCCGAAGGGGGCAGTAGTGTTCAATGGGACAAATGAAGATGACTTCCTATACTGCCTCCCCGATAACAAAGAATTATCTGTCTGCCGGGAGATGGCTAGAAGTATGGGGTTCCCGAAGCTCGAAGCTGGATTATGTGCTATGACGAAGGAGGATCTCGCAGACAGTCTTGCGTACAATAGCCTAAAGGTATGGGAATTAGGCGCTTGAAAAAAATTTTTAATTCGTAACTCATTCTTTTATTCTTATACCAACTTTTTTACATATAGGGTTTAATCCTAAGCAACGCATTAAGAGCACAAAAGAGTGCTGAAGATGAGAGCTATGAAATTGCGTTCAACAACCTACGATCAGAAGTTATTAAACTGAGAAATGAAGCTCTGGAAAAGGATAAAATTCTGCTTACATTGGTAGACAAAGTAAAAAAGGACGAAGCTGCCTCAAAGGTCCAGGCCGAAGCCCAAAAACGTGAGATTAAAGATCTTCAGAAACAGCTAGCTAGAGCTAAAGAGGAACGTGTGCTTGAAGAAACAAAACGAGAGCTTGGTGATCAGTTGGTCAATCATTTAGAGTTAAGTGTTAAGGAGCTTCGTGCATCCCAGAGGAAATGCTATGCTAAATCTATAGAATGCGTCAAAAAGATAAAATCCAGCTTCGCCAGCGTTGGCGCATTTTCTAGTGAAGAGAATTTCTCAAGAGGCAATCCCGAAGGTCCACTGGACTGGATCAGTCACGAAGCAGAAGCCTTCGAGGAAATCCTGAGCAGCCGCGGTGACATCTGCGCTTTTTCAGGCGCCAGAGGAGTTGCTACTGTTTTGGAGAAGAAAGGTTGTGAGCATGTAAAATCCTTAGCTCAGTCCGAAGCTGCCCTATCCTCTGAAGACATCAAAGACCCCTCGACCGAAGCAAGCATGGTTGGCGGTAAATTCTTTACTGATATCTGGGACAACGGCGGCCGAGAAATGGCGCAAGAAATTATTCAAAGGAGTGAAAAAGGCATCCATGATGCTAGGAAAGTGACAGAAGTTGCCGAAAAAAGTACAGAGCCCGAAGGGCAAATAGGTATTAATTAGTCGTTCTTGTTGTGCTGTAATTTTTATTTCAAACTTTGTTCGCGGTTTGTGATAGTAATGTAGACATATTCCCTTCCCTCAGAACCTACTGGATCGTCTGCTGACCCTCACACGAAAGAGGATGACGAAATTAAACAAATGGCCGAAGCTATCATGGATAAAGTTGTTGAACAACTTCTAAATGAGGCTGCCGAAGTAGTACTAAGAGAAGACTAGATGGTATTAGAAAAAACATTTGAAATGTGATCTATGTAATATTTTGTACATTTGAATGTAATATATAAGTTTCTTTTCATTATTCAATTCTTTACGATGCATGAAACTTTACATACGTACCGTTTTTAAGCCTTCGGCGAAAAAACACCTTCCCTTCTTTTCATGCTTCGTGAAGATAGAAAAACTTTTATGCATCACAAAACCCGTAGCGCTCTGATGAAAAATATCCAAACTTCGTGAGAACATTTTCCGAAGCTATATTCCGAAGATTTTTACTTTCTCAAAGCACTCTTCCGAAGGTTGATACTGTCCTCCCTTCTTTTGCCATATGCAATATGATGTATGATGCTTATGCTATGCAAAATGATGTGATGATGTTATGTTATGTAGATGAATTTGATTCCGAAGATACACACATGTCCCCGTGAAACACACAATCTTTTTATATCAGCGCTGACTTTTCGCTGTAAGCTCTGCATTCCCCTAGGAACGTCTTTGGAGCTTCTTCGCCTTTTACTTAGGCGGTATCAGCGTTGACTTTTCGCTGTAAGCTCTGCATTCCCTTAGGAACGTCTTTTGAGCTTCTTCGCCTTTTACTTAGGCGGTATCAGCGTTGACTTTTCGCTGTAAGCTCTGCATTCCCTTAGGAACGTCTTTTGAGCTTCTTCGCCTTTTACTTAGGCGGTATCAGCGTTGACTTTTCGCTGTAAGCTCTGCATTCCCTTTGGAACGACTTTTGAGCAGAAAACTTACACTGCGCTCCCTTTGGAACGGCTTTTTGTGACTTCAGCAACTTACTCTGCGTTCCTTAGAATGACTTTCTGTTGCTTCGAAGGATTCTTAATAATTCGAAGGTCCTCCTTGTTATCACAAATTTTTAAGCTTCAGCAACTTAAGCCTGTGGAGAAAATAGGTTTTCCTCGTGGGAAACAACGAAATTATTACATGAAAACTAACAATGTTCTTTGTTACACAGAAAATAGAACTGAATAGAAAAGATTGCTATCAAAGGTAGGATATGTGTCAATAAATGTGCTTCGACTCTGGCACAGTGCTATTGACTGTGCGAGCTTCGGATTGTTCTCTGAAGTCCCTTTGGTGTGGAGCATATTGACTCCCTTCTGGCTGCTGGCCTTGTTGTAGCGGAGGCGGAGGCGGAGGCTGTTGCCAGGAAGCTTGAGGTTGACTTGCCGAAGCTACAGAAACTGCAGGGTGGTTGTCTATGTATTGTGGGATGTAAGGCGGATGGTACGAAGCAGTATGCATGACCTGCTTCGGCTGAGCTTGTTGCGCTGCAGCTTCGGCTATTTCCTTTTGCTTCTGGATTGTAACATGGCACATCCTGGTGATATGGCCCTTGTTTTCTCCACAGAACAAGCAAAACATTTTCCTTGGTTGATCTCCAAATCTTCCGCCGAAGCCCCTGGCGCTTCTGCCTCTTGGAGCTGGTGGCCGGAAGAAACTTTGCTGTTGCCCCGAAGCCTGTGAGGAGCACTGCGGCCTGTTCTGCTGACTCCCCTTATCATCATTTTGAGTAGAGTTGTGGATGGACCTGACATGCCTCGGATAGAATCTTCCTCCGAAGCCCCTGGTCATTTCAGAAAATCTGAAAGCCTCCTCCCTTCTTTGGCGAAAATCATTGTCGGCACGAATGTACTCGTCCATCTTCTGGAGCAGCTTCTCCAAAGTCTGAGGAGGCTTTCTGGCGAAGTATTGAGCTGAAGGTCCAGGTCGAAGCCCCTTGATCATGGCTTCAATGACAATTTCATTGGGCACCGTTGGTGCCTGCGCCCTCAAACGTAAGAACCTTCTGACATACGCCTGAAGGTATTCTTCATGATCCTGAGTGCACTGGAACAAGGCTTGAGCAGTAACCGGCTTCGTCTGAAACCCTTGAAAGCTAGTTAACAACATGTCCTTCAGCTTTTGCCATGAAGTAATCGTTCCTGGTCGAAGGGAGGAATACCAGGTCTGAGCAACACTCCTGACAGCCATAACAAAAGACTTTGCCATGACTGCAGTATTGCCACCATACGAAGACACTGTTGCTTCGTAGCTCATCAAAAACTGCTTCGGGTCTGAATGGCCATCGAACATGGGAAGCTGTGGTGGCTTGTAGGACGGAGGCCAAGGTGTAGCCTGCAGCTCAGCGGACAGGGGAGAAGCATCATCGAAAACAAAATTTCCATGATGGAAATTGTCATACCAGTCATCTTCGTTGAAGAAGCCCTCCTGATGAAGGTCTTTTTGTTGAGGCCTTCTGTTCTGCTCATCGTGAGTAAGATGGCGAACTTCTTCAGAAGCTTCGTCTATCTGCCTCTGCAGCTCAGCTAGCCTGACCATCTTTTCCTTCTTCCTCTGCACCTGTTGATGAAGCATCTCCATATCCCTGATCTCTTGGTCTAGCTCATCCTCCTGAAGCGTCGGGCTGACGGCCTTCCTCTTCTGGCTTCGGGCCTCCCAAAGAGAGACAGTCTCCTGGTTGGGGTCCAGCGGTTGCAGTGCTGCAGCCCCAGTCGCTGAAACTTTCTTCGGCGCCATAGCGAGGGTCTATGGCTTCCGAAGGTGTTCAAAAAACTCAAAGTGGAAGTGAGTTCACCGGAGGTGGGCGCCAATGTTGGTGACTTGTTCTCAAATGCTTCGGATTAAGAACAAGGCAACATAAAAAGTGTTAAATGATAAGGTCCTTCGTCCTTTGAAACATTATTTCCCTTCGGGATATAACGTGCTCCGGACGGAGGTCATAAACAATATATCTTCGTAAGCACGATAAGTTATGACGAAGAACTTATGCATAGCATAAAAAGTAATGTAAACATTTAAATTTTATCACAATATCATTTCTATTTTATTATTATGTAACAATAGAAATGACTTCAAATTACAAATGTACCTCCGGATTGCAGGAAGGCAAAAGTACAAGGATGACGCAAAAGCAAATGCCAAGTCAGCGTGAACAGTACGGGAGTACTGTTCATCTATTTATAGGCGTGAGACGCAGCCCATGTAAAATTACATTCATGTCCATTACATTTGCTAATGACCTATGGGAGTCTGTCAAGGCCTAAGTAGTCTTTTCATCTTTAGGTCGGTTCCCCGTTCTGCTATCGCGACGAAACTTTTCTGCGCATAGCTTCGGCTGCGCGCCATCCTTCGTACAGCATGGTAACCAGCCCGTCCTTCATCAACCTCCTTTCGTCTGGCTTAAGCTTCGTCCTGTCCGTATGTCCTGTCCGTACTCCATGTTCACAATCTGAGTCCGAGAATACCTGTTCATATAATTCACTTGGAAAATATTGTTAAATCTTGTTTTTGAGGACCTTCGGAGGACGAAGGCCCCCAACAGCAAATTCGAATCAGATTTTAGAATATTACGCAAATTTGCAACAACTGTTACCTACAGCTGGTTGCCTGGTTCGAGTAGCTACCGATCGAACCGCCCAACGTAACGATTGGTACGGATCAGTTCGGATCATAACGATAGGTACCAATTGAACTGACAGTCTACCGAATAGCTGATCGAACCGATTCGCGTTGAAGTCGAACCGGCCTTATATTATTGTGTCGAGCGGGTTGAGCCATAAATTTTTATTGCACCGTTGACAGAGTTAAGTTTAAATATAGAGATATGGATGGTACACATACACTGTCGAAGACAGACTTAGAGGGTGTTTGGTTTTAGAGACTAATTTTTAGTGTCCCTCTATTTTAGTCAATTTTATTCCATAAATTACCATATACAGAAACTAAAACTCTATTTAACTTTTCATATTTAGGGGTCGTTTGGTTTCCTTTAGTTTAGTTAGGAGACTAAAATTTAGTACATACACTGTTTTGTTCTATAGACTAAAACTATCCAAAACACATTAAATGAATCATAAGAGGACCAAAATACCCCTTAGCATTCCTGCGTCATTAGTGCAACTGAAATAAAAGATAGGATTTATATGGTCTAGTCACCCCTTGAGGGACCAGAGACTAAAACCGTTTAGTCTCGGTTTTAGTCCCACCCTTTAGCAATTTAGACACCAAATGAGACTAAAATTGAGGGACTAATCTTTAGTCCTTTAAACTAAACAGAGATTTAGTAATTTAGAAACTAAAATAGAATAAAATGAATGGATTAAAAATTAGTCCCTAAAAACCAAACACACGCGCTTAGTAACCTCTGCCGTTGGAACCAGCCTCGTCGGTGCTGCCGCTGGTTCCAGCATATCAGCGGCAAAAATCATCTCTGCTCCCAGGTCACTATTTGAGTTCAGGTCAATGTCCAGCAACATATCCAGGACATGCCCGAGGAGCAGACGACGACGCGTGCCCTCTGCCCTCCGTTGAGTGCGAGTTTGGTAATGTGTTTGCACTGGTGTGGTGCGTGTTCAGAGTAGCGTACGTGCTATATGTGTCCCCCTACATGCATATGGCTAACCATGCACAGTGCCTGCAGCTAAGCAGCTAGACGTCGTGTCCGTGTCTTTTCGAGGCACTTACACGCCACTGGCCTGCTAGAGGCTAGCTGGTAGCTTTCGGGGACGGTACGCTGCAGCTCTCCACACGACCACACCACGCACTACAAGTATGGTTGTGTTGCTATCCAAGTGCAAACGAGCTCTACGGCATGGTTGGCTTTTGCCCATATATATCTCTCGCGCCCGTCCACGTCCACGTCCAGCGATCCAACGTGCTGGAAATCCTGAAGAACTTTGCTCTCCCCACCCAACAAGTAGCATGCATGCCTGCCCATTCCACTTCGGTTAAACTTTGCAGGCGTTTCTACCAATGGTCGACACCCAGCGACGGTCGTAACATTTTAGGAGCTCGGGACAAGATTTCAAATAGAGGCCCTTCAAATTATTTTTAATATATAAATGTTACTAATTAAACACTTAAAATATATCTAAAAATATTTATATCAAATAATACGTAAATAAAAGGATATATATTATAGTATCACCTTAAAATTTTCTTGTAACATGTTTAAATATTCATTACTTTGTTGATGAGCTCTTGAATCACATGACTAGAATTGAGCTCTATAAATTCGGAGGACCGGGGCGACCGACCCTCTGCTCCACCCTCGTGTCGACACCCTCGGTCGTTTTGTTGTATCTCTAGCTAGTAGTAGGGCATGCACTTGCAGAGTCCAATGCAAGTGGGTTTTCAGTGGCATGGTGATGGTCATTTGTAGCTGCTGCTCGAGTGACTCTTGACTGACTGCCATTGTTATATTCATATGTTTTGACATGTTACCTGTGCGTGCCCGGCCCATGCATATCTACCTACCTACCTACCCACCGATGGTGGTGGGGTCACACTTAGATTGCATATTCTGCACCAGACAGTCCCATCCATCAACTACTCGCTAGGTCCACATGTTTGTCTTTTTTTTAGGTTTATCCTAAATCAATTACTATCAACTTTAACCAGTTACATTAGATGTTTTATAAAATTTTATAACATAAAAATAAATTTACTATATATTCATCGTGACTTGAACTATATTCGACTAAAATATTTTACTCTTATATATATATTTATATATATATATAAATAAGCACTGAGTTTTCAATAACTAGGGAAAGCCCAGGTCTAACGCTGCTATTAGGTTCAGCGCGAGGTGGTGGCGGTTCCCTGAGAGCGAAAGGTGACGGCGACCTTCAAACGCACGACCAGCGCTGCTCCCTGATCCAGCGACGTGGTGGCGGTGGCTCCCCGATCTGAAGGCGCGGGGGCGGCAGCTCCCCGATTCGGAGGCGCGACAGCGGCGTTTCACCGATCCAGCGGCGCGGCAGTGGCAGCTCCCTGATCCGGCTGCATGACAACAACGATTCTTCGATCCTTAGGCACGGCGACAACGGCTCCTCGATCCAGAGGATGCCCTAAAGCTGCTGGATTTGATGAGGTCGCTGCTGGAGGATGCCCTAAAGCCGCTATATCGGAGGAGACTATCGACAGAGGATGCCCGAGGCACGCTGTATCGGAGGATCTCGCGCAGCCCATGGCACAAAGGGCGAACCACGCGTGCCACCAAGGAGTCGTCGTTGTCACACCTCTGGATTAGCGAGCCGTGGTCGTCGTGCCACCGGATTGAAGAATCGCCGTTGCGCCACCGGATCAGGGAGCCGCTACCATCGCGCCATCGGATCAGGGAGCCACCACTGTCGCACCGCTGGATCAGGGAAATGTCGTCGTCGCGCCTCTGGATCGGGGAGTCACCTCCCTGTGCCTCTGAATCAAGGAGCCATCACCCCCGCGCCTTTGGATTGGTGAGCCACCGCCGCCGCGCTGCTGGATCAGGGAGCAGCGCCGGTCATGCGTCCGGAGGCGCCGTCACGGGCGTCTTGAGGCGTCGCCGCTGCCTTTCGCTATCGGGGAACTGCCACCACCTCGCGCTCTTGGGGAACCACCGTCGCGAGCGCGTCGTCGCTCATGTATTGGGGTGGGACGCCAAAAACTGAACCCTAGCCATCTGGGGCTCATTTTATAGGCGCCCAGGACCTGGTGCGGCTGAACTGGATGGCAACGTTGGGTCAGGGCTTTCCCCTAACTATTGGAAGCCTAGAGCATGTAATTTACATTCTAGGGTCTGGTTATTTGGAGCTAAGGGCTTCAAATAGTTACAAGAAACCCTGGCTGGCTCCCTCCCCCATGTCCCAAGCCTATACGGCCCTACCACCCCACATCCCACGTCCAGATCATGTGGGCGCGCTATTTTAGGGATCTATTTTTTATGGCAGTTAAAGAAGCGATGCTAGGTTTTAAGCGTAAAAATCATCATGTTTGAACGTAAAATAGTGTTGAACATAGTATAAAATCTTGTTTCTATCACCTAGCATGCGAGGTCCTATTTTTATGGAAGGTACAATCATCACCCACCAAACGTGGCTTTTGATTTTTATGGCAGGTGCGGTTTTAGATCCAAAAATTATGACAGGTCCAAAAATTATGGTAGATTCAAAATTATTGTGCATGCAAAAAATTTCCATGCAAGACAATGTGTGGGCGCAACCCAGATTTGAGAGTAAAAATTCTCAAGTTTTAGCGTAAATAACGTCAAATATACCGTAAATGTTGATTCACTCCCGACAATAGCCCCCGCATCAGTTAGTCACCATAAATCAAGGGATTTGGTTGGGAGAGTTGATTAGGGGATTTAATTGGTTGAGTTGATCATGGAATTTGATTTTTTATGGTAGTCACAGACACCATAAATCAAGGCACTTCCTTTTTCACTCTGTTCATGAAAAATATGCATGTGATACACTGGTGGACACACTATAGTTCGAGCATAAAATGCTTCAATATTTAGTGTAAAGCTCCTTAGTTTTGACCGTAAATGCTGAGCCAACATGAGAGACATTAACAACTTTAATGCATTGTATTCATGGTCATAAGAATCCTAAGATTTAAGCATAAAATAGTGTTAGATACAACGTAAACGTTGATTCAATCCCAGCTAATAGCCACCTAACAGCCACCACGTCCATGGAGCCACCACAAATCAAGAGATTTGATTATGGGATTTGATTATTTTAATGGCAATTACATACCCCATAAATTATGGGAATTTCCTTTTTCACCGTGCACGTGGAAAATATGCATGCGAGATATTGGTGGCACACCCCAAGATTTGCGTAAAATCCTTTAACATTTAACGTAAAAATCCTCATGTTTGATCGTAAATACTGAGCCAATGTGGGAGTTGTTGATAACTCAGATGTGTTGAATTTATAATCGTAAAAATCATCAAGTTTGATCGTAAAATAATGGCAGATATAGCGTAAATGTTATTACCGTAAAAAATATCAAGCCATGTGAGAAACGTCATATTCATCATCATAAAACCATCGAATGGAATGCGTAAAGTAGTATAGTCGTCGGTATAAAAAGTAATCATGGATGCATAAACATGGATCTAGTGAGATCATCGACGGAGGATGCCCCAAAGCCACCGGATCGGAGGAGACCATCGCTGGAGCATGCCTGAAGCGCGCCGGATTGGAGGATGTCACGGGGTTGCCGCCGCCGTGCCTCCGAATCGGGGAGCTGTCGCTGCTGCCGCCGCGCTTCCGATTCGGGGAGTCATCACCGTGTCTCCAAATCGGGGAACCGCCGCAGTTGTGCTTTCGGATCGGGGACCCGTCGCTGCCGCACTTCTAGATCAGTGAGCTGCCAATGCCACGACTCCGGATTAGTGAACTGCTACTGCCGCGCTTCTAGATCAAGGAGCCGCAGACGCCGCCCCTCCGGATCGAGGAACTATCGCCGCCGCCGCACATGGCGCAGCCGTCGCTTGTGCCCCTTGGGTTCGCCGCCACCGCGCGCTCTAGGGGAACCGCCGCCTGTCACACGCCTGGATGGGCATCATCGCTCGTGCATCGGGGTGGGACGTCAAAAAACTGAACCCTAGTAGCCTAGGGGTGCTTTTATGGACGTCTGGGATCTGATGCAGTTGAACAAGATGGCACCGTTGGGCCAGGGCTACCCCTAGCTATTGGAAGCCCAGGGGTCATAATATATAAACTATATATATATATATATTGTTGGTAAAGTTTAAATAATTTGACTTAGGGGTATTTGAATGCAGTAGAGCTAATAGTTAGCTGCTAAAATTAGCTAGAGAGATCCAAACAGTCTAGCTAATAGTTTAGCTATTAGCTACTTTTAACAAATTAGTTAATGGTTAGCTATCTAATTCCACTAGTAATTTTTAGCCAACTAACTATTAGCTATAGTGCATTTAAACACCTCCCTTAGAACAAACCTACAAATACACACTCACATGGACGAAGGGCGTACGAAACAACACACACTCACTCTCTCTCACGCACACACACAAAGGAGTAGTACTTGACTGGGCATTTTGTGTTTGTCAACCTTGTTGGGAGTTTATTGTCAATGCAATCTCAAAAGGTCGCTTCTGAATCAGACCATGGTTCTACATAACATCATTTCATATTACTACAAACCAAAACAATTTTTAGGAGGCAACTTGTTTGATTCGCTAAGGCGGTCGGTTACAAGAGTTCTCGCCTCTCCAAAATGCAAAGTAGTTTTCAGAGATCCAATATACAGCTAGCATATGCCCCACCGTACCCTATCTCGTCCATGGAAACCCTAGGTGTATATCACCTAGACGCGATCGCTCGATCGATTCACGACTTTCTACTTCTCGGTGGTATCTTTCATGGTGATTGTTGCACCGAATGGGTAAAACAATGGACGCTACATCGACTAGCATAGCTGGCTCTAGATATGTGAGTCCCTTCTTTGTTCTTCTATTTTCTATGATCGAATCAATGATTAGCATCGTGTTTGTTGTTTTGTTTGCAACTAGATCGTGTATGCACGCCGTTCTGATAGCATCAACATATTGTTAGTGTTTTTCTGGATTAAACTGACACTAAATTTGATTAAGTTTCTAGCGACGCAAAACATGTTAAGCATTTTCCAGAAGTTAGCTTTGTGAATGCATGAAAACTGAATGGTTTTAGGGCATACACTACTAGAGGTGGTATCATAGATGCATGTTATGCTTGACTGCCATGCATTGTTATTTTGTTCTTAAACCTAGGTTAGTAGAACCATATACTTTAGAAGAGGGTTGTGTGTTCCATGAGTACCACTATGTTCAGGAGGTAACAGTCAACGTGTTTGGAGACCCTATATATAGTCGATGCATACATGACTTTTCCTACTGGAAAGAAAACATGGGATGCATTTGAGGCCAAATATGGAGTTTCTAATGTTGGTGGTAAGTTGTATGTTATGCAACAGTTTCATGACTACAAGATGGTTGATGACGTTCTATAGTAGAACAAGTTTATGAGGCACAAAAATTGGCAAAAGACCTTGATAATTTTGGTTGTGTGTTATCGAATAAGTTTGTGGTGGACTACATCATTACTAAGTTGCCAAATAATTGGGCCGACTTTACTACCTCTTCTCTACTACCTATTAAGCCAATAGTCTAGACTATGGCACTACCATGACTCCACCCTCCCCCCATGATAGCCCACCAGGCCATCAGGCCATGCCCCCAAACCCCCCCAGTCCTCACTGGCAAAGATGCCAAGAGCCCATGCTTGCCCCTCCCTCTTCCCATTGCATCATCCTCCACACCAAGCTCCTCGCCAACGACCTGCTACTCCTTTCCATGGCCGGAGGTGGATGCGGCACCGAGAACCGCGCTGTTGTTGTTGCTGTCGAGGCACTATGGCCCTACCCTCGTCGACAGATTTTGCAAGCGCTTTCGCCTAAGTGGCGACCGTGCGCTCGTCGACTGTGGCACCGTGTGAGTGTGACCCCACGAGGGTCTAGGACCCGTCGAATTCGTCCCTCCCTCCCTTGCCTCTAACGCCACCGGCGCCGGGCCTCGGCCACGTAGGTGACCCTAGCATAGGCGGCGAGGACCTAGCCGACGTTGTCCAGGTGGGTGTGGATATGGCCTCAATTTCTCCACCTCCAGCCTCCTCCGGGCCCCACTCTGCCTCACCATTTCATGTCCAGCGTCACGATAGTGGGCGCCGCTCCTCCTCCTCTGTCGTCGTCGTGTGGTACGGATGCCTCCCTACTCCTCGACGATGCCTGCGCCTCCCTCTACACCATCGCTCTTGCATACTACTTCATCGGGTTGTATGCGGTCACCGACCCTACCTTGCTGTACTACTATCAGAGAGGATACAAGATGCCGTGCTGGGAGGTGCTGCCACCCGATGCCTTCATCCCCGTCCTTGGTAAAGGTACATCGTGTGCTTTGCTGATCGACAACTTGTTTCCTTTTCCTTCTCTCTTTCGAAT
This sequence comes from Zea luxurians, assembly GCA_029449295.1. Lineage (NCBI taxonomy): Eukaryota > Viridiplantae > Streptophyta > Magnoliopsida > Poales > Poaceae > Zea > Zea luxurians. The sequence goes on along the minus strand of JAOPSE010000082.1, from coordinate 8,112,815 downwards.
CCGCTAAACCCTCCCCATCTCACTCACCATTGCTGGCTACTGCATTAGCGAATTTAGTTCCTAGCAGTTGGGGACAACTGGCCTCTCACAGCAAACCTTCTCATGGCTTCCTACTATGGCAACATCCGCCACCTTCCAGCGTAGGTTGGAGCAAGGCGAGGAGGCGACAAAGTGGAAGCCGACAGACTCGGATAGGTGGTGTGGCAGAGGACAGAGAGGACTCTAGTGAGGGTGCCCTACAGGTACATGGTCAATAACACCAAACACTAGCTGTAATAATTCACTGAGGTTGATAGAAAGCCCTTCATTGGACAAGCTTAGTTCTGATCAGTTACCTGATGTAGATATTCCTCTTTGGACCACTGCACAAAGGGCAGTCTCTCGTTATGACGGAATTTTGTCGCTTGTTGCTCCTTGTGGAAGAATGTTAAGAAGATTGCTTAAATGGACTGGACTGATACCTTCTATGTTAGAAGCAACAATAAGATCTGAAAGGGAAATCCGGTTAACCGCTTCCTATAATTAATTTTGGTGATAGATGATCAACACAAACACATGGACTAACTAGTTTGTCTAGAATTCATGTATTACGGGTGCATAAGGTTCAACACAAACCAATAAAAGAATCAAGTTAGGGACACAATTTTAAAGGGGCAAAAGGACTTGAGTGTGCTGTGAATGGCGCACCAGACTGTTCGGTGTGCCACCGGACTATGTCCGGTGCACCAGGACCGTATAAGATCAAACCAGCCACTCTCGAGAATTCCAGGGCACACTCCACTATAATTCACCGGACTGTCCGGTGTGCCACCGGACTGTTCGGTGAGCCAGTGGAGCAATGGCTATCTGCACGCAACGGTCGACTCTGCCAACTGAATAGTGAAGCTATAGTGCCACACAGAAGTCAGAGCAGGAAGTCAGAGGGGCACCGGACTGTCCGGTGCCACAAGAGGACAAAGCTCCAATGGTCGATCGAGCTCCGAACCCCTACGGTTGGGTGACGTGGCAGCGCAGTGGACAAGAAACAGTGCCTGTCCGGTGGCGCACCGGACTGTCCGGTGCGCCCATCACCAGCAGCCTCCCCAACAGCTATGGAAGTGGTTGAGGGCTATAAATACCCCTCAACCACCTCATTCATATCCATCCAAGCATTCCAAACATTGCATTCAATACAAGAGCAAAAGACTCCACTCCAAGACACAATTAAAGCGATCGATCCACTCAGTCCCTGAATCAACTCTAGTGCGTTAGGACTTGTGAGAGGATTTCTTGTGTTCTTTTGTTGCTCTTGTTGCTTGGTTGGCCTTTCTTTTTTTCCCACTCTTATTCTCAAGTGCTTTGTAAGCAAGGCAAGAGACACCAAGTGCGTGGTGGTCCTTGCGGGGTCTAAATGACCCGTGAGATTAAGGAAGAAGGCTCACTCGGTCTAAGTGATCGTTTGAGAGAGGGAAATGGTTGAAATAGACTCGGTCTTTGTGACCTCCTCAACGGGGACTAGGTTCTTTGGAACCGAACCTCGGTAAAACAAATCACCGTGTTCATTCGCTTGATTCTCATTTGATTTGTTTTCCCCCTCTCTCCCAATCTTGACTTTAATTCTAACGCTAACCCCGGCTTGTAGTGTGTGCTTAAGTTTATAAATTTCAGGTTTCGCCTATTCACCCCCTCTAGGCAACTTTCAAGATCCAACAATGAAACTAAACCTCTAGAAGTACATGTGAGGTTAGAGCCCAAATATATGTATATAGTAGCTTTCTCTTCACTTAGGAATACTTTATTGCATCTTGGTAATATTAGTAGTTTGTGCAAATGAATTCAACTTAGCTGTACATAAATATTGTATAAGGATTTGATGACTAAGCTTCTTATAAACAGTCCATATAAGCAATTAAAATGGCACAGGATGGACACAACCTTTGTTCAAAATAATTTGACATGCTACTACCATGGATAGAGCACTGGCAATATTTAAATGATTTATCTTTTGTTCTGCATAGACTTGGGTATCAAATTAAACTAGAAACTTTTCCAAGAACCAGCATTCTAGGAATTAATACTACTTTACACTGATGAAGCTTCTCAAAGTGAAAGGAAAGATACATCCGAGATGCTTCCGCTATAGATGAAAATTTATGAGTGGATTCCGATCCCAGATCTGCTAGTAAGTCCAAGAGTCTTAGATAATCTAGAAAAACATATCGTTTCTCTAGATGTTGAGGAAAAAATATTTCCTAGATCTAGAATACATTTCATTGATATCATCCCAGTTAGAAGGCTTGTTGTCTATTGTCGTATGTAGATGAGAAACCTATTGTCTTGATTACTTTAATACTGATGAAACCTTAATAAACAACCTTCACATTGTTCTTTGTTTTGGCATCATAGTGATGGTCATGGTAAAATTCTTCTGCATGTAATTTCCCTCCACAAGAAATTGTCCTTCCACATCTTAAATACAGTAATTCTCTATCTAACCTTGTCTTTTTCACTCTTGTCACCTAGTGTCGCCATACTGCACATAGGCTTGTTGATAGATTGGTTTTTAATGCAGGTAAGGCTAGATATTGCTACTGTAATAGGTCTATTGACAAATATGATGAACTACAAATTTGCGAGTTTAGCCTCATCTCCGTAAATATGTAATTTGTATTAATAAAAGCTAACAGAGCTACATTTTTAGTTAATGAAATTGTATACAATGGTTTTGTTTCTTGCATGGTAATATAGGTCAGCTTTTCTCCTTGATATAGTTGCTGGTACTGCACTCGTCTTACTTATGTTCCGTGTAGCATGGGCTACAAACAGAACCGAGATAGGTACCAAATAAACATATTTATACTCTCTATTGAGGCAATGGTTTTTAGTTTTTGAAAAGATCAACAATGCTAAAACCACAAATTTATGTGCTATCTGAAAGTCGCCGAGAGGGGGGTGTGTATAGGTAAAACCTGAAATTTATAAACTTAAACACACACTAGGGCCGGGGTTAGCGATAGAATTAAAAACGAATGCGGAAGATTGTTTCTCTTGCCACGAGTTGCTCAAATGATGCGGATGACATTTGGGAGCAAACTCAAATCAATATTGGCAAGGAAACTTTAGAGAGAGGAAAGGGAGCAAACAAATCAAACAAAAATCAAAGCGAGTGAACACGGTGATTTGTATTACTGAGGTTCGGTTGCAATGAACCTAGTCCCCGTTGAGGAGGCCACAAAGGCCGAGTCTATTTCAACCCTTTCCCTCTCTCAAACGGTCACTTAAACCGGATGAGCCCTTTCCTTAATCACACGGGTCACTACCCCACAAGGACCACCACACACTTAGGTGTCTGTTGCTTAGCTTTACAAAGCACTTAGGAATTAGGAAGAGAAAGTAAGAAGGCAATCCAAGCGACAAGAGCAACAAAAGAACACAAAAACACCGTCTCTCAAGTCACTAATGGAATTGAGTTGATTTGGAGGCTTGGAGAGGATTTGATCTTTGGAATGTGTCTTGGAGTGTAGTCTTTTTCTCTTGTATTGAATGTTGAGTTCAGAATGCTTGGATGGCTTTGAATGAGGTGGTTGGAGGGTATTTATAGCCTCCAACCACTTCCATAGCCGTTGGCTGAGTCTGTTAGCGAAGGGCACACCGGACAGTCCGGTGGCGCACCGGACAGTCACTATTCACTGTCCGGTGCGCGCCATGTCAGCGTGTCCGTTGGGGTTTGGAGCTGTTGACCGTTGGAACTCTTTGTCTTTTTGCTGCACCGGACAGTCACTATTCATCTGTGCATTCGACTGTTGGCGCGCAGGGAGCCGTTGCTTCGCTGACTCGCCGGATAGTCCGGTGCACACCGGACAGTTTGGTGAATTATAGCGGAGCAAGCCCATTAAATTCCCGAGAGTGGCCTGTTCGTTGGACGCCTGGCCTGGTGCACCAGACAGTGTCCGGTGCGCCATTTTTCAGCACACTCTCAAGTCTTGCTCCAAATTAATTTGAGTCCCCAACTTGAATTCTTTTTTGGCTTGTGTTGAACCTTATGCACCTGATATAAATGATATCTAGGCAAACTAGTTAGTCCACGTGGTTTGTATTGGATGTCAACCACCAAAATCGAATATAGGAAATGATTAAGTCTATTTCCATTTCAATCTCTCCCTTTTTGGTGATTGATGCCAACACTAACCAAAGCAAATTTGAAGTGTAGAAATGTAACTAGTTTGCAATTTAGATAGATGTGCATAGGTTACTTAGAATTAAACCAATGAAAGACTTTATGCATATGTCTAAGAATGAATGGATTGCTTTTCTCTTATTTAACATTTTGGACCACATTTGCACCACTTGTTTGTTTTTCGCAAATCTTTTGAAAAAATCTTTTTCAAAATCTTTTGCAAGTAGTCAAAGGTATAAGGATATGATTGTGAGAAGCATTTTCAAGGTTTGAAATTCCTCCCCCTATTTCAAATGCTTTTCCTTTGAGTAAATGAAAGCTCCCCAGAAGAAATTCTCCCCTTAGTTTTGAAGAGGGTTTTTGAAATGATTTTCCCTTTTTGAAATAGATGCCAAATGAACTTATACCAATTGAAATCTCTATCCTTATTTGAAATTTTGAAGCCAAATGAGATATAAATTGAAAATTCATTTAGAGGCTAACTAAAAATACCAATTGAAATATTCTCCATACTCAAGAAGACAAAATAAGATACCAATTGAAAAATACTTTCTTTTGAAAAATCCAATTTGAAATATACATTAATTTTTTTTAAATGGTGGTGCGGTCCTTTTGCTTTGGGCTTAATACTTTCTCCCCCTTTGGCATGAATCACCAAAAACGAAGAACTTGAGAGCCCTTTTAAACTTTCTCCCACATTGGTAAAGTAAATATAAGTGAAGGGTTATACCAATTCAGAGTTGCATGAGTAACAGCAAAGGATAAATGATACCGTTAGATTTGGAGTGGAAGCCTTGCCTTTGCCGAATACTCCATTTCCCTTTCAATCTAAGACTAAGTATGGAAATATACTTGAAAGCACATTAGTTTTAGTCTTGGCACAAAAAGAATAAGAAATATGCATTTGTACCAAATGAAAGAGTCATAATCAAAGGTATATAAATTAGCTATGTGTGCAATGTTTCAATCAAAGTTCCGAGAATCAAGTATATTTAGCTCATTCCTAAGTTTGCTAAAGGTCTTTTCATCTAGTGGCTTGGTAAAGATATTGTCTAATTGGTTGTGGGTATTAACATAAGCAATTTCGATATCCCCCTTTTGTTGGTGATCTCTCAGAAAGTGATACCGAATGTCTATGTGCTTAGTGCGGCTGTGTTCAACGGGATTATCCGCCATGCGGATTGCACTCTCATTATTGCATAGGAGAGGGAGTTTGCTCAATTTGTAGCCATAGTCCCTAAGGTTTGCCTCATCCAAAGTAATTGTGCACAGCAATGGCCTGCAGCAATATACTCAGCTTTGGCTCTAGAAAGAGCTACTGAGTTTGTTTCTTTGAAGCCCAAGACACCAGGGATCTTCCCAGAAACTGACAAGTCCCTGATGTGCTCTTCTTGTCAATTTTACATGCTGCATAATCGGCATCAGAATATCCAATTAAATCAAATGTAGATCCCTTGGGGGTACCAAAGCCCAAACTTAGGAGTGTAAACTAAATATCTCATGATTCATTTTACGGCCCTAAGGTGAACTTGCTTAGGATTTGCCTGGAACCTTGCACACATGCATACAAAAAGCATAATATCCGGTCATGAAGCACATAAATAGAGTAAAGATCCTATCATCGACCGATATACCTTTTGATCTATGGATTTACCTCCCGTGTTGAGGTTGAGATGCCCATTAGTTCCCATGGGTGTCTTGATGGGTTTGTCATTCTTCATTCCAAACTTCTTAAGTATGTCTTGAATGTACTTAGTTTGGCTGATGAAGGTTCCCTCTTGGAGTTGCTTAATTTGAAATCCAAGGAAATATTTCAACTCTCCCATCATAGGTATCTCGAATTTCTGTGTCATAATCCTACTAAACTCTTCACAAGATGACTTGTTAGTAGACCCAAATATAATATCATCAACATAAATTTGGCATATAAACAAGTCTTTTGCAATAGTTTTGGTGAAGAGGGTATGATAAGCTTTTTCAACTTTGAAGCCATTAGTGATAAGAAAGTCTCGCAGGCATTCATACCATGCTCTTGGGGCTTGCTTGAGCTCATAAAGCGCCTATACATGGTTAGGATACTCACTATCTTCAAAGCTGGGAGGTTGCTCAACATAGACTTCTTCCTTGATAGGGCCATTGAGGAAGGCACTTTTCACGTCCGTTTGATAAAGCTTAAAGCCATGGTAAGTAGCATAGGCAAGTAATATTCGAATTGACTCAAGCCTAGCTACGGGTGCATAAGTTTCATCAAAATCCAAACCTTCGACTTGTGAATACCCTTTGGCTACAAGTTGGGCTTTGTTCCTTGTCACCACACCATGCTCATCTTGCTTGTTGCGGAATACCCACTTGGTACCTACAATATTTTGGTTAGGACGTGGAACTAAATGCCATACCTCATTTCTCGTGAAGTTGTTGAGCTCCTCTTGCATTACCACCACCCAATCCAGATCTCTTAGTTCATCATCTACCCTGTATGGCTCAATAGAGGAAACAAAAGAGTAATGTTCACAGAAATGAGCAACTCCAGATCTAGTGGTTATCCCCTTGTGAATGTCACCAAGTATGGAGTTGACGAGGCGATCTCTTTGAATTGCTTGGTGGACTCTTGGGTGTGGCGGTCTTTGATCCCGAATCTCTTGATCATCTTTCTTGTCATCATCATTTTAATCCCCCCTTGATCATTGTCCTCCTCTTGAGGTGCCTCATCGTCTTGATCTTCACCCTCTTCTTCTTGAGCCTGATCCTCATCTTGAGTTGGTGGAGAAGCTTGTATGGAAGATGATGGTTGATCTTGTGTTTGTGGAGGCTCTTTGGGTTCCTTAGGACACACATCCCTAATGGACATGTTCCTTAGCGCTACGCATGGAGCCTCTTCATCATCTAGTTCATCAAGATCAACTTGCTCCACTTAGGAGCCATTAGTCTCATCAAAGACAATGTCACAAGAAACTTCAACTAGTCCAGTGGATTTGTTGAAGACTCTATATGTCCTTGTGTTTGAGTCATAATCGAGTAAAAAGCCTTCTACTGCTTTAGGAGCAAATTTAGAATTTCTACCTCTTTTAATAAGAATAAAGCATTTGCTCCCAAAAACTCTAAAATAGGAAACATTGGGCTTTTTACCAGTGAGGAGTTCATACAATGTCTTCTTGAGGATTCGGTGAAGATATAACCGGTTGATAGAGTAGCAGGCAGTGTTAATCGCCTCTGCCCAAAACCGGTCCAGAGTCTTGTACTCATCAAGCATGGTTCTTACCATATCCAGTAGACTTCTATTCTTCCTCTTCACTACACCATTTTGTTGAGGTGTGTAGGGAGAAGAGAACTCATGCTTGATGCCCTCCTCTTCAAGAAATCCTTCAATTTGTGATTTCTTGAACTCCGTTCCGTTGTCACTTCTAATCTTTTTTATTCTCAATCCGAACTCATTTTGAGCCGGTCTCAAGAATCTCTTTAAAGTCTCTTGGGTTTGAGATTTTTCCTGCAAAATGAATACCCAAGTGAAGCGAGAATAATCATCCACAATAACTAGACAGTACTTACTCCCGTCAATGCTTATATAAGCGCTCAGACCGAATAGGTCCATGTGGAGCAGCTCAAGTGGTCTGTCAGTCATCATGATGTTCTTGGTTGGATGATGAACCCCAACTTGCTTCCCTGCTTGACATGCGCTACAAATCCTGTCTTTCTCGAAATGAACATTGGTTAGTCCTAAAATGTGTTCTCCTTTTAGAAGTTTGTGAAGATTCTTCATCCCAACGTGGGCGAGTCGGCGATGCTAGAGCCAACCCATGTTAGTCTTAGCAATTAAGCAAGTGTCTAGTTCAGTTTTGTTATTATTAAAATCAACTAAATATAGCTGATCATCTAACACTCCCTTAAATGTTATTGAATCATCACTTCTTCTAAAGACAGTGACACCTATATCAGTAAAAAGACAGTTGTGGTCCATTTTACATAATTGAGAAACAGAAAGCAAATTGTAATCTAAAGAATCTACAAGAAAAACATTAGAAATGGAATGGTCAGGAGATATAGCAATTTTACCCAACCCTTTGACCAAACCTTGATTTCCATCCCCCGAATGTAATAGCTCTTTGGGGATCTTCATTTTTCTCATATGAGAAGAACATCCTTTTCTCCCTTGTCATGTGGTTTGTGCACCCGCTATCGATTATCCAACTTGAACCACCGGATGCATAAACCTACAAAACAAATTTAGGCCTTTTTCTTAGGTACCCAAATGGTCTTAGGTCCTTTGACATTAGAAACAAGCACCTTGGGTACCCAAACACAAGTCTTTGGACTCCTATGTTTGCCCCAACATATTTGGCAACTACTTTGCCTGATTTTTTAGTGAGCACATATGAAGCATCAAAAGTTTGACATGAGTGGAATGCCTAGAATCAGAATCCTCATTCTTATACATAAAAGCATGATGAGAAACACTGTGAGGTTTTCTAGCATGAATTTTCCTAATCTTATGCTCACGATAGTTCGGAGGATATAAAATATAATCCTCTCTATCTTGAACCATGGGAGCCTTACCCTTAACAAAATTAGACAATTGCTTGGGGGCATTAAGCTTGACATTGCTTTGGCTTCCTTGTTGGAAACCAATGCCATCTTTAATGCCTGGGCGTCTCCCATTATAGAGCATGCTTCTAGCAAATTTAAAATTTTCATTTTCAAGTTCATGCTCAGCAATTTTAGCAGTTAAAATAGCTATGTGATCATTTTATTGTTTAATCGTGGCAAGTTGATCATCAATAGCTTCAACATTAATATCTCTACATCTAGTGCAAATAGTGACATGTTCGGCAGTAGATGTAGAGGGTTTGCAAACATTCAATTCTTCTATCTTAGCAGTTAAACTAGCATTCTCATCTTTAAGATAGGAAATTGAATCATTGCAAACATTCAATTTTTCAATCTTAGAAACTAAACTAGCATTTTCATCTCTAAGACATGAAATTGAATTATTGCAAATGCTAAGCTCCTTAGACAAATTTTCACATTTTTCTACTTCAAGAGAATAAGCATTCTTCAATTTAACAATTTTTTTGTTTTCCTTAACAAGCAAGTCCTCTTGGCATTCCAAGAGATCATCCTTATCGTTAATGGTTTCAATTATATCATTCAATTTTTTCTTTTGGTCCATGGTAAGGTTGGCAAAAAGAGAAACTAAATCATCTTCATTATCACTAGAACTACCTCATCATCAGATGTAGTATATTTTGGGGTACCTCTAGAATATACCTTCTTCTTCTTGCCATCCTTAGCCATGAGACACTTGTGGCCGACGTTGGGGAAGAGGAGGTCTTTGCTGATGGCGATGTTGGTGGTGTCCTCATCGGAGGAGTCGGTGGAGCTCTCGTCGGAGTCCCATTCCCGCACCATGTGCGCCTCGCCACCCTTCTTCTTGTAGTACTTCTTTTTCTCCATCTTCTTCTTCCCTTTCTTGTCTTTGTCCCTATCACTTTCACTAGTATATGGACATTTAGCTATAAAGTGACTGAACTTACCACACCGGTAACACATCCTTTTGGAGTGGGGCTTGTAGTCCTTCCCCCTCCTTTGCTTGAGGATTTGTCGAACGCTCTTAATGATAAGAGCCATCTCCTTGTTGTCGAGCTTGGAGGCGTCAATTGGAAGCCTACTTGGTGTAGACTCCTTCTTCTCTTCCGTTTCTTTGAATGCAATGGGTTGCACCTCGGGTGTGGAGGTGGTGCCTTACTCCAAGTTGACAATATGTTTGGAGTCTTTGATCATAAGTTCAAAGCTCACAAACTTGCCAATCACCTCCTCGGGAGACATCTGTTTATATCTAGGATCCCCATGAATAATTGAACTTGAGTAGGATTGCGAAAAACAAGGGATCTTAGAATAACCTTGACCATTTCATGGTCATCTCATTTTATGCTCCTGAGGTGCGCACTTGATTGACCATGGTCTTGAGCCGGTTGTACATAGCTTGCGACTCTTCTCCTTTGTTGAGGATGAATTGACCGAGCTCTCACTCGATCGTCTCCTGCTTGGTGATCTTGGTCACCTCGTCCCTTCGTGCGCCGTTTTGAGGACGTCCCAAATTTCTTTGGCATTCTTTAATCCTTGCACCTTATTATACTCCTCTTGACATAAAGAGGTGAGGAGTATAGAAGTTGCTTGGGAATTAAAGTGCCTAATTTGGGCGGCCTCGTCCGAGTCATAGTCCTCGTTGCCAACCTGTGGTGCCTGCGCTCCAAACTCAACAATATCCCAAATACTTTCGTGGAGTGAGGTTAGATGGTGCCTCATTTTATCACTCCACATACAATAATCTTCACCATCAAAATATGGTGGTTTGCCTAGGGGTACCGAAAGTAATGGAGCGTGCTTTGGAATACGAGGATAGCGTAGAGGCATCTTACTATACTTCTTGCGCTCGTGGCACATCGAAGTTGTAGACTCGGCGCCGGACGTGGAGGGTGATGAAGAGACGGTCTCGTAGTAGACCACATTCTTCATTTTCTTCTTCTTCTTGTCACCCCTCCTATGTGACTTGATGGAGGACGAGGATTCCTCCTTGTGCTTGTTGTCAGACTCCCTTGAGAGCATCCTCCCCGAGCCCGTGGGCTTGTCACCGGTCATGATCTCCCTCTTGGCGTGATCTCTAGACATCACTTCGAGTTGTTAGACTCCTAATGAAGCATTGGTTCTGATACAAATTGAAAGTCGCCTAGAGGGAGGGTGAATAGGCAAAACCTGAAATTTATAAACTTAAACACACACTAGGGCCGAGGTTAGCGTTAGAATTAAAAACGAATGCGAAAGATTGTTTCTCTTGCCACGAGTTGCTCAAATGATGCGGATGACATTTGGGAGCAAACTCAAATCAATATTAGCACGGAAACTTTAGAGAGGAAAGGGAGCAAACAAATCAAGCGAGAATCAAAGCGAGTGAACACAGTGATTTGTTTTACCAAGGTTTGGTTCCAAAGAACCTATTCCCTGTTGAGGAGGCCATAAAGGCCGGGTCTATTTCAACCCTCCCTCTCTCAAACGGTCACTTAGACCAGATGAGCCTTTTCCTTAATCACACAGGTCACTAAGACCCTGCAAGGACCACCACACACTTAGGTGTCTCTTGCTTAGGTTTACAAAGCACTTAGGAACTAGAAAGAGAAAGGAAGAAGGCAATCCAAGCGACAAGAGCAATAAAAGAACACAAAAGCACCCTATCTCAAGTCACTAATGGAATTGAGCTCATTTGGAGGCTTGGAGATGATTTGATCTTTGGAATGTGTCTTGGAGTGTAGTCTTTTTCTCTTGTATTGAATGTTGAGTTTAGAATGCTTGGAGACTTTGAATGAGGTGGTAGGGGGGTATTTATAGCCCCCAACCACTTCCATAGCCGTTGGCTGAGTCTGCTCGCGAAGGGCACACCGGACAGTCCGGTGGCGCACTGGATAGTCACTGTTCACTGTTCGGTGCGTGCCACATCAGCACGCCCGTTGGGGTTTGGAGCTATTGACCGTTAGAACTCTTTGTTTTTCTGCTGCACCAGACAGTCCGGTGCCACACCGGACAGTCTCGTGACCTCTGACTTCTGCGCTCTGACTTCTGCGTAGCACTGGTCATCATTGTTCATCTGTGCATTCGACCGCTGGCGCGCAGGGAGCCGTTGCTCCACTGACTCACCGGATAGTCTGGTGCACACCAGACAGTTCGGTGAATTATAGCAGAGCAAGCCCATTGAATTCCCAAGAGTCGCATGTTCGTTGGACGCTTGGCCTAGGGCACCGGAGAGTGTCTGGTGCGCCATTTTTTAGCATACTCTCAAGTCTTGCTCCAAATTAATTTGTCCCCAACTTGAATTCTTTCTTGGTTTGTGTTGAACCTTATGCACCTGATATAAATGATATCTAGGCAAACTAGTTAGTCCACGTGGTTTCTGTTGGACGTCAACCACCAAAATCGATTATAGGAAATGATTAAGTCTATTTCCCTTTTACTATCGCATTGCACATCGAGGAGCTAGGCAGGTGTGAAAGGGAAATGTGCCCTTGGACAATTTCTATTATGTTTTGGTGATTAATTGCCCAACACATGTAATTGAGTTCTTATGTGCTAAATGAAGAGAAAAGTGCAAATCAAGACATGAGGTATGTTTCTAGACTTAGTACATTGTTTTGAGTACTAACATATTTTGTCTAAGTGCTAGGAACAGGAAAAGAAAGAATTGCAAAAGACTTGGCTGTGTGCAGCCAAAGTCCAGCTCGGCCTGGCATAACGGACTGTCCGGTGGTGCATCGGACACTGTCCGGTGCGCCAGGCTAGTCCGCGTGAACAGACCGCTCTCGGGACTTGACGACGGCGTATAGCTATAATTCACCGGACTATCCGGTGGTGCACTGGACTGTCCAGTGAGTCGTCCACAGCGAACTCGTCGCTCTCAGGAAGAGGATCAGCGGCGTACGACTAAAATTCACCGGACTGTCTGGTGAGCCAACGGTCGACCGCGCAATCTTCGCGTGACGCGTGGCAGCTCCAACGGTCGGCGAGGGGGGGGGGCATCGAACTGTCCGGTGTGCACCGGACAGTGTTCGGTGCGCCAACCGACCTGGCGCTGCAACGGTCGTCTGCACTAGAAAAAGAAGGAGATCAGCACCGGACCGTCTACAGTGACTGTCCGGTGGTGCACCGGACTGTCCGGTGCGCCACTCGACAGAAGGCAAGGATAGCCTTCCTTGTTGATCTTCAACGGCTCCTAGCTGCCTTGGGGCTATAAAAGGGACCCCTAGACGCATGGAGGAGCCACACAAGCTTACAAGAAACATTCTAAGACTCTAAGACTCCAACTTCACGCATTCGATTCTTTGAGATAGTGACTTGAGCTCCATTTGAGTTGTGAACTCCGTGCGTTGTGTTTTGAGCTCGAGTTGGGACTTGTGTGCGTGATTGTGCTGCGATTTGCGTCTTGTGTGCGTTGCTCATCCCAACCTTACTCCATGCTTTCTTTTGTGATCATCATTGTAAGGGCAAGAGGCTCCAAGTTGTGGAGATTCCTCGCAAACAGGAGAAAGACTAAGAAAGGAAAAACCGTGGTATTCAAGTTGATCATCGTATCACTTGAAAGGGGTTGAGTGCAACCCTCGTCCATTGGGACGCCACAATGTGGAAGTAGGCAAGTGTTACTTGGCCGAACCATGGGATAAAATCGCGTGTCTCTTGTGTGCTTTCTCTTTGGTTGTCTGTGTTCACAAGAGCTTGTTTCAAGCTACTTAGCCGTTCTAACTTTCATAACTAAATTTTGTGGCTATTAGTGTTGAATTTTACAGGATCACCTATTCACCCCCCTCTAGGTGCTCTCAATTGGTATCAGAGCCATTCTCTTCACACAAGGGACTAATCGCCCGAAGAGATGGATCCTAAGGGAAAGGGGATGGTGGTCAACAACAAGGAGAAGGAGTCCATCTTCAACGAGCCAAGAGATGACAAGCCCACTGACTCTGGCTCGAGTCACAAGAAGAAGGACAGGAAGAAGAAGAGGCGCATCAAGAAGATCGTCTACTACGACAGCGATGAATCCTCTTCTTCACCAAGAGACGACGACGACGATGACTCGTCTAAAAAGAAACCGGTTAATCAAAATTATTCATTTGATTATTCTCGTATTCCATTCAATTCTAATGCTCATTTGCTATCAATTCCACTTGGTAAACCTCCACACTTTGATGGAGAAGACTACTCTTTTTGGAGTCACAAAATGCGTAGTCACTTATTTTCTCTCCATCCTAGTATTTGGGAGATAATTGAAAATGGAATGCATTTCGATAGTACAGATAACCCTGTGTTTATTAATGAGCAAATTCACAAAAATGCACAAGCTACCACTGTCTTGCTAGCATCCTTGTGCAGGGATGAGTACAACAAGGTTAGCGGCTTGGACAACGCCAAGCAAATATGGGACACCCTCAAGATATCGCATGAGGGAAACGATGCCACCATGATCACCAAAATGGAGTTGGTGGAAGGCGAACTGGGAAGATTTGCGATGATCAGGGGAGAGGAGCCAACCCAAACATACAACAGGCTCAAGACCCTGGTTAACAAGATTAGAAGCTATGGAAGCACAAGATGGACGGACCACGACATCGTCCGACTTGTGCTAAGGTCATTCACAGTAATTAACCCCCATCTTGTCAACCTTATTCATGAAAATCTTAGGTACACCAAAATGACGCCCGAGGAGATACTCGGAAAATTCGTGAGCGGGCGTATGATGGTAAAGGAAGCGCGATACGTGGATGATGCTCTTAATGGCCCTCTACCCGTCTACGAGCCCCAACCCGTTGCTCTCAAAGCAACAAGCAGCAGGGAGGCGCTACCAAGCAAGGTGGCACAAGTTGAGGCTGTCGGGCTAAACGAAGATGAGATGGCCCTAATCATCAAACGCTTCAAGACCGCACTAAAAGGACGCAAGGAGTACCCCAACAAGAACAAAGCAAAGGGGAAGCGCTCCTGTTTCAAATGTGGTAAGACTGGTCATTTTATAGCACAATGTCCCGATAATGACAATGACTAGGAACAAGAAAAGCATGGGAAGAGGGAAAAGAAGAAGGTGTACAAGAAGGCGAAGGGTCAGGCGCACCTTGGCAAAGAATGGGATTCGGACTACTCCTCAACCGACTCCAATGATGGACTGGCAGCCTCGGCCTTCGACAAGTCTTCACTCTTCCCCAACGAACGCCACACTTGCCTCATGGCCAAGGAGAAGAAGGTGAGTGTTCGAAATTCCCCTGAGTACTCTACTTCTAATGATGAGGATTCCTCCGATGATGAAGTAGATTACTCTAGTCTATTTAAAGGATTAGATAGAGCTAAAGTAGAAAAGATTAATGAATTAATTGATGCTTTAAATGAAGAGGATAGACTTTTAGAAAAGCAAGAGGATATTTTGTATGAAGAGCATGATAAATTTGTTAGTGTTCAAAAATCCCTTGCTCTAGAAACTAAGAGAAATGAAATGTTATCCTCTGAATTGTCTGTGTGCCATGAATCAATCTCTAGTTTAAAGATTTTGAATGATGATCTAAATGCTAAGCTAGAGGAAGCTAATACTACTAGATCTTGTGTAGAACATGTAGTTATTTGTAATAGATGCAAGGATTTTGATATTGATGCTTGTGATGATCATCTAGCGTCCATTTCTAAATTAAATGATGAGGTGGCAAGTCTTAATGCTCAACTTAAGACTTGCAAGATTGATTTTGATAAATTAAAGCTTGCTAGGGATGCCTACACAATTGGTAGACACCCCTCAATTAAGGATGGGCTTGGTTTTCGAAAGGAAGCCAAGAACTTAACAAGCCAAAAGGCTCCCATTCTCGCCAAGGAGAAAGGGAAGGCCCCTATGGCTAGTAGTATTCAAAAGAATCTTGCTTTTATGTATAATAGAAAATATTCTAGGAATGCTCATAGGAGTTATGATCACAATGCTTTTGATTCACATGCTATGTTTGCCTCTAGCTCTACTTTTGTGCATGGTAGAAGTAGGCCTAGGAGAAGTCATGTTGTGCATCATGTGCCTAGGAGAGTATGTAATGAACCTTCTACCATTTACCATGCTTGTAATACTTCATTTGCGCTCTTATGTAAGAATGAAAAAGTAGTTGCTAGAAAGTTGGGATCCAAATGCAAGGGAGACAAGACTTGTATTTGGGTTCCAAAGGCTATTGTGACTAACCTTGTAGGACCCAACAAGAGTTGGGTACCTAAAACCCAAGTGTAAATTGCCTTGCAGGTTTATGCATCCGGGGGCTCAAGCTGGATTATCGACAGCGGATGCACAAACCACATGACGGGGGAGAAGAAGATGTTTACCTCCTACGTCAAGAACAAGGATTCCTAGGATACGATCATCTTTGGAGATGGGAACTAAGGCAAGGTCAAAGGCTTGGGCAAGATAGCCATCACCAACGAGCACTCCATTTCAAACGTATTTCTAGTAGAGTCGCTTGGTTACAATCTCCTGTCTGTAAGTCAATTGTGCCACATGGGCTACAATTGTTTGTTTACAAATGTTGATGTTTCTGTCTTTAGAAGGAGTGATGGTTCATTAGCATTTAAGGGTCACAAAGACCGGGTCTCTTTCAACCCTTTCCCGACCGAGTGAGATTTTATCCTCAATCAATGGGGACACTTAGTCCCCACAAGGACCACCAGAACTTGGTGTCTCTTGCTTTGATTACAAAGGTGTTGAGAACAAGAATGGGAAGAAGAAAAGCGATCCAAGCGACAAGAACTCAAATCTACACATCTGTCTCTCTCTCACTAGTCACTAAAATGTTTGGAGTGATTCCGGACTTGGGAGAGGATTTGATCTCTTATTTGTGTCTTGGAGTGAAGTCTAGAGCTCTTGTATTGAGTGCAATGGCTGAAAACTTGGATGCCTTAAAGTGTGGTGGTTGGGGGGTATTTATAGCCCCAACCACCAAAGTGGTCGTTGGAGAGGCTGTCTGTCGATGGGCGCACCGGATAGTCCGGTGTGCCAGCCACGTCACCCAACCGTTAGGGTTCGACCGTTGGAGCTCTATCATCCTGGGCCACCGGACAGTCCGGTGGTGCACCAGACAGTCACTGTTCACTGTCCGGTGCACCTTCTGGCGCCTGCTCTGGCTCTGCGCGAACCGTCCGCGCACTGTAGCGTTCACTGTTCACTTTTGCAGACGACCGTTGGCACTGTAGCTGTTACTCCGCATGGTTCACCCGACAGTCCGGTGCTACACCGGACAGTCCGGTGAATTATAGCGGAGTGGCTCTCCAAAAACCCGAAGCTGAGCAGTTCAGAGTTGATCTCCCTGGTGCACCGGACACTGTCCGGTGGCACACCGGACAGTCCGGTGCGCCAGACCAGGACATCCTTCGATTGGATTTGCTCCTTTCTTTTTGAACCCTATCTTGGACTTTTTACTGGTTTGCGTTGAACCTTTGGCACCTGTAGAACTTATAATCTAGAGCAAACTACTTAGTCTAATTATTTATGTTGGGCAATTCAACCACCAAAATCATTTAGGAACAGGTTTGACCCTATTTCCCTTTCAGACGTCCACTTCCTCATGTGCATGGACTCCTGTGGTATTGATCGAACATCAGCAATTCCTAGCCTTCAAGGTTACAACCGTCGCTACAAAGTTATAGAGGCAGCTTGATTTTGATTAACAGCACAACACATGACCATAAATATGTTATTGTTATACTATTTTTCCCATTGCAGCGCACGAGTATTTACCTAGCTAAAACATAAGACACAAAGCATCTGCATTGTTGACCTCATTGCCTCTCCACCTAGTGTTGGTGGTTGTAGTTGCCCCGACGAAGTTTAAACTTATTGGGTTCGATTTCGGGTTCGGGGCCTAAAACAACCTATAATAGATTGCTTTGAATTAAAACACATGCCTTGTATTTATGAATTGTTTTTTAAGCTAATATGATTGTTGTAAGTTGAATCATGAAATTATGTGTTGATTATCGTTATCGAGGAGCAAAGAAGCTTTATAGAGGCGGTTCATAACCCATTTTCACTAGCGTTTTTCAGAACCGACAATTGTAGAAACCAACAGAAATATTTCTTTTCACATGCGGTTAATTTTAAACCGCCAGTGGTAGGAGCCAGCAGAAATGTTTGTTTTCAGAATTTGTGTTTTAAATTTGACAAATTCAGATGTAATTTTGAGAGCCCAAATAATTTCAAATGAAGAAGCTGTCAACTATAAAGTTTTGTAAATTTTAAAGACCTACAACTTTTATTTTGGTGGTTTTTTATACGAGATTATTTGAAAAACTCAAAAAAAATCGATTTCAAATGATCTCTATAGGTGATTTTCTTAAAGAACCGCATGTAGAAATCATACCTGTACTGGCGGTTTTTTAAGAAAATCGCCTATAGAAATGCACGATTTTCACTAATAGTTTTTAAGAAATCTGCTAGTGAAAAGGTGTTTCCACTGGCAGTTCGTAAGTTGGGACGACCAATTTATTTTCACTGGCGCTCGATAACCAAAAACCACTTGTAAAAGCTATGCCTCACTATGGATTTCAGGTTTTGAGGTCAAGCTTTGGGTGCGGGTGCTTGGAGAGCTCACACAACCCAAATCCGCCTCACTGTCATCCCTAGCGCGCTCGTTTGCTCCGCTTCTGATAATCATCTTTGTCCACTTGTGATAATGAGTTGGTCTCGGGGGATCCAGGTACTTGACTGGCCTGGCTAGGCCACGTGTTCGTTGTGAGATTCGGTATAGATTGAGCTAAGTTTATACATAGATGAAGACTAAAAGATGAGACGAAATTATTAAATCTAATTATATACATATTTAATATACATAATTGATATTTAAACCTTTGATGTGACACAAACTAAACTTTAGTCAGATAAACCAAACACCCAATATATATAAGGGGATACTAACCCCTATAAACACACAGGTGCACTTTTAGAGTGTTTGGTTTAAGGAATAAATTGGTCCATCATTTTCTCACTCCTCACTTTTTTTGTTTCGCTTATAGAATGAAATGAGTTCATCCATCACCACCTCATTCATCATAGTTAGGTAGTAATAATATAGAGAATAATGCATCTCCAACAAACTAGCTAAATAGCTCGCCAAACCAAATTTTAGCTATTCAACGTCATAATAACTCTCAAACAGATAAGCTACATGACTCGCCAAGATATCAAACTCTCCAAATTAGCTACATCACTAGCTAAACTTGGCTAGCCACCTGACTAGCCAAACTATATAGATAGTTTGTTGGAATGAGATGTTAATTTTTATGAAAAGGCAAATAGAGAGTGAAATAGAGAGTAAAAAATGAAGAG
Source organism: Zea luxurians (assembly GCA_029449295.1). Lineage (NCBI taxonomy): Eukaryota > Viridiplantae > Streptophyta > Magnoliopsida > Poales > Poaceae > Zea > Zea luxurians. The sequence continues at coordinate 8,093,796 of JAOPSE010000082.1, read as the reverse complement.
TCTCTTGGAGATGCTCTAAAATCATCTCACCAAATTTAAGGAATAAATTCATGATGCACCACCCCATCTATGGACATCTCCTTAGAACTAATAAGTTTATTTTGAACAAAGAAATATCATTTCAAATACATTGACAAGGCCATGGGGCTTCTATAATCCACGCATGTAAATCGTCAACATGAGTGATAGATGATGAAACTGTTGGGGACTTGTTCTCAAGTGCTATGAATCAAGAACAAGGCAACACGATGATGTTAAACATTAAATACCCTTCGTCCGCTGAAGCATTATCTCCTCAAGGGTTTAATGAACTTCGGACGAAGGATATAAACATAATATTACGAAGGTGATAAAAATAACATAAAACGATGTAAAATGTAAAACATTAAAGATAGATATGTTGAAGATAAATGATACCATTCACATATTTATTTTTAATACAATATTTAAGGTATGATTATACCTTCGCCTTGACAAGCAATAATTCCCGAATGATGCTTTCGCAATTACAGGAATGCGTGAACAGTATAGGAATACTGTTCACTATTTATAGGCACAGGACGCAGCCTGTGAACAATTACAATCATACCCCTCATAAAAGTTTACAACATCGACTCAAACTCTTATGGACTAAAAGGTCATTCTATCTTTAAGTCGGTTTGTAATTCCGAAGCTTCATGGACAACACCCTTCGGCATTACGTACAGACAACTTCAACCGAAACTGTTTCTTCCTGCAGGACCTTCGGCGACGAAGCATGGTCCCAACAGTAGCCCCTTCGCGGTGCTAGATCGTTTTTCGTAACGAGCTTGATCCGTGAAAAAAGTCTCCCAGGCTTCAGGAAGCCGAAGGTCCGAAAAACACCTTCCCTGAGCTCGTTGTCGAGAAACGATACAGCTTTGGAGCGCGTAGCGGTTCCACCATGCGAGTTCACTATTCTGGTTTTTGTGGTCCACTGTTCAGCGGGTGCGAGCAACCGTTTGCCTGGTGTAAAAATTCCCGACGATTCGCCTTCCTTCCTGCAACACTATATAAACAGACTGGTAGGTGTAAAGTTACCACAGCATTCATTGCTATTACACTGTTTTGCTGCCAAAATTTTTAACCATAGCCGAAGCTCGACTCTCGGATTCAGACGAAGCTCCAATTGAGTGCCTGCTTCATCAGAAGAAAAGCTTCATCAGAAGAAGAGACTTAGTTCGCGAAAAACTTTTCAAGAAATTTAGAATTGGATGGCCAGATTACGCTCTACTGCTAGGGTTGAGCGTGAGGGAGGCGAAGTCGAAGGTGCAGAGACTGTTCCTATCTCCGAAGCAATGCAGCGATCTGGATTGGTGACTTCGGAAAGAATCCCTACTGCTGAAACTGCTGCCGAAATAGAACAAGCTGCTGCCGAAGTAGAACGAGCTGCTGCCGAAGCGGAACGAGGAGATATTGAGGAAGCTGGTTCTGATGATGATTACCATATCGCCGTACCAAGCAAGCCTAGTCATTTGGACTTCGGGAAGTCGACTATCTCCAAGGCAGATTTCTCCAAGATGGTAAAGGCGGGCTACTTCAGAGAAGATGAGAAGAAGCTACTTCGCTTCGGGGGAGAGGAGACTACCCCGAAGCCGGAAAAGGATGAAATTGTTATTTTCAAGAGTTTTTTAAAGGCTGGGTTAAGATTTCCTTTGAATAGGATGATTTCTGATGTGCTGCAAAGGTTCGGGATCTATTTTCACCAGTTGACCCCCAACGCCATCGTCAGGCTTAGCGTTTATATCTGGGCTCTCCGAAGCCAGGCGGTGGAACTGTTTGCCGACAGCTTCTGTCGAGTACATGAGCTGCATTACCAGACTAAGGCCAGGAAGGATGGATTGCACGAAAATTTTGGTTGTTACAATTTTGCCTATCGGAAGACCACAAAATTTCCTGTGATCAGCTACCGAAGCAAATGGCCGGCAGGCTGGAAGTCAGAATGGTTTTATGTCAAGGTTGACGAAGATAAGGAGAAACTAGTACAGAGCCCTCTTGAACTGATCTTCGAAGAAACAAGACCCCGCTGCAGAATGACAACCGAAGGACCAACTTGGGCCGCACTGGCCGAATTCAAAATTATTGCAGAACACATTGGCACTAGAGATCTAGTGCAGGAATTTCTGGCCTTCAGAGTATTTCCAACCATGAAGGAGTGGAACATGCCGAAGCTTAAAGGAGAAAAGAAAGAAGGGGAGCTTGTCCGACTACCCTATCATTATAAGTTTAAGAAATACTTTAAAACGCCTTGTCAAGAATGGCTTGATACAATTGAGGTGATGAGTAATGAAATCCTTGGAAATTACTCCAAAAAAGAGGACCAGCTAATGACAGCAGCCTTCGGCACTCGGCCGAAGCGAAGGCTGAACAGGGTGCTCGATGCCATAGGTTTTGAATATGCTGATTATGATCGCCTGGGCGGAGATGCTGGAGGCCCGAAGCGAAAAAGGATTCCTAGTGCTGCTGACGAAGAGATCGCCAAGGCGACCAAAAAGAAAAGGGGAGATTCTGAAAAACTTAGCCCTGAAGAATTGAATCCTGAGCCGAAGGTGACCACTGGAGGAAAGAGGAAAACCGCATCTCCAGAACCAAGATCGTTGGTTCGAGAAGAAGATACTCCTGCAACGCCTTCTGCTGTTGAAGTAGGAGAGATTATGAAGATAATGACTGAACCCTTGCCTGTGAAGCTAAGTCCGCTGTCGTTGGAACTGACGAAGTTTTTTCAGAAGGACAAGGCAGCTTCGGCAGAAGAAGGTCCTGTACTGCCGAAAAAACAAAGGATTATTCAAATAGCAGATGTAATTCATGGGACACCGCTGCCGACCCCGGCATCAAAAATTGCTATTGACCAGACTACCGAAGCTAAGGGCGCCACAGCCGAAACCACCACCAGAGCGGAAACCTCCGAAGCTGAAACTGGCGCAGCCGAAGCTGCCGGAGTTGAAACTGAAGCCGCAAAAGATCTGAACCTGGACGAAACACTTGAAGTTATTGATAACATACTCTTAAAAATGACTGAGGAAGAATCTGCTGTGGCCGCTGCTAGCACAGGCACTGAAAAGGGGAAAAAAACAAGCTGAAGACATTTTGGAGGGTGAAGATTTCGAATTTCAAGATCTACTTGGGCAAGAGCTGACAGACGCTGAAAAAGCAGAGCTTAAAAGATGTGCCATAGCCTGCGGATATAAGCCAGGGGCTACACTATTTGGTGGGGTTAACGAAGGAAAGCTGAGGTGCCTTCGAAACCGCAGCGAAGCTAAAATTGTTAGAACTCTCTGCAAAAACATAGGCTTGCCAAAGCTGGAAGTGGACCTCTGCCGTCACCAACGGCACCATATCGCTGGAAGTTTGCTTTATGCTAACTTCAAGGTAACAAATATTTTTGCTATTTTATTATTATCTTTTAGGTCGTTTTCTAACGAAGGTCTTTTCGACAGAGCATACTGTTAAGTAAAGTTCTTAAAATGCAACAAGATCTCGAAGAAGAGAAGAACAAAGCCATCATCCAAAATTTGGCTGAAAAGGTTGAAAATTACGAAGCTGATCTGAAAAAGAAGGATTTCACCATCCAAAGCTTCTCGGGGCACAGCCACCGCTTTTCTGAAGGCTGACTGCACGCATGGAAATATTGTGAACAGACCAAACTTCAGCTTGTTAGCATCAGATCTGATAAATATCCCAAGCCTAGCCCGAAGCATCGGGAATAGATTCATGACCCAAATCTGGGTAAGTGGCGGGCGAAAAATGGCGGGTGACGAAGCTCGAAGTCACCTTAAGCCGGTAAGAAACCTACTTTTGTTACTTTTACCTTCTCCTTGAAATTTGCACCTTTCTTATTTTGCTGTTTGATGTACGCAGGATGACGAAGCTGAAGTTTGACAAAGTTGAAGTTTGACGAAGTCTAGCCTGAAGCTTGATAATTGTTTATAATATACTGTCCTGCAAAAAATTCTGGAGAAACTTTTGTAATATAGTTATGGAACAACTTATGTAAATTTGTACATACCTTGTAATATATTTTGTTTCTGCTGTCTGCGTACAATCTGCTTTGCTGTGGACGAAACTTCTCTTTTGAGCCGAAGGCGAAAAACACCTTCCCTTCTTTTCGTACACAACGAAGCATGAAAATTTTCCTTCGAGTTTTTCCTCATCGCCGAAGCATCTGTGCTTTTATGCGGTACAAAGATGATCCTATATATGTCTAAATGCATGTTTATGAATGCAAATGACATGATGAGATGCATTGTGCAAATGAATATCAAAATACATAATCATAGTCCTTCAGCGTTGACTTTTCGCTGTAAGCCTCCCTTAGTAGCTTCTTCGCCTTTTACTTTCAGCGGAATCAGCGTTTATTTTTCGCTGTAAGCCTCCCTTAGGAGCTTCTTCGCCTTTTACTTTCAGCGGAATCAGCATTTATTTTTCGCTGTAAGCCCTGCATTCCCTTAGGAACGACTTTTGAGCTTCTCCCTGTTTCCTTTTGTTTTTCCTTTTGCATTTACATTTACATTTTTTGGGGGATATCACTCTCATAAAATTGAAATAAGGAAAATTACATGTTGTGGCCCCATTAAAAACCTTTCTCCCCCTTTGGAAAGGAAAAGGGTGCCACGAAAAAGAATATAAAAAATTGCATCAAGCTAAACATAATATCGTCGAAGCTCATCCGCATTCCATGATCTAGGAATGTCGTTGCCGTCCATATCCTTCAATCTGTAGGAACCGGGTCTTGACGAAGATACTACCAAAAAGGGGCCTTCCCACTTCAGCTGTAATTTGCCTGCTGTCTTAGGGTTGGCTACTCTTCGAAGTACCAAGTGTCCTGGTGCAATGTTCTTCAGCTTGACTTTTCTGTCACGCCATTTTATTGTTTCAGCTTGATATTTATTGATGTTTTCCACAGCTTGAAGTCTGATCCCTTCAATAGCATCTTTTTCTACAGAGCAATCAGCTTCGTCTTTGCCTTCTGCCGAAGCTACTATCCTTATTGATCCTGCTTTGGCCTCTTCTGGGGTTATTGCTTCGTCACCGAACAATAGTTTAAAGGGCGTAAAACCTGTTGACCTTGATACAGTTGTATTATGGCTCCATACCACTTTGATTAGCTCGTCAGGCCATTTTCCCCTGGGCTGGTTGAAGATTGACTTCATTATTCCTATCATTATGATCCCATTAGCTCTTTCGACAAGTCCATTTGACTCTGGGTGTCGAACTGATGCAAAATGGATCTTCGTGCCAATTTGATCACAAAATTCTCTGAAGGCTTCAGAATCAAACTGTGTCCCATTGTCCACAGTAATAGCCTTCGGCACTCCGAAGCGACAAACAATGTTCTGCCAGAAAAACTTTTGAATAGTAAATGAAGTTATTGTGGCTAAGGGCTTTGCCTCAATCCATTTGGAAAAATACTCCACTGCCACTACCACATATTTTAAGTTCCCCTGTGCTGGTGGTAATGGGCCTAGCAAATCAAGGCCCCATCTCTGCAACGGCCAAGTGGGTTGTATTAATTGAGTTAAAGACGAAGGTTGTTTTTGATCTCTTGCACATTTCTGACAACCTTCGCACTTTTGGACTATATCCGCTGCATCCGAAGCTGCCTTTGGCCAATAAAATCCTTGGCGAAAAACTTTCCCAAGCAAGGGCCTAGATCCAATGTGAGATCCACACAGGCCTGCATGTATTTTCTTCATTAATTCTATACCCTCGGATCTGGATAAACACTTGAGCAATGGGGAACAGACCCCATGCTTGTATAACTCCCCTTCTATTAGGACATATGGTCGAGCTCTTGCTTCTATTCTCCTATTATAAGCTTCATCATCTGAAAGAAAATTACCCTGAAGGAAAGAGACAATCTCAGTTCTCCAATCCTCGCTATAAACAGGGGATATATTAAGGATTGCTCTTTCAAGAAGCTCGACCGAAGGTGCTTTTATTGTTTCGAAAAATACTTCCGAAGGTATGGGCAGCCCCTGGGCTGCTGACTTGGCCAGTAGATCAGCGTATTCATTTTCTCCACGAGGAATATTTTTGACAGAGAAACCTTCGAAGGAAGCCTCAATCCTTCGGACTGTATCTAGATACTTTTCAAGCTTCGGGTCTCTTGCTTTATAGCTCTTGTCAACATGACCAGAAATAACTTGAGAGTCAGTTTTAAGAATGGCCCTTCTGATTCCCATTGCCTTCAACTTCCGAAGACCCAAGAGCAGAGCTTCATACTCAGCGATATTATTTGTGCAACTAAAATCGAGTCTTGCCGCATAACAAGTTTTAACTTTGGAAGGTGAAACCAACACAACAGCCGCTCCTGCTCCGAAGGTTCCCCAAGACCCATCGCAAAACACTGTCCATGCTTCGGCATCTTTATTTGTTTCTTCCTTCTGAGCCCCTGGCGTCCAGTCAGCAATGAAGTCTGCTAACGCCTGGGACTGAATCGAGGATCTATGAACATAATCAATACAAAATTCATTGAGCTCTGCAGTCCATTTTCCAATCCTTCCAGTAGCTTCTCGGTTTCTCATAATATCCTTCAGAGGTTGTGAAGAAGGAAAAATTATGTTGTAAGCTTGAAAATAATGCCAAAGCTTCCTGGAGGCCATCAAAACAGCATACAGTACCTTCTCTAATTTTGTATAATTTTTCTTCGACAAACTAAGAACCTCGGATACGAAATATATTGGGCCTACCTCTTAACTTGGCCTTCAAGCTTCTCCTGGACAAGTGCTGCACTTACCGCTGAGTGCGAAGCTGCCACATATAATAACAAAGGAGCCCCTAGCGTTGGTGGAGTTAATGTTGTTAGATCTATCAAATATTGCTTCAGTTCTTCGAAGGCTTTCTACTGGATTGGTCCCCATTGAAAGACTTCGGCTGACTTCAGCACTTTGAAGAATGGTAAGTTTCTCTCTGCTGATCTGGATATGAATCTGTTGAGAGATGCCAGCCTTCCCGTCAATCTTTGAGCCCCCTTTTTTGTACTTGGTGGTTCCATTCGAAGTATAGCTTCGATTTTACATGGATTAGCCTCAATTCCCTTTGTTGAAACTAGGCAACCAAGAAATTTCCCCTTCTTAACTCCGAAGACACATTTTTGTGGATTCAGCTTTAAACCAGCCTGTCTAAAATTAGCGAAGGTCTCTTGTAAATCAGCAATGTGGTTATCTTGCTTCGTGCTTTTTACAATAATGTCATCAACATAAGTTAGTACATTCCTGCCTATTTGAGAACGGAGAACCTTCGCTGTCATTCTGCTGAAACTTCCTCCAGCATTTTTAAGCCCCTCAGGCATCCGAAGGTAGCAATATGTCCCACTAGGGGTTATGAAGCTGGTTTTCGGTTCATCCTCCTTCTTCATCCAGATTTGATGATAGCCTGAATAGCAATCTAGCAAACTCATAAGCTCTGATGAAGCTGCTGCATCGACTAAGGAATCTATCCTTGGCAATGGAAACTCGTCCTTTGGACAAGCCTTATTGAGGTCAGTAAAATCAATACACATTCTCCATTTACCATTGGCCTTCGTCACCATAACAGTGTTAGCCAACCATTCTGGGTATTTCACCTCTCTAATAACTCTAGCATTGAGGAGTCTTTTCACTTCATTCCGAGCACCTTCGGCCTTGTCATCAGACATCTTCCGAAGTCTCTGCTTTCTGGGTCTGAAGGATGGGTCAACATTGAGAGAGTGCTCAATAACATCCCTGTTAACTCCGCAAAGATCATTAGCTGACCAGGCGAAAACATCTTTATTGTTGAACAGAAACCTTATCAAGGTTTTTTCCTGCTCTTCAGACAATTGAGATCCCAATAGCACCTTCTGATCTGCTATATCCTCACATAAGAGCATGGGCTTCGGCTGGTCAGCTGAAGCAGCTTTTTCCCTTCTGAACTTGTATTGCTCACAGGCCTCAGCTCCATCTATGTTATGGATTGCTTTTGAATCTGTCCAATTTCCTTCGGCCCTTCTGGCAGCTTCCTGACTTCCATGAATAGCAATAGGCCCTTGGTCCGAAGGTATCTTCATGCAGAGGTAAGCTGGGTGAAGAATTGCTTCAAAGGCATTGAGAGTACCGCGACCAATGATAGCATTGTAAGGATACTCCATGTCAACAATATCAAACACAATTTGCTCAGTCCTTGTGTTGTTAACAAATCCGAAGGTTACTGGCATGGTAATCTTCCCAAGTGCTACAATTTGCCGTCCTCCGAAGCCACAAAGAGGGTGCGTAGCATCATGGATCTTGTCTTCGGGCTCTTGCATTTGTCTAAAAGCTTTAGCAAATATGATATCAGCTGCGCTGCCTGTGTCAACCAAAACATTATGGACCAGAAATCCTTTGATCACACAAGAGATAACCATAGCATCATTGTGTGGGTAATCCTTGAGTTGGAGATCCTCTTGGGAGAAGGTAATTAGAATGTGAGACCATCTTGACTTGATGAAGGGTCCTTGCACCCCAACATGTTGTACCCTTCTCTGTGCTTCCTTCTTCTGCTTTTTGTTGGCTGGCTCTGAGCATGAACTACCTGTTATCGGGAGTAGCAGCTTCGGGGCCGAAGCAGCTCCAGCTTGATCGTTGAACGAAGCCATCAACTCAAAAAAGTGGAAGTGTGTTGACCGGAGGTGGGCGCCAATGTTGGGGACTTGTTCTCAAGTGCTATGAATCAAGAACAAGGCAACACGATGATGTTAAACATTAAATACCCTTCGTCCGCTGAAGCATTATCTCCTCAAGGGTTTAATGAACTTCGGACGAAGGATATAAACATAATATTACGAAGGTGATAAAAATAACATAAAACGATGTAAAATGTAAAACATTAAAGATAGATATGTTGAAGATAAATGATACCATTCACATATTTATTTTTAATACAATATTTAAGGTATGATTATATCTTCGTCTTGACAAGCAATAATTCCTGAATGATGCTTTCGCAATTACAGGAATGCGTGAACAGTATAGGAATACTGTTCACTATTTATAGGCACAGGATGCAGCTTGTGAACAATTACAATCATACCCCTCATAAAAGTTTACAACATCGACTCAAACTCTTATGGACTAAAAGGCCATTCTATCTTTAAGTCGGTTTGTAATTCCGAAGCTTCATGGACAACACCCTTCGGCATTACGTACAGACAACTTCAACCAAAACTGTTTCTTCCTGCAGGACCTTCGGCGACGAAGCATGGTCCCAACAGAAACCCAGAAATAGTGAGTGGTCCTGGAGAGCTAAAATTACATCCTAAAAAGTCGTGGATAAATCCGTTCCAGGTAAATGTCCAGAGACGAAAAAAAATGTGGCGATCGAATTCTGAAAAAGCAATGGCAGAGTGCAAGAGCAGCAAATGTCTCGATCATGCATGTGGCACCCCATCGTCAAAACGCGGCATGTTTTCCCACGAATTCCCTGTACACCGACACGTACTGCATTATTTACCCACCGAACATTTTATCCGTTCCATGAATCTGCTTTGATATGCGTGTGTTTATTGCTAGTCAAAACATTTCACATTCACTCAGCAACCAAGGACGGTAACGTCAGGACATGCACAGTGAAACTTTTGACTTTCTGTTATCGGAGCGGCCGTGTGGCAGGGGATGGGCACATAGATTCTTTGTCCCGCGTATATCCTCGGATTAGACTAGTCGCATGCTAGGTACTGCTCCCTCCTTCCCAAATTAGTATTTATTTTAGCTTACTTTAATACATATTTAAATAGATAAAGATAAATCTAAACATATATATTAATTATTGTATAAATCTATTAAGAGTTTGTTTGCGAAAGGGCATCTAGTCTATTAGTTAAGAGCTTCTGAGTAGCATAAGTCCTGAGTTCGATCCCTCTTAGGACGAATTTTCAGGCTTGGTTAAAAACATTCTTTCGCTGTGCCCCATCCGCTCTTGGGTTGCTATGTCTTGTAAGCCACCCTCCAGTTGGGTTGCAGAGTGAACGGTTGACGTCAACCCCCCGTTAGTGATGGGGGACTAGGGTTCGAGGATTTTCTTAGACGGGACCCATTGTTTCGGTCTCTTATTAATATAATGCTGGGAGGGCTATTACTGTGTTGCACTGTTCGTGGGTGCGCTGGACAGTCCAGTGAGCCTGCAGTGCATCACCAACAACAAGTTCTGATAACTAGCCGTTAGACACAGCAACAAACGGTGCGCCACCAGTGCACACTAGATAGTTTGGTAAACCACCAGACAGTCCGGTGACCGATCTCAGACAAGGCACAGAAAACATGCTCTCTGTGTTGAACGTTCAGAGAGCCACCGAACAGTCCAATGCCCCAGGAACACTTCAAACCTTTCTAACTTATGATTGTTTCAAACGGTTTTGACTTCCACTTTTATGTGGGCTATTGAGTGACACCTAATACTAGTTTTAAGTGTGTGTATGCACCAACACTACACTAGTCATGCCTTCGTCAAGCTACTCATCAACAACCCATCTTTATAGTATAGCCAAAATAGAAATAAAGGTTCTAACTCTATCATAAATGTCCCATAACTCCTTTGACACTTAGAATATATAGTCCTTCATCTTTTGGTTCGTCTTTTCAGTCGTTGCTTCAAGTTTCATCGATAGGGTTGTTTTCACCTGTTGGAGTCCAATTCCCTACATTGTGACATAGCTTACCATATACTCAGCAAAACACATGTTAGTCACAATAATCTTACGTTGTCATTAATCACTAAAATAAACTAGGAACCTAGCTGCTTTCAGAGATCGGGTCGGGTAATGGGTTTCAAGGATCAAGGCAAGGACGAGGAGCTGCTCCCCGCCCCACCCCGTTGCCTTCCCTATTCCTGCCTCTATAAATTGACTATTTATGCATACGAGTATTTAGCATCTCTAGTAGTATATTTTTAGAGATAACTGCAAAGAACAAGTGGCTCTATAAATTATATTTACAGAGGCCGTTATGATCTAAAGCCGCCTCTACAAACTAGATTTTAGAGGCGACTAAAAAACAACAGCCACGTGAACCACATGGGTATTAATAATACTATGTTGTATCTACAATGTCATGAATGATCTAATTTAAGTCATTCCACCGTCGAAGACGTTTACAATCTTTTCATGTCCTATTATAGAATTTCATATAAATTGTTGTTAATGTGTATAATTTCATTCAAGATGAATAGCAAAGGTCGTTGATGATCTTTAGTAGATCATCATCTTTGAGTTCCTTCTTCTCAATATTAACTCCATAGGCCACTTGAAAGGCCTAGTTTGGTTTTGGTAATTGAGTGCCAAAGTAATAAAAATAAAAACTTTCTCCCCTTAGGTTTACAGTTTTAGAAGGTAGCTTAAGCCCCCCTCCTTCCTCCTCGAATCCTAAGAGGAAGAAGGGGGTTGCTAATTATACACTAGACCATTTATAGACATGGCTCTATACGGAGTTGTTTATAGAATTAATATTAAAAACGGATCTAACCTTAGCCACCTCTTAAAATATTTCTATTAAGGTGGCTATTATCAATGGTCCTTTGAAAATCCCCAATTTTTAGAGATAGCTGTAGATAATGGTCATCTCTGAGTAGTCTGGGATTGGAGTTAGGAATGGCAATGGGGCCTCGATCCTCGATTCTTGGCGAGAAATTCTTCTAATAGGGGATAGGGATGGGGAAGTATTTCCCCCGCAGGATGTAAATGGAAAAAACTTATCCCCGTGGCGAACGGGGATGGGGAAGAAATGTCCCCCCTCAAGTGTTCATGGGGATCCCTGCGAGAAAACTTTTTTGTCGCGGGGACGATGATGGGGAGTTGTTCCCGACAGGGAATTCTCCATTGTCATACCTTCTTGGAGTAGCCTATAAATCATTTTTAGATGCGGCCTATTTCATAGAGCAATATAGAGGTCGCTCAGTCATGAGCTGTCTATGAAGAAACTCTCATTTTTTAAAATCATTGTTGTAGTAGTGACAAGAGATCAGGGCTTTATTTGTGGTGGAATTGTAATTTTAGTTTCTCAACTATTGCTAAGGCTCAAATTCATTCCTAAACATTAAAAATGACTATTTCAGTCTTGAAGTTACTTTGGGTTTAACTTCATCCATAAACTAGCAAAGAACATTTTAGTCCTCAAACTTTCTTTTCAGCTTAACTCTGTGAAACAATGCACAATTATGCTTGGTAAGCTTCATTATCACACACGTACGATTAGAGATTAAAAAACACTCAGGTAAAAACATCATCATTATTTGTATGATCTAAAACTTCTTTAGCAGCCATTAATATTTCTAATGTGTTATTTGCCAGCTAATAAACTAATTATTTGATATAAGTTATGTTGGGGGCCTTCGTCTTCTGAAGGTCCTCAAAAACATGATTTAACAATGTTTTCCAAATGCAATGTATGTACAGGTACCTTCAGACTCGGAATAAAACTGTACACAATACAAAAAGCTTGATCGCGACGAAGGTTGATGCTGCTCCGAAGCTACACGCAAAGGAGCTTTGGCTCAGCGGCAAGAAAAGGAACCGACTTAAAGGGGAAAAGACTATCTAGTCCTCGTTGAATTGTCCTTGAGTAAATAGTAAACATAAAGGACATAAATGTAATTTTACACAGGCTAAGCCCTGTGCCTATAAATAGATGAACAGTACCCCTGTACTGTTCACGCTGACTTGTATTTGCTCGTGCGTCACGCTTGGACTCTTACCTTCTGTCAAGCCGAAGGTATAAATGTAATTCAATATTTTTTCTGTTTATCCATAATAACATGAAGAAGAGATAGAAAATAATATCATATGATTATTCATATTGTTTTTTATGTTTCCTATGCTTCTTTTTTATTAACATATGCTGTGATGATGAAGGTTAGACCTTCATGCCCTTCGTCTGAGGACCATTTTATCGTAAGGGAGATAATGCTTCGAAGGACGAAGGGTATTAACACTTAACATTTTGTGTTGCCTTGTTCTTAACTCAGCATTTGAGAACAAGTCCCTAACATTGGCGCCCACCTCCGGTGTACTCACTTCCACAATCTTCGGCAAAGCATCAAGCTTCGTCATACCGCTGAAGAAGATAACAGCGCCAGGGGCTGCATTGCAGCCACTGGACACAAACCAGGAGACTCTTTCTCTCCGAGAGGCCAGATGCCAAAAGAGAAAGGCCACCAGTCCAACACTTCAAGAGGAGGAGTTGGACCAGGAGATCAGGGACATGGAAATCATCCACCAGCAGGTGCAAAGAAAAAAGGAAAAGATGGCTCGACTGGCCGATCTTCAAAGGAAGATCGATGAAGTTACTGAGGAAGTGCGTCAACTTACTCAAGATGATCATGACCGAAGGCCCCAACACAGGGAGCTTCGTCATGAGGGCTTATTCAACGAAGATAAATGGTACGATGATTTTAATCATGGTACCTTTTCTTTTGATGATGCTTCTCCTATGGCAGCAAAATTACAGGCTATCCCATGGCCACAATCCTACAAGCCACCCCAGCTACCCATGTACGATGGGCACTCGGACCCAAAGCAATTTTTGATGAGATATGAGGCAACGATATCTTCATACGGAGGCAACGCAGCTGTCATGGCAAAGTCCTTCGTCATGGCCGTCCGAAACGTGGCCTAGACATGGTATTCTTCTCTTCGGCCAGGGACAATCACGTCATGGCAGAAGCTCAAGGACATACTGGTTACCAGTTTTCAAGGCTTTCAGACGAAGCCGGTCAGAGCTCAAGCCTTATTCCAGTGCACACAAGACCATGAGGAATACCTTCAGGCGTATGTCCGAAGGTTCTTGCGACTGAGAGCACAAGCGCCCACAGTGCCCAATGAAATTGTCATTGAGGCCATGATCAAGGGTCTTCGGCCAGGACCTATGGCTCAATACTTCGCCAGGAAGCCCCCTAGACTCTGGAGATGCTACTTCAGAAAATGGATGAGTACATCCGGGCTGACAAAGACTTCCGCCAAAGAAGGGAGGAAGCTTACAGATTCTCTGAGATGACTAGGGGCTTTGGAGGAAAAATCCACCCTAGGCATGTTAGATCAATCCACAGCTCTAGTCAGAATGATGACAAAGGAAGCCAGCTTCAGAGGCCACAGTCTTCGGGACAGCAGCAAAACTCCTTCAGGCCACCACCTCCAAGGGGCAGAGGCGGTAGGGGCTTTGGAGGCAGATATGGGGATCAACCCAGGAAAATTTATTGTTTATTCTGTGGTGAGAACAAGGGCCATACTACAAGAATGTGTCAAATCACCATTCTGAAGCAAAAGGAGATTGCCGAAGTAGAAGCTCGACAGAATCAACCAAAGTAGGTCTTACACACTGCTTCATGCCACTCTCCTTACATACCAGAATACGTGGGCAATCAACCTACAACCTCTGTCGCTTCGGCAAGCCATTCACAGGCTTCTTGGCCTCAGCTTCTACCGCCACCTCCACTACAACCTACTTATTCCCGAAGCCAGCAACCAGAAGGGCGCCAACAACAACAACGTGACTTCAGGGAGGAGTCCGAAGCTCGTACAGTCAACAGTACTGTACCAGAATCAAAGCACATATACTGACCAATATCCTGCTTCCTAAATACTTCTATCTTCTAGCATATTTTTGCTTTTTTGAATAAGGAACAAGCAATGAAAACTTAGATTTAATTTCTTGTAATGATTTTGTTTCTATCAGAATAAAATATATCTTCTTCATAAATTTATGAAGCTACAACGCAGAGCAAAAATTTACGAAGCTACAAAAGTCGTTCCTAAGAGAACAAAGCTAAAATTGGCGAAGCTACAAAAGTCGTTCCTAAGGGAACGCAACGTAAGTTTCGTGCTCAAAAGTCGTTCCTAAGGGAATGCAGAGCCAAAATTGCCGAGCTACAAAAGTCGTTCCTAACGGAACGCAACGTAAGTTTCATGCTCAAAAGTCGTTCCTAAGGGAATGCAGAGCCAAAATTGCCGAAGCTACAAAAGTCGTTCCTAACGGAACGCAGCGTAAGTTTTCTGCTCAAAAGTCGTTCCAAAGGGAATGCAGAGCCAAATACTGCCAAAATATAAGGCGAAGAAGTTCAAAAGACGTTCCTAAGGGGATGCAGAACTTATACCGCCGAAATAGAAGGCGAAGAAGTTCAAAAGACGTTCCTAAGGGGATGCAGAACTTATATCACCGAAATAGAAGGTGAAGAAGCTCAAAAGACGTTCCTAAGGGGATGTAGAGCTTGGGTTGTTCTAGTGTGAGTGTGTGGCTGTATATCTTCGGCATCCTCATCATTTTGCATCATATCATCACATCATTTCACATAGCATTACATCATACATCATATTGCATTACCGACACAAGAATCGAATACAAAGCCAATCTTCAGCAAATGCTTCGACAAATTAAAAATGTGCTAAGGCACGAAGTGGGCTTCGGGAAATACAGTCTCAAGAGCCTTGTAAGAAGGGATCCTTTTCTTTACGAAGCATGAAAAGAAGGGAAGGTGTTTTTTTCGCCGAAGGCTCAAAAATGATATGTGCGTAAATTTCATGCATCACAAAGAAATAAATTACAATAATTTACATATTTGTTTCAATATTACATGCTTCAGACATTACATAGTTTTGTTATCAAAGAGATCTAAGTTTCCTTCAATCGTTTTACATATCAGGCTTCTCAAAATGATTATTACAATAAGATCTATTCCTCCTTAAGGACTTTTTCGGCAATTTCGTTCAGTAATTGGTTGACGACTTCGTCAACGATGGATTCAGTCGTGCTTATGATATCCAATGATTTCTTCATCTCTGGATCAGCTAGGGGATCATGTGGCTCCGGTGGCGGGGACAGTTCAGCTGTAATAGGTAAACACGTAAGTTCGAAGCTTTAAAAGAAAAATAACTGTCGGGGACCATAATTAGGGGTACCCTCAAGACGCCTAATTCTCAGCTGGTAACCCCCATCAGCATAAAGCTGCAGAGGCCTGATGGGTTTGATTAAGTCAGGGATCAGTCCATACGAGCGACTCGATCACGCCACGCCCGAGCCTAGCCTCGGGCAAGGGCAACCGACCCTGAGATGTTTCCGTCTCGCCCGAGGCCTCCTCTTTCACGGCAGACGCATCTCCGGCTCGCCCGAGGCCTTGCCTTCGTTAAGAAGCAACCCTGACTAAATCACCGCGCCGACCGACCAAGTCACTGGGGCCTTTAACGCAAAGAGTAAGACTGACGGGCGGCCAGGCTTGGCCAAAAGCGCCAGGGGGAGCTCCGCCCGACCCAGGGCTCGGACTCGGGCTAAGGCCCCGGAAGACGGCGAACTCCGCTCCGCCCGACCCAGGGCTCGGACTCGGGCTAAGGCCCCGGAAGACGGCGAACTCCGCTCCGCCCGACCCAGGGCTCGGACTCGGGCTAAGGCCCCGGAAGACGGCGAACTCCGCTCCGCCCGACCCAGGGCTTGGACTCGGGCTAAGGCCCTGGAAGATGATGAACTCCGCTTCGCCCGACCCAGGGCTCGGACTCCACCCCGACCTCTGCCGAACGACCTCCGCCTCGCCCGACCCAGGGGCTCGGGCTCGGCCTCGACCTCGGCCATGCAGGACAGACTCGACCTCAGCTTCGGAGGAGCCTCCACGTCGCCCGACCTAGGGCACGAGTCCGCCACGTCAACAGGAAGCGCCATCATCACCCTACCCCGAGCCGACTCAGGCCGCAGGGAACAGGACCGACGTCCCATCTGGCTAGCTTCGCCAGATAGGCAATGATGGCACCCCGCTGGACCCATGACGACGGCGGCTCTCAGCTCTCTTACGAAAGCAGGGGGACGTCAGCAAGGGCCCAACCACTCCGACAGCTGTCCCTCCGCCAAGCTCCATTGCTTCTCCGACAGCCACGACGCCACACTAGCCGGGTGCCAAGATCTCTCCGGCTGCCACCTTGGCATGTACTTAGGGCACTAGCTCTCCCCCGCTAGACACGTAGCACCTTGCTACACCCCCATTTGTACACCTGGATCCTCTCCTTACGCCTATAAAAGGAAGGACCAGGGCCTTCTTAGAGAAGGTTGGCCTCGCGGGGACGAAGGGCAGGGGCAGGCGCTCTCTCGGGGCCGCTCGCTCCCCTCACCCGCGCGGACGCTTGTAACCCCCTACTGCAAGCGCACCCGACCTGGGCACGGGACGAACACGAAGGCCGCGGGATCTCCGACTCCCTCATGACCCGGCTCCGGCCACCTCGCTCTCGCTCTCTCCCCCCTTCGCGCTCGCCCACGCGCTCGACCCATCTGGGCTGGGGCACGCGGCACACTCACTCGTCGGCTCGGGGACCCCCCGGTCTCGGAATGCCGACAGTTGGCGCGCCAGGTAGGGGCCTGCTGCGTGTTGACGAGTAGTTTCCCGTCAAGCTCCAGATGGGCAGTCTCCAACGACCTCTTCAACCCGGGACGGTGCTCCGTTTTGGGAGCCTCGAGTTCATGTCTTTCGACGGCAGCTACGACATGATACTCCTTCCACCGCCGCGCGACAGCGACAATGGTGGCGGACAGCCCGCTCGCCGGCGGCGAAATCGATGACGCCTTTCCCGCGTGGGGGAAGGACAACTTTCGAGCTCACCCCATCCTCTCCTTCGCCATCGGAGGAGGAGGCGGGGCAACCAAGGCCGAGCGGGAGGCTGCGCTCAGTCGACTGTCGAGCAAATCGACATCCCCAGCGCCCCAACGGAGGACGCGTCGGGCATCACCCACGCGTTTGAGGCGAAGGCGAGCGCCGTCCCCCCGCGACACGCCGATCTCGAGCAAGTGGACGACGCCAGCGCGCTCACGGAGGGCCTGCAGGACGTCGCCCTCGCACCCAGGACAACAGCGCGATCAGCCTCCGATGTGACTTCGTCGCTCCTCGTCGACCAAAAGGTACCGGCTGATTCCCATCCTTCGTCATTTCGACTCGGCCTCAACCCGCCTGGCGACCTCGCTTTGGCGGGCGCTCACGTTGAGGCGAGTGCAACCCCTCTGGGGTTTCGTGTGCGGTCGCCTTGGGACCGATTGACGGGTGTCTCGACCTACGGACCCTCTGGGTCCGAGGAAGATGACGACCCCAGCATCTGCTGGGATTTCTCTGGATCTGGCAACCCCTGTGTCATGCGGGACTTCATGACCGCATGCAACTACTGCCTCTCCGACTGTTCCGACGGCAGCCGCAGCCTTGACGACAAGGACTGCGGCCCGAGCCGTGAATGTTTCCACGTCGAGCTAGGGGATCCCTCCGGAGGCAGCTGTCTCGGCATGCCGGAGGATGGTGATCCCCCTAGGCCAGCGCCTCGCGCCGACATCCCGCGGGAGCTAGCTGTGGTCCCCGTTCCGGCGGGGGGTCACGACCCATAGCTCGAGCAAGTCCGCGGGGCGCAGGCCGGGCTCGATGAGGGAGCAGGAGCGCTCGAGGCAATCCGCCGGAACGTCGGGCAGGTATGGGCGAGCCAGCCCCCGGCCGGAGAAATACGTCACCTGCCCCAAGGTCTCCAACACCGCATCGCCAACGATGCCAGGGACAGACCGCCACCCGCATCCGGCGGAACCGGTCAGGACCTGGCAGCCGCAGCGATGCTCCTCCGCGCGATGCCGGAGTCATCAACCACCGAGGGTCGGCGAATCCAGGGAGAACTCAAGCATCTCCTGGAAGGCGCTGCGGCCCGGCGGGCCGAGAGCTCTGCCTCCCGAAGGCAGGGGTACCCCTCGGAACCTCGTGCCGCGACTTCCCGACTCATGCGGGAAGCCTCGGTCTACACCGGGCGCACGCGCAATACCGCGCCTGCGGCCCCGGGCCACCTCGGTGACGAGCACCCTCATCGCGACCGTCGGGCCCGCCTCGACGAAAGGGTGCGCCGAGGTTATCACCCCAGGCGTGGGGGACGCTACGACAGCGGGGAGGATCGGAGTCCCTCGCCCGAACCACCCGGTCCGCAGGTCTTCAGCCGGGCCATTCGGCGGGCGCCGTTTCCGCCCCGATTCCGACCCCCGACTACTATCACAAAGTACTCGGGGGAAACGAGACCGGAATTGTGGCTTGCGGACTACCGCCTGGCCTGTCAACTGGGTGGGACGGACGACGACAACCTCATCATCCGCAACCTCCCCCTGTTCCTCTCCGACACCGCTCGCGCTTGGTTGGAGCACCTGCCTCCGGGGCAGATTTCCAACTGGGAGGGTCTGGTCCAGGCTTTCGCCGGCAACTTCCAGGGCACGTACGTGCGCCCCGGGAATTCCTGGGACCTCCGAAGCTGCCGGCAACAGCCGAAAGAGTCCCTTCGGGACTACATCCGGCGATTCTCGAAGCAGCGCACCGAGCTGCCCAACATCACCGACTCCGATGTCATCGGCGCGTTCCATGCCGGCACCACCTGCCGTGACCTGGTGAGCAAGTTGGGTCGCAAGACCCCCACCAGGGCGAGCGAGCTGATGGACATCGCCACCAAGTTCGCCTCTGGTCAGGAGGCGGTCGAGGCCATCTTCCGAAAGGACAAGCAGCCCCAGGGCCGCCCGTCGGAAGATGCTCCCGAGGCGTCTACTCCGCTCGGCGCCAAGAAGAAAGGCAGGAGGAAGTCGCAAGTGAAACGTGACGCCGCCAGCACGGACCTTGTCGCCGCCGCCGAGTACAAGAACCCTCGGAAGCCCCCCGGAGGCGCCAACCTCTTTGACAAGGCACTCAAGGAGACGTGCCCCTACCATCAGGGGCCCGTCAAGCACACCCTCGAGGAGTGCGTCATGCTTCGGCGCCACTTCCACCGGGCCGGGCCACCCGCAGAGGGTGACAGGGCCCGCGACGACGGCAAAAAGGAAGATCACCAAGCAGGAGAGTTCCCTGAGGTCCGCGACTGCTTCATGATCTACGGAGGGCATGCGGCGAATGCCTCGGCTCGGCATCGTAAGCAGGAGCGTCGGGAGGTCTGCTCGGTGAAGGTGGCGGCGCCAGTCTACCTAGACTGGTCCGACAAGCCCATCACCTTCGACCAGGATGACCACCCCGACCACGTGCCGAGCCCAGGGAAGTACCCGCTCGTCGTTGATCCCGTCATCGGCGACGTCAGGCTCACCAAGGTCCTGATGGATGGGGGCAGCTGCCTCAACATCATCTACGCTGAGACCCTCAGGCTCCTGCGCGTCGATCTGTCATCCGTTCGAGCAGGCGCTGCACCCTTCCACGGGATCATTCCCGGGAAGCGCGTCCAGCCCCTCGGACAGCTCGACCTTCCTGTCTGCTTCGGAACACCCTCCAACTTCCGAAGGGAGACTTTGACGTTCGAGGTGGTCGGGTTCCGAGGGACCTACCACGCAGTGTTGGGAAGGCCATGCTACGCGAAGTTCATGGCCATCCCCAACTACACCTACCTGAAGCTCAAGATGCCGGGCCCCAACGGGGTCATCACCGTCGGCCCCACGTACAAACACGCATTCGAATGCGATGTGGAGTGCGTGGAGTACGCCGAGGCCCTCGCCGAGTCCGAGGCCCTCATTGCCGACCTGGAAAGCCTCTCCCGAGAGGTGCCGGACGTGAAGCGACATGCCGGCAACTTCGAGCCAGCGGAGACGGTTAAGGCCGTCCCTCTCGACCCCAGTGGCGACACCTCCAAGCAGATTCGGATCGGTTCCGGGCTCGACCCCAAATAGGAAGCAGTGCTCGTCGACTTCCTCCGCGCAAACGCCGACGTCTTTGCGTGGAGTCCCTCGGACATGCCCGGCATACCGAGGGATGTCGCCGAGCACTCGCTGGATATTCGGGCCGGAGCCCGACCGGTCAGACAGCCTCTGCGCCGATTCGACGAGGAAAGGCGCAGGGTGATAGGCGAGGAGATCCACAAGCTGATGGCAGCAGGGTTCATCAAAGAGGTATTCCACCCCGAATGGCTTGCCAACCCTGTACTTGTGAGGAAGAAAGGGGGGAAATGGCGGATGTGTGTAGACTACACTGGTCTCAACAGAGCATGTCCGAAAGTCCCCTACCCTCTACCTCGCATCGATCAAATCGTGGACTCCACTGCAGGGTGCGAAACCCTGTCTTTCCTCGACGCCTACTCAGGGTATCATCAAATCAAGATGAAAGAGTCCGACCAGCTCGCGACTTCTTTCATCACGCCCTTCGGCATGTACTGTTATGTCACAATGCCTTTCGGTCTGAGGAACGCGGGTGCAACGTACCAGCGGTGCATGAACCATGTGTTCGGCGAACACATCGGCCGCACGGTCGAGGCCTACGTCGATGACATCGTAGTCAAGACGAGGAAAGCCTCCGACCTTCTCTCCGACCTTGAACTGACATTCCGGTGTCTCAAGGCGAAGGGCGCCAAGCTCAATCCCGAGAAGTGCGTCTTTGGGGTGCCCCGAGGCATGCTCTTGGGATTCATCGTCTCCGAGCGGGGCATCGAAGCCAACCCGGAGAAGATCGCAGCCATCACAAACATGGGGCCCATCAAGGACTTAAAAGGCGTACAGAGGGTCATGGGATGCCTCGCGGCCTTGAGCCGTTTCATCTCGCGCCTCGGCGAAAGAGGCCTGCCCCTGTACCGTCTCTTAAGGAAGGCCGAGTGCTTCACTTGGACTCCCGAGGCCGAGGAAGCCCTCGGGAACCTGAAGGCGCTCCTCACCCAGGCGCCCGTCTTGGTACCCCCAGCTGATGGAGAAGCCCTCTTGGTCTACGTCGCCGCTACCACTCAGGTGGTCAGCGCCGCGATTGTGGTCGAAAGGAAGGAAGAGGGGCGTGCTTTGCCCATTCAGAGGCCAGTTTACTTCGTCAGCGAGGTGCTGTCCGAGACCAAGATCCGCTACCCACAAGTCCAGAAGCTGCTGTATGCAGTGATCCTGACGAGGCGAAAGCTGCGACATTACTTCGAGTCTCATCCGGTGACTGTGGTGTCATCCTTCCCCCTGGGGGAGATCATCCAGTGCCGGGAAGCCTCGGGACGGATCGCGAAGTGGGCGGTGGAAATCATGGGCGAGGCAATCTCGTTCGCCCCTCGAAAGGCCATCAAGTCCCAGGTACTGGCGGACTTCGTAGCCGAATGGGTCGACACCCAGTTGCCGGCGGCTCTGATCCAACCGGAACTCTGGACCATGTTTTTCGACGGGTCGCTGATGAAGACGGGAGCCAGCACGGGCCTGCTCTTCGTCTCGCCCCTCGGGAAACACCTGCGCTACGTGCTCCGCCTCCATTTCCCGGCGTCCAACAATGTGGCTGAGTACGAGGCTCTGATCAACGGATTGCGAATCGCCATCGAGCTAGGGGTCCGACGCCTCGATGCACGCGGCGACTCGCAGCTCGTCATCGACCAAGTCATGAAGAACTCCCACTGCCGCGACCCGAAGATGGAGGCCTACTGTGATGAGGTTCGACGCCTGGAAGACAAGTTCTACGGGCTCGAGCTTAACCACATCGCGCGGCGCTACAACGAGACTGCGGACGAGCTGGCGAAGATAGCCTCAGGGCGAACGACGGTTCCCCCGGACGTCTTCTCCCGGGATCTGCACCAACCCTCCGTCAAGATAGGCGGCACGCCCGAGCCCGAGGTGCCCTCGGCCCCGTCCGAGGTGACCTCGGCCCAGCCCGAGCCATCCTCGGTTCAACCCGAGGAACCCTCGGCCCCCGAGGGCGAAGCACTGCGCATCGAGGAGGAGCAGAGCGGGGTCATGCCAGATCAAGATTGGCAGACCCTGTACCTGCAATATCTCCGCCAAGGAGAGCTGCCCCTCGGCCGAGCCGAGGCTCGGCGGGTAGCACGACGCGCCAAGTCGTTCGTCTTGCTGGGCGATGAGAAGGAGCTCTACCACCGTAGCCCCTCGGGCATCCTCCAGCGATGCATCTCCATCGCCGAGGGTCAGGAACTCCTGCAGGAAATACACTCGGGGCCTTGCGGCCATCATGCAGCACCTCGAACCCTCGTCGGGAACGCTTTCCGCCAAGGCTTTTACTGGCCGACGGCGGTGGCTGACACCACTAGAATTGTCCGCGCCTGCGAAGGGTGCCAATTCTATGCGAAGCAGACCCACCTGCCCGCTCAGGCTCTGCAGACGATACCCATCACCTGGCCCTTCGCTGTGTGGGGTCTAGACCTCGTCGGCCCTCTGCAGAAGGCGCCCGGGGGCTACACGCACCTGCTGGTCGCCGTCGACAAATTCTCCAAGTGGATCAAGGTCCGACCCCTGAACAGCATCAGATCCGAGCAGGCGGTGGCGTTCTTCACCAACATCATCCATCGCTTCGGGGTCCCGAACTCCATCATCACCGACAACGGCACCCAGTTCACCGGCAAAAAATTCTTGGATTTTTGCGAGGATCACAACATCCGGGTAGACTGGGCCACCGTAGCTCATCCCATGTCGAATGGGCAAGTGGAACGTGCCAACGGCATGATTCTACAAGGGCTCAAGCCCCGGATTTACAATGATCTCAACAAGTTCGGCAAGCGATGGATGAAGGAAATCCCCTCGGTGGTCTGGAGCCTGAGGACGACGCCAAGCCGAGCCACAGGTTTCACGCCGTTCTTCCTGGTCTACGGGGCCGAGGCCGTCCTGCCCACTGACCTGGAATACGGCTCCCCGAGGACGAGGGCCTACAACGAAGAAAGCAACCAAGCTAGCCGAGAAGACTCGCTGGACCAGCTGGATGAGGCTCGGGACAGGGCCTTACTACACTCGGCGCGGTATCAGCAGTCCCTGCGATGCTACCACGCCCGAGGGGTCCGACCCCGAGACCTCCAGGTGGGCGATCTGGTGCTTCGGCTGCGGCAAGACACCCGAGGGAGGCACAAGCTCACGCCCCCCTGGGAGGGGCCGTTCGTCATCACCAAAGTTCTGAAGCCCGGAACATACAAGCTAGCCAACAGTCAAGGCGAGGTCTACGGCAACGCTTGGAACATCCAACAGCTACGTCGCTTCTACCCTTGAGACGTTTCCAAATTGTTCATATACCTCGCACCTACGCAAAGTTTAGTCAACAAGGAAGGGTCGGCCTCGCCTCGGCAAAGCCCGACCCTCCCTCGGGGGCTAAAAGGGGGGAAACCCCCTCTGCGTCAAAATTTTCCTCGAACAGAAAATCTCTTTTACCAGAATATCTTTCGTGCTTTTTGACTACTTCGAAAAGTGGGTCATGAAAACGACAGGGTACACGTAAGAAGTCAAGGCTGACCGAGCCGAGGGACTCCTACGCCTCCGGGATACGGATACCTCACTCATCACCTTCTGCGATAAGTAACTCGCGTTCGGATAAGGTGACTCCGCGGATCGAACAAGTCTCTACGTTCGGAAGCTCTTCTGTCGAAGCGATTCTTCGAGTTTTCTCGACTAAGTCGGTGATAGGGCCTCATGGACGAGTAAAAGTGCGCGTAAGCGGCAAGGCCGACCGAGCCGAGGGACTCCCACGCCTCCGGGATACGGATACCTCACTCCTCACCTTCCGCGAGAAGCAACTTTCGCTCGCACAAACATCCCTGTTACCGACAAAAAGTCCAGATGCTTGGAACAAGAGGAAAAGGGACGCAGCTTTACGACACAGCAAGGGTGTGTGTTCTGTCCTCGACGGCCGCACAAAGCACACGCTACAAGACAAGCTGATCCTGCAGGCTCAGGTCTTGGCGCTGGAAGGGGGCAGCGACACCCTCGGCATCGACAGCGCCTTCGGCAAGGCCCGAACTAGCCTCGGACGGCGACGCGGTCCGAGGGCCTCCGCTCCAAAGGACGGCGTCATCACCACGCCCGGGCGATCGTTGTCAGGGACTTCTCCGGGAATCCGGCCCGAGCAGGCGGCTCGGCCAGCCACCTCCGGGGTGAGAGCACCTAGAGGGGGGGGGGGGTGAATAGGTGATCCTGTAAAAACTTCAAACTTAAGCCACAAAAACTTGTTATGTGTTAGCACGATTATTGCCAAGTGGCTAAGGTGAAGTCTCAACAAAACACAATACCACAAGAGATCAAGACAGAGGTGACACGGTGGTTTATCCCGTGGTTCGGCCAAGCCAATGCTTGCCTACTTCCACGTTGTGGCGTCCCAACGGACGAGGGTTGCAATCAACCCCTCTCAAGCGGTCCAAAGACCCACTTGAATACCACGGTGTTTTGCTTTTCCTTTCACTATCCCGTTTGCAAGGAATCTCCACAAATTGGAGTCTCTTGCCCTTACAAGTATATGATCACAAAGAAAGCTCAGAGTAAGGGAGGGAAGCAACACACACGAATCCACAACAAAAGCGCACACACACGGCCAAGAATCGAGCTCACAAGACTATCTCAGAGTTCTCACTTAGAACAGAGCTCGAATCACTTAGAAACACAAAACGAATGCGCAGAGACTTAGTGTGGATGATCAAGAATGCTCAAGAGTTGCTTGTATCACTCCTCCATGCGCCTAGGGGCTCCTTTTATAGCCCCAAGGCAGCTAGGAGCCGTTGAGAGCAAATCCGGAAGGCCATCCTTGCCTTCTGTCGTCGGGGGCACCGGACAGTCCGGTGCACACCGGACACTGTCCGGTGCCCGATTTGTTTCCTTAAACGGCGAAGACGACCGTTGCAGACCGTTGGCAGATCTGGCGCCGTTGGCGCACCGGACATGTCCGGTGCACACCGGACAGTCCGGTGCCGTCTTCCGACCGTTGGCCCGGCCACGTGTCCTGCGCGGATTGCGCGGGCCGACCGTTGGCCCTGGCCGACCGTTGGCTCACCGGACAGTCCGGTGCACACCGGACAGTCCGGTGAATTTTAGCCGTACGCCGTCGGCGAATTCCCGAGAGCGGCCAGTTCGCGCCGAGTTGGCCTGGCGCACCGGACACTGTCCGGTGCACACCGGACAGTCCGGTGCTCCAGACCGAGCTGAGCCTTGGCTGCACACAGCCAAGTCTTTCTCTCCCCTTTTCTCTTTTTCTTCTTTCTGTTTCTAACACTTAGACAAATATGTTAGTCCACAAAACCAATGTACTACGGATTAGAAACATACCTTTACTCCATGATTTGTACTTTGTTCCATTTTACAATTAGGCACCTGTGTTGGTCACTAAATCACCAAAATACTTAGAAATGGCCCAAGGGCACATTTCCCTTTCAATCTCCCCCTTTTTGGTGATTTATGCCAACACAACATAAGCAAGTTTAACAAGTACAAAAACACTTCAAATGATAACTCAAATTATTTTGAATCGATTTTGGCATATATGGATCATCCTTTGCCACCACTTGGTTTGTTTTTGCAAATCGAACTCAAATCTCTATCTCTAAGTCAAACACACATGTTGAAGCATAAAGAGAGTCATTCCAAAAGAGATTGATCAAAGATTTCAAAAACTCCCCCTTTTTCCCATAATTACTACTTCTCCCCACAAGAAGCCAACTTTTGACAAGAGAGACAACAAAAGAGTTTTGACAAACCAAAAGCTCTATTCTACTATTTTCAAAATCTCTCAAGTGGTAGCTGATCCATTTATTGCTTTGCCTTTATTTTCTCCCCCTTTGGCATCAAACACCAAAACGGGATCAATTTTGGCCCTTTAACCCCATAATTACTACTTCTCCCCACAAGAAGCCAACTTTTGACAAGAGAGACAACAAAAGAGTTTTGACAAACCAAAAGCTCTATTCTACTATTTTCAAAATCTCTCAAGTGGTAGCTGATCCATTTATTGCTTTGGCCTTTATTTTCTCCCCCTTTGGCATCAAACACCAAAACGGGATCAATTTTGGCCCTTTAACCCCATTGCCTCACCAAAATCTTCAATTAAGAGCAAATGGCAATAAGAGTTCATGAGATGGACTTGGAATAAGTTACCCCTCATCGGAGTGCAGTGGAAGTCTTTCATGGTCCAAGTCCACCTTTTCCCTTTCAATTCTCCTTTGTGACTAACACAAGCAAACTCAAACATATGGTTAGTCTCAAAGGGTCAAGTTGTAACACATCTCCCCCTAAACATGTGCATCACATTGCAACGGACTTGTGAGGTCCAGGGAGTGTTTGTACAACTTGAGCACCATAATAAGCAACAAAAATGCAGAAAGGAACATGATCAAAATCATGAATACATGTATGCTACAATTCAATCCAAGTTCCGCGAATCTAGACATTTAGCTCACTACGCAGCCTGCAAAAGGTCTTCTCATCAAAAGGCTTGGTGAAGATATCGGCTAGCTAGTTCTCGGTGCTAACATAAAACACTTCGATATCTCCCTTTTGCTGGTGGTCTCTCAAAAGTGATGCCGGATGTCAATGTGCTTTGTGCGGCTGTGCTCAACAGGATTTTCCGCTATTCGGATAGCACTCTCATTATCACATAGGAGTGGGACTTTGCTCAGATTGTAGCCAAAGTCCCTGAGGGTTTGCCTCATCCAAAGTAGTTGCGCGCAACACTGACCTGCGGCAACGTACTCGGCTCAGCGGTGGATAGGGCAACGGAGGTTTGTTTCTTAGAGTTCCATGACACCAGGGACCTTCCTAAGAATTGGCACGTCCCCGATGTACTCTTTCTATCGACCTTACATCCAGCATAGTCGGAATCTGAGTACCCAATCAAGTCAAAGTTAGACCCCTTTGGATACCAGATCCCGAAGCAAGGCGTAGCGACTAAATATCTAAGAATTCGCTCACCGCCACCAAGTGACACTCCTTAGGATCGGATTGAAATCTAGCACACATGCATACGCTAAGCATAATATCCGGTCTACTAGCACATAAATAAAGTAAAGACCCTATCAATTGACCGGTATGCTTTTTGATCAACGGACTTACCTCCTTTGTTGAGGTCGGTGTGTCCGTCGGTTCCCATCGGAGTCTTTGCGGGCTTGGCGTCCTCATCCCAAACCGCTTTAGCAGATCTTGCGTGTACTTCGTTTGGGAGATGAAGGTGCCGTCCTTGAGTTGCTTTCACTTGGAACCCAAGGAAGTAGTTCAACTCGCCCATCATCGACATCTCGAATTTCTGCGTCATCACCTGCTAAACTCTTCACAAGACTTTTGATTCGTAGAACCAAATATTATGTCATCGACATAAATTTGGCATACAAACAAATCACCATCACATGTCTTTGTAAAGAGAGTTGGATCGGCTTTCCCAACCTTGAAAGCATTAGCAAGTAAGAAATCTCTAAGGCATTCATACCATGCTCTTGGGGCTTGTTTAAGTCCATAGAGCGCCTTAGAGAGCTTACACACGTGGTCGGGGGTACCGCTCATCCTCGAAGCCAGGGGGTTGGCTCCACGTACACCTCCTCCTTTATGGCCCGTTGAGGAAAGCGCTCTTCACATCCATTTGGTACAACCTGAAAGAATGGTGAGCAGCATATGCTAGCAAGATACGAATGGACTCTAGCCTAGCCACAGGAGCAAAAGTCTCCTCAAAGTCCAAACCTGCGACTTGGGCATAACCTTTTGCCACAAGTCGAGCCTTGTTCCTCGTCACCACTCCGTGCTCGTCCTGTTTGTTGCGGAATACCCACTTGGTTCCCACAACATTTTGTTTGGGACGAGGCACCAGCGTCCAAACTTCATTGCGCTTGAAGTTGTTAAGTTCCTCCTGCATGGCCAACACCCAGTCCGGATCTAGCAAGGCCTCCTCTACCCTGAAAGGCTCAATAGAGGAGACAAAAGAGTAATGTTCACAAAAATTAACTAATCGAGATCGAGTAGTTACTCCCTTGCTAATGTCACCCAGAATTTGGTCGACGGGATGATCCCTTTGAATCATCGCTCGAACTTGGGTTGGAGGTGCCGGTTGCGCTTCTTCCTCCATCCACATGATCATCTTGTGCTCCCCCTTGATTACACGCCTCCTTTTGATGAACCTGTTCACCGTCTTGAGTTGGGTGATGCACCGTCGTTGAGGAAGAAGGTTGATCTCGTTCATCTTGTTCCTGTGGCCGAACGTCTCCAATCGCCATGGTTCGTATAGCAGCCGTCGGAACATCTTCTTCATCTACATCATCACAATCAACAACGTGCTCTCTTGGAGAGCCATTAGTCTCATCAAATACAACGTCGCTAGAGACTTCAACCAAACCCGATGATTTGTTGAAGACTCTATACGCCTTTGTATTTGAATCATAACCTAATAAAAACCCTTCTACAGCTTTGGGAGCAAACTTAGAATTTCTACCCTTCTTCACTAGAATGTAGCACTTGCTCCCAAAAACACGAAAGTAAGATACATGGGTTTGTTACCGGTTAGTAGCTCATACGAAGTCTTCTTGAGGAGTCGATGAAGGTAGACCCTGTTGATGGCGTGGCAAGCCGTGTTCACGGCTTCCGACCAAAAGCACTCGGGGGTCTTGAACTCTCCAAGCATCGTCCTCGCCATATCGATTAGCGTCCTGTTCTTCCTCTCTACCACACCATTTTGCTGTGGTGTGTAGGGAGCGGAGAACTCGTGCTTGATCCCTTCCTCCTCAAGAAACTCCTCCACTTGAAGGTTCTTGAACTCGGACCCGTTGTCGCTCCTTATCTTCTTCACCTTGAGCTCAAACTCATTTTGAGCTCTCCTGAGGAAGTGCTTGAGGGTCCCTTGGGTTTCAGACTTATCCTGCAAAAAGAATACCCAAGTGAAGCGGGAAAAGTCATCAACAATAACTAAACCATACTTACTTTCTCCTATACTTAGATAGGCGACGGGTCCGAAGAGGTCCATATGCAGCAACTCCAGAGGTCTTGACGTGGTCATCACATTCTTGCTGTGATGTGCTCCTCCCACTTGTTTACCTGCTTGACAAGCTGCACAAGGTCTATCTTTTTCGAAATAAACATTTGTTAGACCTATCACGTGTTCTCCCTTTAGAAGCTTGTGGAGGTTCTTCATCCCCACATGTGCTAAGCGGCGATGCCACAGCCAGCCCATGCAAGTCTTAGCCATTAAGCATGCATCTAGACCGGCCTCTTCTTTTGCAAAATCAACTAAATAAAGCTTGCCGTCTAGTACACCCTTAAAAGCTAGTGAACCATCACATCTTCTAAAGACAGACACATCTACATTTGTAAATAAACAATTATATCCCATTTGACATAATTGACTGACAGATAGCAAATTATATCCAAGACTCTCCACTAAGATACATTTGAGATAGAATGCTCATTAGATATTGCAATTTTACCTAACCCTCTTACCTTGCCTTGATTCCCATCACCGAATATAATTGAATCTTGGGAATCCTTATTCTTGACGTAGGAGGTGAACATCTTCTTCTCCCCCGTCATATGGTTTGTGCATCCGCTGTCGATAATCCAGCTTGAACCCCCGGATGCATAAACCTGCAAGGCAAATTTAGGCTTGGGTCTTAGGTACCCAACTCATGTTGGGTCCTGCAAGGTTAGTACAAATATCCTTAGGGACCCAAATGCAAGATTTATCTCCCTTGCATCTAGCCCCTAATTTCCTAGCAACTACCTTCTTACCCTTTCTACAAATAGCAAAAGGAGCATTACAAGCATAATAAATGGGTAGAAGGTTCATTCACTACTTTCCTAGGAGCATGAATAACATTCCTTCTAGGTACATGAGCAATATCTCTCCTAGGCATATGTACAACATTTCTCCTACACATATCTCTATCATGCTTATAAGAAGAACTAGAAGCAAACATGGCATGAGAATCATAAACATGTGAATCAAAATGATTATAAGCATTTCTAGCATGTCTCCTATCATAATACATAAAAGCATGATTCTTTTTAGCATTACTAGCCATAGGGGCCTTCCCCTTCTCCTTGACGAAGATGGGAGCCTTATGGCTTGTTAAGTTCTTGGCTTCCCTCTTGAAGCCAAGCCCATCCTTAATTGAGGGATGTCTTCCAATTGTATAGGCATCCCTTGCAAATTTTATCTTTTCAACTTCACTCTTGCTAGTCTTAAGTTGGGCATTAAGACTAGCCACTTCATCTTTTAGTTTTGAAATTGAAACTAAATGTTTGCTACAAGTGTTAACATCAAAATCCTTACACCTAGTGCAAATTGTAACATTTTCAACACAAGACTTAGATTTATTTGTTACTTCTAATTTAGCATTTAAATCATGGTTAACACTTTGTAAAGTAGCAATGGTTTCATGACAAGAAGATATTTCACTAGAAAGTACTTCATTTCTTTTCACTTCTAAAGCATATGATTTTTGTGCCTCTACAAACTTATCATGTTCATCATACAATAAATCCTCTTGCTTTTCTAAAAGCCTATCCTTTTCATTCAAAGCATCAATCAATTCATTGATTTTTCTATTTTAGATCTATCTAAGCCCTTGAACAAACATGAATAATCTATGTCATCATCACTAGACTCACTATCACTCGAAGAAGCATAAGTGGAGTCTTGAGTACTTACCTTCTTCTCCCTTGCCATAAGACAAGTAAGACGCTCGTTGGGAAGAGAGCCGATTTGTTGAAGGCAGTGGCGGCGAGTCCTTCGTTGTCGGAGTCGGAGGAGGAGCAATCCGAGTCCCACTCCTTTCCTAGATGTGCCTCGCCCTTTGCCTTCTTGTATTGCTTCTTCTTCTCTCTTTTGTTCCCCTTTTCCTGGTCACTTTCATTATCGGGACAGTTAGCGATAAAATGACCAAGCTTACCGCATTTGAAGCATGAGCGCTTCCCCTTGGTCTTGGTCTTGCTTGGCTGCCCCTTGCGACCATTTAGCGCCGTCTTGAATCTCTTGATGATGAGAGCCATCTCTTCATCATTGAGCCCGGCCGCCTCGACTTGCGCCACCTTGCTAGGTAGCGACTCCTTGCTCCTCGTTGCTTTTAGAGCAATGGGTTGAGGCTCGTGGAGTGGTCCGTTCAACGCGTCGTCGACGTATCTTGCCTCCTTGATCATCATCCGCCCGCTCACGAATTTTCCAAGTACTTCCTCGGGCGTCATCATCGTGTACCTGGGATTCTCACGAATATTGTTCACGAGATGAGGATCAAGTACGGTAAAGGACCTGAGCATTAGGCGGACGACGTCGTGGTCCGTCCATCGCGTGCTCCCGTAGCTCCTTATCTTGTTGATGAGGGTCTTGAGCCGGTTGTATGTTTGCGTCGGCTCCTCGCCCCTTATCATGGCGAACCGTCCAAGCTCTCCCTCCACCAACTCCATCTTGGTGAGCAAGGTGACGTCGTTCCCCTCATGAGAAATCTTGAGGGTGTCCCAGATCTGCTTGGCATTGTCCAAGCCGCTCACCTTGTGATACTCGTCCCTGCACAAAGAGGCTAGCAACACAGTAGTAGCTTGTGCATTTTTATGAATCTGTTCATTAATAAACATAGGGCTATCCGAGCTATCAAATTTCATTCCACTTTCCACAATCTCCCAAATGCTTGGATGGAGAGAAAACAGGTGAGTACGCATTTTGTGGCTCCAAAATCCGTAATCCTCTCCATCAAAGTGAGGAGGTTTGCCAAGTGGAATGGGAAGCAAATGAGTATTTGAGCTATGCGGAATACGCGAATAATCAAAAGAAAAGTTTGAGTTAACCGTCTTTTGTTTGTAGTCGTTGTGGTCCTCGTCCTTTTGGGAAGAAGTAGACTCGTCGCTGTCGTAGTAGACAATCTCCTTGATGCGCCTGGTCTTCTTCTTCTTCCCTTCCTTCCGTCTTTGGCCCGAGCCGGAGTCGGTAGGCCTGTCATCCTTCGGCTCGTTGACGAAGGTCTCCTTCTCTTTATCGTTGATCACTATACCCTTCCCCTTAGGATCCATCTCTTCGGGCGGTTAGTCCCTTTGAGAAGAGAACGCTCTGATACCAATTGAGAGCACCTAGAGGGGGGGGGTGAATAGGTGATCCTGTAAAAACTTCAAACTTAAGCCACAAAAACTTGTTATGTGTTAGCACGATTATTGCCAAGTGGCTAAGGTGAAGTCTCAACAAAACACAATACCACAAGAGATCAAGACAGAGGTGACACGTGGTTTATCCCGTGGTTCGGCCAAGCCAATGCTTGCCTACTTCCACGTTGTGGCGTCCCAACGGACGAGGGTTGCAATCAACCCCTCTCAAGCGGTCCAAAGACCCACTTGAATACCACGGTGTTTTGCTTTTCCTTTCACTATCCCGTTTGCAAGGAATCTCCACAAATTGGAGTCTCTTGCCCTTACAAGTATATGATCACAAAGAAAGCTCAGAGTAAGGGAGGGAAGCAACACACACGAATCCACAACAAAAGCGCACACACACGGCCAAGAATCGAGCTCACAAGACTATCTCAGAGTTCTCACTTAGAACAGAGCTCGAATCACTTAGAAACACAAAACGAATGCGCAGAGACTTAGTGTGGATGATCAAGAATGCTCAAGAGTTTGTATCACTCCTCCATGCGCCTAGGGGCTCCTTTTATAGCCCCAAGGCATCTAGGAGCCGTTGAGAGCAAATCCGGAAGGCCATCCTTGCATTCTGTCGTCGGGGGCACCGGACAGTCCGGTGCACACCGGACACTGTCCGGTGCCCGATTTGTTTCCTTAAACGGCGAAGACGACCGTTGCAGACCGTTGGCAGATCTGGCGCCGTTGGCGCACCGGACATGTCCGGTGCACACCGGACAGTCCGGTGCCGTCTTCCGACCGTTGGCCCGGCCACGTGTCCTGCGCGGATTGCGCGGCCGACCGTTGGCCCTGGCCGACCGTTGGCTCACCGGACAGTCCGGTGCACACCGGACAGTCCGGTGAATTTTAGCCGTACGCCGTCGGCGAATTCCCGAGAGCGGCCAGTTCGCGCCGAGTTGGCCTGGCGCACCGGACACTGTCCGGTGCACACCGGACAGTCCGGTGCTCCAGACCGAGCTGAGCCTTGGCTGCACACAGCCAAGTCTTTCTCTCCCCTTTTCTCTTTTTCTTCTTTCTGTTTCTAACACTTAGACAAATATGTTAGTCCACAAAACCAATGTACTACGGATTAGAAACATACCTTTACTCCATGATTTGTACTTTGTTCCATTTTACAATTAGGCACCTGTGTTGGTCACTAAATCACCAAAATACTTAGAAATGGCCCAAGGGCACATTTCCCTTTCACGGGGCCTCGGCCAACCACCTTCCGAAGGCACGAGCCCGGTCCGAAGCCTCGGCTGACCAACTCCGACGTCGATCCTGCCAACGGACAACTCGGCTAGGCTCCGGCCAACCAGGTTTTCATTTCCGAGCCAACTCCGCCTCTGCTCATGCTGATATCGCTACCCCCGGCCTCGGCTCGTCGAAGAGCGGCCGAGGGGTCTCTTTAACTAAGCTAGAGGAGCCTCGGACAACAGGGCCGACCGAGCCGAGGGACTCCTACGCCTCCGGGATACGGATACCTCACTCGTCACCTTGACACGGGGCGACTCATGCTTAGTGAAGCGGTTCAGACAATCAGCAGACGAGTCTTAGTGCTCGGAAATGAGGAAAAAACACGGCTCCGTGCCGTAATTACATACATATTCAGGCCCCGAAAGCCAAAATGAACAAAAAACCCGGCACTCGAAGTGCCATTACAAACGGAACTCCGGTCCCCCCGCAGGTACAAACAACCCCACTCGATAGGGGCGGGCCTGCGGGGCGACAGAAGAACTCTCACCCCCGAGGACGAGAGGCAGCCATTCAGGCCAGGAGGCGGAGACCCAGGGCTATTGACGGAGTTGGCAATCTCATCGGTAGAGAAGCCACCTCCGTCCGCCGACGCCTCGGAACGCGCCGGCAGGTCTTCGCCCATGCCAGGGCCGTCCAGGCGTGGGCACTGCCCTCGCGGTGCACGCGCAATCGTCGTCCGGACGGAGGACGCGGCGTGGCGCCCTGGCTGTGCGACGACGACCCGCCTCTTCCGGCATGGCTGGAGGAAGTCTCCGTGAAGCTGGAGGATGCCGTTCTCCCCCAGACGCACGGGGAAGAAGAGGGCAACCGACCCACACGGAGGCAGCCCCCTGACTCGCCTCGTCCTCCCTCTTGGCCTGGTGATGAAAGTCCTTGAGGCCGAGGAAGGGGCAGAGGCCGCAGCCCGGCTCGCTTTCCCCCGCCACCAAGCCGGAGGTCACCATCTTGGGTGACCGCCGGTGGAGGGGTGCAGCCGGGCTGCCTGATGAAAATCCTTGAAGCCGAACGATGGCTGAAAGGTACCCGCTCCCACGGAGTGGTGTCCCCCGACGATGAGGCACGGAGACGGCGGTTTCCCCCATCCGGGGGCTTGAAGGTGGAAAGACACGATGCATAAGGGAGGAAGAAGACATGGTCGCCTTACGAAAGGGGTCGCCCTCCTTTTAAAGGCAACTCTCCGTGCTTGCGCCCCCAACCATCACGGGCTGAGTCCTCTCCAACACGCCTCCAAAGCCCTCCCTGCGATGCGGGGGCTGGGACCCGCCTGTCATGCAGACCGGCTCCGAGCAGAAGAAGCCGAACCGCCGCGCGCGCGCGCGCGCAACCACCCAGCAGTTACAAGTGACCCTCCACTTTTGCCCAGACCAACGGGCGAAGGGGGTGGGCAGCCATGCGGGCGGCATGCAACCACGCCAAGTGGACGCGCCTCTCCGACTCCTGACAGGCCAGCACGGAGGCTCAAGCCCACGCGTCGCGCAACCGGCGCGCCGGATGCTGCATGTAAGCCACTATGCCACTTGCGCCACCACCGCACCTCCTCGGTTGCGGAACCAATACCGCGACTCGAGGCGGCCCAGCGCGCGGCCTAGCTGCGCCAGCCTGACGCAGCGGTCAAACGTGGTCAAAAGTGGGCCGGCAGTAATGACAGTGGCAGGCGCGCAAGAGCAGCGGTCACGCCATCGGCCAAGCTCACGTCCCATCCGGAGGCAGCAAGAGAACCCCCTCTCTCACGGTGTGAAGACGACACGCCCGTGACCCGTTCCTCGAATGGCTCGCGCACGCGCAACGGCAGCCTCGCCAACTACTCGCCCCGGCGCATTAACTCCGCGGCTCGACGGGCAGCGCTACTGGCGGGAGCAGCTGGCGACGTTTCGCCTTCGCCAAAACGACCACACCAAAAAAGGTACGCCATGACGTTCAATTTCGAATCCTTTTTCCCTTTTTCCTTCTTTCTCTATCTCTTGCAACAGGGACCGGGAAAGGGATACCCCCAAAGGGATCCTTCCCCGTGAAGGAACTAGGCTCCGAGCCTCCTTACTGATCAGGGTTCGAAGGCTGGCCCCCCGAAGGGTTCAACAGCCGCCTCAGATCGCGTGGGCCCGACACCCACTACTGGTCAGGGGTTCGAAGGTCGGCCCCCGAAAGGTCCCACGACCGCCTCAGGCTACTCGGGCTCCGCGCCCATTACTGATCAGGGGTTCGAAGGCTGGCCCCCCGAAGGGTTCACAGTCGCCTCAGACACCGAGCGAGGGATGACCAGGGGTACGTTCGATACATAACCAAGGCTCGGGCTGCGCTCCCGAGGTACCCTAGGACATTTCCGAGACCAGCGGGAACGACTCTGTAACGGAATCCCATCGGAGGGAGGCAACGAGCCCTCGGACCCCGTCGCCAGGGGACCGGGTCCGGCAGATCACCCGCAGGTACTTTTGGGCGTGCCTCCGGGCCCCTAGCCGACCCCCAACGAACGGGGCACGGACGTCCACTCGGATTACCCGATTGCAGCTCACCGGAGACACCATGTTCGGTGCCCATCGAGGGTAACATGGCGCTCTCCCCCCTCCTCCTTGCGGAAAGGCGACATAGGGCGTATGTAAAAAAGCCGAGTATGTCCCTGATCGTCCTCTCGCTCTGTGCGGAGGCTCGGGGGCTGCTCTCGCAAACCCGCTTCGGCCGAACCGTTGACAGCGTCAACATACCAGCCCGAGAACTTGGGCCCCGACAGTGCACCTGGGCTACGGCCTGTTCGCATGAGGGAACCGCCAGACCAGCCGAAGCATTACGCAAGGCATTAAGACCTCGAAGGAGTGAAACCACTCCTCCGAGGCCTCGGGGGCTACACCCGGCGGGTGCGCTCGCGCGCACCCACCGGAACAAAGTACAACCGAGAAAGGCTGGTCCCCTTGCAAAAAAGTGCGACAAAAGCCTCCAAGCGAGTGTTAACACTCCCTTCGAGGCTCGGGGGCTACTGTCGGGGACCATAATTAGGGGTACCCTCAAGACGCCTAATTCTCAGCTGGTAACCCCCATCAGCATAAAGCTGCAGAGGCCTGATGGGTTTGATTAAGTCAGGGATCAGTCCATACGAGCGACTCGATCACGCCACGCCCGAGCCTAGCCTCGGGCAAGGGCAGCCGACCCTGAGATGTTTCCGTCTCGCCCGAGGCCTCCTCTTTCACGGCAGACGCATCTCCGGCTCGCCCGAGGCCTTGCCTTCGTTAAGAAGCAACCCTGACTAAATCACCGCGCCGACCGACCAAGTCACTGGGCCTTTAACGCAAAGAGTAAGACTGACGGGCGGCCAGGCTTGGCCAAAAGCGCCAGGGGGAGCTCCGCCCGACCCAGGGCTCGGACTCGGGCTAAGGCCCCGGAAGACGGCGAACTCCGCTCCGCCCGACCCAGGGCTCGGACTCGGGCTAAGGCCCCGGAAGACGGCGAACTCCGCTCCGCCCGACCCAGGGCTCGGACTCGGGCTAAGGCCCCGGAAGACGGCGAACTCCGCTCCGCCCGACCCAGGGCTCGGACTCGGGCTAAGGCCCCGGAAGACGGCGAACTCCGCTCCGCCCGACCCAGGGCTCGGACTCGGGCTAAGGCCCCGGAAGACGACGAACTCCACTTCGCCCGACCCAGGGCTCGGACTCCACCCCGACCTCTGCCGAACGACCTCCGCCTCGCCGAACCCAGGGGCTCGGGCTCGGCCTCGACCTCGGCCATGCAGGACAGACTCGACCTCAGCTTCGGAGGAGCCTCCACGTCGCCCGACCTAGGGCACGAGTCCGCCACGTCAACAGGAAGCGCCATCATCACCCTACCCCGAGCCGACTCAGGCCGCAGGGAACAGGACCGACGTCCCATCTGGCTAGCTTCGCCAGATAGGCAATGATGGCACCCCGCTGGACCCATGACGGACGGCTCTCAGCTCTCTTACGAAAGCAGGGGGACGTCAGCAAGGGCCCAACCACTCCGACAGCTGTCCCTCCGCCAAGCTCCATTGCTTCTCCGACAGCCA